>CM075860.1:4140068-4549187 GCA_037975125.1 Latrodectus hesperus | reverse complement strand
TCTGATCCCTTACATTGAAGTCAAAATTCCCTAATATCTTAAGAAATACCCATTTGTATACACAAAAACATGGTTTCTTTCAGTAATAAGTAACATTGCAAGACTAACTATTGTATTTATTTTATTACAAAAAATATATTTTAGGAGAAAAATGTGTTTTCTTATAGTGCGCCTATAAGGTATGTGTGACTTCTGATTCCCGCTTACATTCATGTCAAAATTCCCTAATATCTTAAGAAATACCCAATGTATACACAAAGGAATGGTTTCTATCAGTAGCATATAACATTGCAAGAATAACTATTGTATTTTTTTTATTATAAAAAATATATTTTAGGAGAAAATGTGTTTTTTTATAGTGCGCTTATATGGCATGTGTGACTTCTGAATCCCGCTTACATGGAAGTCAAAATTCCCTAATATCTTAAGAAATACCCTATGTATACACAAAAACATGCTTTATTTCAGTAATAAGTAACATTGCAAGACAAACTATTGTATTTATTTTATTACAAAAAATATATTTTAGGAGAAAAATGTGTTTTCTTATAGTGCGCCTATAAGGCATGTGTGACTTCTGATTCCCGCTTACATTCATGTCAAAATTCCCTAATGTCTTAAGAAATACCCAATGTATACAAAAAATAATGGTTTCCTTCAGTAGCATATAACATTGCAAGACAAACTATTGTATTTTTTTATTATAAAAAATATATTTTAGGAGAAAATGTGTTTTTTTATAGTGCGCTTATATGGCATGTGTGACTTCTGAATTACGCTTACATTGAAGTCAAAATTCCCTAATATCTTAAGAAATACCCCATGTATACACAAAAACATGGTTTCTTTCAGTAATAAGTAACATTGCAAGACTAACTATTGCATTTATTTTATTACAAAAAATATATTTTAGGAGAAAAATGTGTTTTCTTATAGTGCGCCTATAAGGTATGTGTGACTTCTGATTCCCGCTTACATTCATGTCAAAATTCCCTAATATCTTAAGAAATACCCAATGTATACACAAAGGAATGGTTTCTATCAGTAGCATATAACATTGCAAGACTAACTATTGTATTTTTTTTATTATAAAAAATATATTTTAGGAGAAAATGTGTTTTTTTATAGTGCGCTTATATGGCATGTGTGACTTCTGAATCCCGCTTACATTGAAGTCAAAATTCCCTAATATCTTAAGAAATACCCCATGTATACACAAAAACATGGTTTCTTTCAGTAATAAGTAACATTGCAAGACTAACTATTGTATTTATTTTATTACAAAAAATATATTTTAGGAGAAAAATGTGTTTTCTTATAGTGCGCCTATAAGGTATGTGTGACTTCTGATTCCCGCTTACATTCATGTAAAAATTCCCTAATATCTTAAGAAATACCCAATGTATACACAAAGGATTGGTTTCTATCAGTAGCATATAACATTGCAAGAATAACTATTGTATTTTTTTTATTATAAAAAATATATTTTAGGAGAAAATGTGTTTTTTATAGTGCGCTTATGTGGCATGTGTGACTTCTGAATCCCGCTTACATGGAAGTCAAAATTCCCTAATATCTTAAAAAATACCCTATGTATACACAAAAACATGCTTTATTTCAGTAATAAGTAACATTGCAAGACAAACTATTGTATTTATTTTATTACAAAAAATAGATTTTAGGAGAAAAATGTGTTTTCTTATAGTGCGCCTATAAGGCATGTGTGACTTCTGATTCCCGCTTACATTCATGTCAAAATTCCCTAATGTCTTAAGAAATACCCAATGTATACAAAAAATAATGGTTTCCTTCAGTAGCATATAACATTGCAAGACAAACTATTGTATTTTTTTATTATAAAAAATATATTTTAGGAGAAAATGTGTTTTTTTATAGTGCGCTTATATGGCATGTGTGACTTCTGAATTACGCTTACATTGAAGTCAAAATTCCCTAATATCTTAAGAAATACCCCATGTATACACAAAAACATGGTTTCTTTCAGTAACAAGTAACATTGCAAGACTAACTATTGTATTTATTTTATTACAAAAAATTTATTTTAGGAGAAAAATGTGTTTTCTTATAGTGCGCCTATAAGGTATGTGTGACTTCTGAATCCCTCTTACATTCATGTAAAAATTCCCTAATATCTTAAAAAATACCTAATGTATACACAAAGGAATGGTTTCCTTCAGTAGCATATAACATTGCAAGACTAACTATTGTATTTTTTTTATTATAAAAAATATATTTTAGGAGAAAATGTGTTTTTTTATAGTGCGCTTATATGGCATGTGTGACTTCTGAATCCCGCTTACATTGAAGTCAAAATTCCCTATTATCTTAAGAAATACCCCATGTATACACAAAAACATGGTTTCTTTCAGTAATAAGTAACATTGCAAGACTAACTATTGCATTTATTTTATTACAAAAAATATATTTTACGAGAAAAATGTGTTTTCTTATAGTGCGCCTATGAGGTATGTGTGACTTCTGATTCCCGCTTACATTCATGTCAAAATTCCCTAATATCTTAAGAAATACCCAATGTATACACAAAGGAATGGTTTTTATCAGTAGCACATAACATTGCAAGACTAACTATTGTGGGTTCTCAATAAAAATGACCGATAAATGTTAAATTATTTAATTATATTTTCTAATAATATTATGAAATATATACATATATACAATATCAAAGCGTATTGTCCATTTTAACATTGTAGTTAGTTCTCATTCCAAACAATTTTAATTTGCATTCCCGTAACTTTCGTCATCACGTCTTTTCATTTCCTCACATCGTCGTTCTCCTCCTTTCTCCTCTGCGTGTCTGGCGGCAAGCATGTGAGTGGCCCTCTGGTGGCGCTTTCAATCCCACAATCGGCCGTCCTGATGACACTAGCTGACCTCAGCGTTCGTCTGGAATCAGAATTTCCTGAAAAAAAATGAACAGGAGCAGTAACATGTTCAAGAAAATTTTTAAAACAGTGTTGTCAATTCTCAATTCGTCTTTTCAGCTCTCAACCAAATCGTCGTCGCTATCATCGTCGTTGTCCCTTGAATCTAAGATTCCGTCATGGAGGACTCCTTCGTCTTCATCTGGTTAGAGCATCTATAGCTACATCTTCACTCTCGTCTTTGGCCATCTTCAAAAGGAAACGTCTTGAACACATCACAGTTACTATTCTTTTTTTTTAAATTTGAAAAAGTAACAGTCTGAAATATAAAGTTTTAGTCTTAAAAAATAGCAATTCTGTGGGTAATCAAATCAGGAGTCAAAAAGTCAAAATCAGGAGTTGGTCGTCATCGGTGTCTTCTCTTCTTCTTTCAGCATATTTTAAGTTACATCGGGCCAAGGCTTCAGATACTCAGCACAAGTACTGGTAATCAGGGGACCTTCGGTAAAACCAATTTTTTGAACATCGTAGGTGTCATTGTTCTTAACTTTTATTATTTTGTAGGGGCCTAAAAATTTGGGTTTTAACTTGAGACCTGGACCTTGTTGTATGCGTTTAATAGCAACAATATCATTTATTTTGAATTTCCTTGCTTGTTTTCTTCTTAAATTATAGGTTTTGCGATTTTCATTTTGAACTTTTAAAATTTGTTTTTTAGCTTCTTTTCTAAGGTTATCGCGATTATTAATGAAATCTATTCGCATTTCTGCGTCTAAGAGATCTTTAATTTTAACATCAATGTTTTGCTTCATTTTTGTACCAAACAACAATTCAAATGGTGTTGTGTTAATACTTCTGTGAAAAGTTGAGTTTATAACCTGTTGTACATTACTAACATGCAAATACCATTTAGCTGGGTTATCTATCGACATTTTAGACAAAACAGAAATTATACTGGAATTAAGGCGCTCTACTTGACCATTAGCTCTAGGTAAACCGGTGGTTACACAAATATGTTTAATTTCTTCACGGCGACAATATTCTTCGAAATCATTTGAAGTAAATGCAGAACCTTTATCCGAAATGATGCAAGAGGGGTTACCGAAAACAGTCTTTTGGAGTTCTAACTTCGAAATTACTTCAGAAGCGTCAGTAGATTTAGTTGGGTAAAGCCAAACAAATTTGGTAAAACTATCAATCACGGCAAATATATATTTATATTTCTTATGAGTACTTTCTAATGGACCTAAATGATCTACATGATATGTGTGTAAAGGAGTGTCGTCTTTCTCAATTGGATGTAATTCTCCTTCTTGTTTACCTCTTTTTCGATTGCTTAAAATAC
The DNA here is from genome assembly GCA_037975125.1 of Latrodectus hesperus. Lineage (NCBI taxonomy): Eukaryota > Metazoa > Arthropoda > Arachnida > Araneae > Theridiidae > Latrodectus > Latrodectus hesperus. The sequence continues at coordinate 4,544,939 of CM075860.1, read as the reverse complement.
ATGGTATACAATTAGATATACATCTCTCGATTTTTTGTTTAATTTGAGGAATGTAAAAGTTAGAATTTAAATTATCTTCTGTTCTTTTAACTGCAAAATGACCCTTCTCGTGTGCAGATTTAATTATACTCATTTGCATTTCGTCTGGGACTACTAACAATTCATTACCATTAACATATTTGTAAAGAACATCATTTTTGAGTAAATAATCATCATGAGGTTTTTGTTTTAATATCTCTTTAATTGTTTTGATATGTTCGTCTGTGTTTTGTGCTTGAATTATTTTTAGTGTTAAACTATCTTGAGCTATCATACAAATTGGATTTCTGCTTAAAGCATCAACATGTCGCATACTAGAACCTTTTCTGTGTTCAATTGTGTAGTCAAAATCACTTAGCATTAGAGCCCATCTAGCAATTTTTGTGCATAAATCTTTTTTGTTCATTGTCATAGCAAAAGCATTACAGTCAGTAACTATTTTAAAAGGAATTCCCAACACATATACCCTAAATTTTTTTAAAGCTTCTATGACAGCCATTACTTCTAATTCGTAACTAGAATATTTTCGTTCAGCTTCTGTTGTTTTCTTACTCATGTAGTAAACAGGGTGAAACTGATTATCTACTAAGGACTTTTGAATAAGGGTGGCACCATAACCATCAATGCTGGCATCACAATGAATTTCGGTTTCACTTTGAGGGTTAAAAATAGCAAGAACGGGTTCCGTAGATAAAATGTATTTCAATTGGTTGAAGGAATTTCTTTCATTTTCACCAAATTTAAATTTAGACTCTTTTCTCAATAAATCACTTAAAGGTTTAGCAATAATAGAATAATTCTTAATAAACTTTCTAAAGTAACCAGTCAGTCCTAAAAAGCTCTGAACGTCTTTTGTTGTTTTTGGTTCGGGAAACTTAATTACAGCTTTCGTTTTATTTATTGATGGGTGTAATTTACCATTTATTATTTTATAGCCTAAAAATTCAATTTCACGTTTCAAAAATTTACATTTCTTTAAGTTCAATTCCAGTCCATACTCCGACGCAGTTTGCAGGACAAGTTTAAGTTTTCTAACACCTTCAGTTTCGTTTTCGGCAGGAATAATTAAGTCATCCATATAAATCACTACAACACCGTCTTTTAATAATTGTCTAAACACATTATTAATGTATTTCTGAAAAATACTAGGAGAATTTGTTAATCCAAATGGGCACTTCAAAAACTCATACTGACCATCGTGTGTAACGAATGAAGTGTATTTTTGGGAATTTTCTTCAACGTCAACATGGAAGAAGCCATTTCTTAAATCCAAAGTTGTGAACACTACAGAAGAATGTAATTTATCTATTACGTCATCAATAACTGGCAAAGGGAAATGTTCACGAACCGTTTTCTTATTAAGCCGTCTATAATCAATACAAAGTCTGTGAGAATTATCTTTTTTCTTAACTAATACTACAGGTGAAGAGAAATCAGAAGAACTATTACGAATTATTCCTTTAGCTAACCATTCTTCAATTTGAGTTTCGACTATTTTCTTTTCAAAAGGTGGTAGTCGTCGGGGGATGAACAAATAGGGATTTCATCAGTTAAATTAATTTTCATCTTAACATCAACATTTTTAATTTTATTAGGAACATAATTTTCTATTAATGAATGTATTTCAGAACACAATGATTTATCTTTAATGTGACTTAGATCTATTTCCGATTCATCGTTAAGATTTACAAAATTAATTAAGAAATTATCTATTTCGTTCTTGTTAGTGTGAAACGATACTTCATTGGTTGAAACTATTAAAGTACCTTGATTAATAATGTCAGTTCCTACAATTAAATCAAAACTTACAGAGTCATCATTTATAACAAAAATATTTGTATTAACTTTCGAATTATCAATTTCAACTTCTGCATTAAAATAACCTAGTGGTTTAATTGATTTCATTCCTAAACCAGTCAACGAAATATTAGAAGATTGTAAACTTATGGGGTCTTTAATTTTATTAAATAAACTCTTTTTCAAAATCGTTTTCTGACTTCCAGTATCAATTAATGAAGTTACATTCAAAGTACCAATTTTAACATCCTTAAGAATAAAATTTTCACAAGTTATTGAATTCACTTTCGGCTTATCATCAAATGGACCAGTTTCTTTTGATTTCGGACATTCCGAAGCTTTATGCCCAAAAGATTGACATGAAAAACACAATAATCCCTTGTCTTTATGTATACAATATTTAGAAATATGTGAACGTGAACCACAATTATAACACACTCTATTTTTTGAATCAAAATTACCATCAAATTTTACTTTATTCTTATTCATATTTTCATATTTAGAATTAAATTTATCATTACTATCATATTTTAATTTATTTTTATCAAAAGAATAAGATCTAAAATTTGCATCATGTTTTGTTTTCATTTTATCGAAAGCATATTTACTCTTTGCTGAATCACTTTTCATTACTTCATACACTTTAAGTTTATCTTTAAATTCTATCAAGTTTTTGCATCCATAGAGAATAATTTTATTTTCATGTTTATCATTAAGTCCTTTAATCACATAATGTATTAACGCGGCGTCATCAATTTTTCCTGAGCGACCCAGTTCTTTCATTTTTAAAAATATTCCTGAACGGATTCTGAGTCTTTCATTTTCCTCTTACTTAGTAATTCGTGAAGACTAGCTGAATTTATTTCAACAGAAAATTCGTCAATTAAGGCATCTTTTAATTTTTTCCCACGAGTTTATTTCCGGTTCTGTTCTAACAAATAATAAGGCATTTCCACCAAGCGATCGTTTTAGCAAAAATAAACTTTTGTAAATCTGATAAATGGAACAGTTTCGATACATTTTCAAAACTCTCTATCCAGTTATTAATGTTTTCATGCGACTCAGCATTAAATTTGGTAATTGTGCTTTCGATATCGGAATAATTAATATAAACATTTTGAGAATCATTATTTTTACCAAGTTCATTATCACACACATTTAAAGTATTATTTTTATTTCCACATTGCATTGGAGAATCTTCTTTGTTTTCATTTTTGTTTGTTTCGTCTACATCCGATTCCGACATACAGGCGTCGCTAATTCCCTCAGCTAAAGAGTTCAAAGAGCACAATTGCTCAAGTATTCTTTTTCCTATTTCAAATTTATTTCCTTCGAAAGAGATATCTAAAATATTAGAAATTGTAATTAATTCGTTCAAAGAAAATTTATTTTCAATTACTTTTAATTTCTTTTTAAATTCTTCACTTTCTATTGCAAAATTAAAACCAGAAAATTCTCTTATACGCTTTCGATTTGACCGGTCTCCGTCAGAATCGAAAATAAATTTATGTAGAAGTTTTACTTTGTCCGACTTAATGATCTGCAATGCAATGCGTATCTTTTTGATGTCATTTAACTTCATCTTGAAATAAAGAAAATTTACATACCCTTTTCAGATGCTTTTATCCTTTCTTTTCCACTTCTGACAGCAAAATATGTGGGTTCTCAATAAAAATGACCGATAAATGTTAAATTATTTAATTATATTTTCTAATAATATTATGAAATATATACATATATACAATATCAAAGCGTATTGTCCATTTCATTGTAGTTAGTTCTCATTCCAAACAATTTTAATTTGCATTCCCGTAACTTTCGTCATCACGTCTTTTCATTTCCTCACATCGTCGTTCTCCTCCTTTCTCCTCTGCGTGTCTGGCGGCAAGCATGTGAGTGGCCCTCTGGTGGCGCTTTCAATCCCACACTATTGTATTTATTTTATTACAGAAAATATATTTTAGGAGAAAAATGTGTTTTCTTATAGTGCGCTTACATGGTATGTGTGACTTCTGATTCCCGCTTACATTGATGTCAAAATTCCCTAATATCTTAAGAAATACCCAATGTATACACAAAAACATGGTTACTTTCAGTAATATAAAACATTGCAAGACTAATTATTGTATTTATTTTATTATAAAAAATATATTTTAGGAGAAAATGTGTTTTCTTATAGTGCGCCTATAAGGTATGTGTGACTTCTGATTCCCGTTTACATTCATGTCAAAATTCCCTAATATCTTAAGAAATACCCAATGTATACACAAAGGAATGGTTTCTATCAGTAGCATATAACATTGCAAGACTAACTATTGTATTTATTTTATTATAAAAAATATATTTTAGGAGAAAATGTGTTTTTTTATAGTGCGCTTATATGGCATGTGTGACTTCTGAATCCCGCTTACATGGAAGTCAAAATTCCCTAATATCTTAAGAAATACCCCATGTATACACAAAAACATGGTTTATTTCAGTAATAAGTAACATTGCAAGACAAACTATTGTATTTATTTTATTACAAAAAATATATTTTATAAGAAAAATGTGTTTTCTTATAGTGCGCCTGCCTATAAGGTATTTGTGACTTCTGATTCCCGCTTACATTCATGTCAAAATTCCCTAATATCTTAAGAAATACCCAATGTATACACAAAGGAATGGTTTCTATCAGTAGCATATAACATTGCAAGACTAACTATTGTATTTTTTTTATTATAAAAAATATATTTTAGGAGAAAATGTGTTTTCTTATAGTGCGCTTATATGGTATGTGTGACTTCTGATTCCCGCTTACATTGATGTCAAAATTCCCTAATATCTTCAGAATATACCCCATGTATACACAAAGGAATGGTTTCTATCAGTAGCATTAAACATTGCAAGACTATCAATTTTATGTATTTTCTTATTAAAAATATATTTTAGAATAAAATGTTTTTTCTTATAGTGCGCTTATATGGTATGTGTGACTTCTGAATCCCGCTTACATTGATGTCATATTTCCCTAATATCTTAAGAAGTACCCCATGTATCAAAAAAACATGGTTTCTTTCAGTAATAAGTAACTTCGAAAGAATAACTTTTGTATATATTTTATTATAAAAAATATATTTTAGGAGAAAAATATGTTTTCTTATTGTGCGCTTATATGGTATGAGTGACTTCTGATTCCCGCTTACATTGATGTCAAAATTCCCTAATATCTTAAGAAATGCCCAATGTATACACAAAGTAATGGTTTCTATCAGTAGCATATAACATTGCAAGACTAACTATTGTATTTATTTTATTATAAAAAATATATTTTAGGAGCAAAATGCTTTTTCTTATAGTGCGCTTATATGTTATATTTGACTTCTGATTCCCGCTTATATTGATATCAAAATTCCCTAATATCTTAAGAAATAACCCATGTATACACAAAAAAATGGTTTCTTTCATTAAAAAATAACATTGCAAGACTAACTATTGTATTTATTTTATTATAAAAAATATAATTTAGGAGAAAATGTGTTTTCTTATAGTGTGCTTATATGGTATTTGTTGACTTCTGATTCCCGCTTACATTCATGTCAAAATTCCCTAATATCTGAAGAAATACCCCATGTATACACAAACGAATGGTCTTCTATCAGTAGCATATAACATTGCAAGACTAACTTTTATATTTATTCTATTACAAAAAATATATTTTAGGAGAAAAATGTGTTTTCTTTTAGTGCGCTTATATGGTATATTTGACTTCTGATTCCCGCTTATATTGATGTCAAAGTTCCCTAATATCTTAAGAAATACCCCATGTATACAAAAAACAACGGATTCTTTCAGTAATAAGTAACATTGCAAGATTAACTGTTGTATTTATTTTATTATAAAATATATATTTAGGAGAAATATGTGTTTTCGTATAGTGCGCTTATATGGTATTTATGACTTCTGATTCCCGCTTACATTGATGTTAGAATTCCCTAATATCTTCAGAAATACCCTATGTATACACAAAGGAATGGTTTCTATCAGTAGCATATATCATTGCAAAGCTAACTATTTTATTTATTTTATTATTAAAAATATATTTTAGAAGAAAATGTGTTTTCTTATAGTGCGCTTATATGGTATGTGTGACATCTGTATCCCGCTTACATTGATGTCATAATTCCCTAATTTCTTAAGAAGTACACCATGTATACACAAATATATGGTTTCTTTCAGTAATAAGTAACTTGGAAAGAATAACTTTTGTATTTATTTTATTATAAAAAATATATTTTAGGAGAAAAATATGTTTTCTGATAGTGCGCTTATATGGTATGTGTGACTTCTGATTCCCGCTTACATTGATGTCAAAATTCCCTAATATCTTCAGAAATAGCCCATGTATACACAATGGAATGGTTTCTATCAGTAGCATATAACATTGCAAGACTAACTATTCTACTTATTTTATTATAAAAAATATATTTTAGGAGAAAATGTGTTTTCTTATAGTGTGCTTATATGGTATCTGTGACTTCTGAATCACGCTTACGTTCATGTCAAAATTCCCTAATATCTTAAGAAATACCCCATGTATACACAAAAACATGGTTTTTTTCAGAAAAAAGTAAAATTGCAAGGCTAACTATTGTATTTATTTTATTATCAAAAATATATTTTAGGAGAAAATGTGTTTTCTTATAGTGCGCTTATATGGTATGTGTGACTTCTGAATCACGCTTACATTGATGTCAAAATTCCCTAATATCTTAAGAAATACCCAAAGTATACACAAACAAATGGTTTCCTTCAGTAGCAAATAGCATTGCAAGACTAACTGTTGTATTTAATTAATTATAAAAATTTTCTTTAGGAGAAATATGTGTTTTCGTATGGTGCGTTTATATGGTATTTGTTACTTCTGATTCCCTCTTACATTGATGTCAAAATTCCCTATTATTATAAGAAATACCCATGTATACACAAAACAACGGATTCTTTCAGTAATAAGTAACTTTGCAAGATTAACTGTTGTATTTATTTTATTATAAAATATGTATTTAGGAGAAATATGTGTTTTCGTATAGTGCGCTTATATGGTATTTATGACTTCTGATTCCCGCTTACATTGTTGTCAGAATTCCTTAATATCTTCTGAAATACCCCATGTATACACAAAGGAATGGTTTCTATCAGTAGCATATATCATTGCAAAGCTAACTATTTTATTTATTTTATTATTAAAAATATATTTTAGAAGAAAATGTGTTTTCATATTGTGCGCTTATATGGTATGTGTGACTTCTGAATCCCGCTTACATTGATGTCAAAATTCCCTAATATCTTAAGAAATACCCAATGTATAAACAAAGGAATGGTTTTTATCAATAGCATATAACATTGCAAGACTAATTATTTTATTTATTTTAATACAAAAAATATATTTTAGGAGAAAAATGTGTTTTTTTATAGTGCGCATATAAGGTATGTGTGACTTCTGATTCCCGCTTACATTCATTTCAAAATTCCCTAATATCTTAAGAAATACCCAATGTATACACAAAGGAATGAATTCTATCAGTAGCATATAACATTGCAAGACTAACTACTGTATTTATTGTATTATAAAAAATATATTTTAGGAGAAAAATGTGTTTTCTTATAGTGCGCATATAAGGTATGTGTGCCTTCTGATTCCCGCTTACATTGATGTCAAAATTCCCTAATATCTTAAGAAATACCCAATGTGTACACAAACGAATGGTTTCCTTCAGTAGCAAATAGCATTGCAAGAATAACTGTTGAATTTATTTAATTATAAAAAATATACTTTAGGTGAAATATGTATTTTCGTATGGTGCGTTTATATGGTATTTGTTACTTCTGATTCCCTCTTACATTCATGTCAAAATTCCATAATATTTTAAGAAATACCCCATGTATACACAAAACAACGGATTCTTTCAGTAATAAGTAACATTGCAAGATTAACTGTTGTATTTATTTTATTATAAAATATATATTTAGGAGAAATATGTGTTTTCGTATAGTGCGCTTATATGGTATTTGTGACTTCTGAATCCCGCTTACATTGATGTCATAATTCCCTAATTTCTTAAGAAGAACCCCATGTATACACAAAAATATGGTTTCTTACAGTAATAAGTAACTTGGAAAGACTAACTATTGTATTTATTTTATTATAAAAAATATATTTTAGGAGAAAATTGTATTTTCTTATAGTGTGCTTATATGGTATGTGTGACTTCTGATTCCCGCTTACATTTATGTCAAAATTCCCTAATATCTTCAGAAATAGCCATTGTATACACAATGGAATGGTTTCTATCAGTAGCATATAACATTGCATGACTAACTATTCTATTTATTTTATTATAAAAAATATATTTTAGGAGAAAATGTGTTTTCTTATAGTGCGCTTATATGGTATCTGTGACTTCTGAATCACGCTTACGTTCATGTCAAAATTCCCTAATATCTTAAGAAATACCCCATGTATACACAAAAACATGGTTTTTTTCAAAAAAAGTAAAGTTGTTAGGCTAACTATTGTATTTATTTTATTATCAAAAATATATTTTAGGAGAAAATGTGTTTTCTTATAGTGCGCTTTTATGGTATGTCAATGTATAAACAAAGGAATGGTTTCTATCAGTAGCATATAACATTGCAAGAATAACTATTGTATTTATTTTATTATAAAAAATATATTTTAGGAGAAAAATGTGTTTTCTTATAGTGCGCCTATAAGGTATGTGTGACTTCTGATTCCCGCTTACATTCATGTCAAAATTCCCTAATATCTTAAGAAATATCCCATGTATACACAAAAACATGGTTTCTTTCAGTAATAAGTAACATTGCAAGACTAACTATTGTATTTATTCTATTATAAAAAATATATTTTAGTCGAAAATGTGTTTTCTTATAGTGCGCCTATAAGGTATGTGTGACTTCTGATTCCAGCTTACATTCATGTCAAAATTCCTTAATATCTTAAGAAATACCCAATGTATACACAAGGGAATGGTTTCTATCAGTACCATTTAACATTGCAAGACTAACTATTGTATTTTTTTTATTATAAAAAATATATTTTAGGAGAAAATGTGTTTTTTTATAGTGCGCTTATATGGCATGTGTGACTTCTGAATCCCGCTTACATGGAAGTCAAAATTCCCTAATATCTTAAGAAATACCCCATGTATACACAAAAACATGGTTTATTTCAGTAATAAGTAACATTGCAAGACAAACTATTGTATTTATTTTATTACAAAAAATATATTTTATGAGAAAAATGTGTTTTCTTATAGTGCGCCTGCCTATAAGGTATGTGTGACTTCTGATTCCCGCTTACATTCATGTCAAAATTCCCTAATATCTTAAGAAATACCCAATGTATACACAAAGGAATGGTTTCTATCAGTAGCATATAACATTGCAAGACTAACTATTGTATTTATTTTATTATAAAAAATATATTTTAGGAGAAAATGTGTTTTTTTATAGTGCGCTTATATGGCATGTGTGACTTCTGAATCCCGTTTACATTGAAGTCAAAATTCCCTAATATCTTAAGAAATACCCAATGTATACACAAAAACATGGTTTCTTTCAGTAATAAGTAACATTGCAAGACTAACTATTGTATTTATTTTATTAAAAAAAATATATTTTAGGAGAGAAATGTGTTTTCTTATAGTGCGCCTATAAGGTATGTGTGACATCTGATTCCCGCTTACATTCATGTCAAAATTCCCTAATATCTTAAGAAATACCCCATGTATACACAAAAACATGGTTTCTTTCAGTAATAAGTAACATTGCAAGACTAACTATTGTATTTATTTTATTATAAAAAATATATTTTAGGAGAAAATTGCCTTTTCTTATAGTGCGCTTATATGGTATATTTGACTTCTGCTTCCCGCTTATATTGATGTCAAAATTCCCTAATATCTTAAGAAATACCCCATGTATAAACAAAGGAATGGTTTCTATCAGTAGCATATAACATTGCAAGAATAACTATTGTATTTATTTTATTATAAAAAATATATTTTAGGAGAAAATGTGTTTTCTTATAGTGCGCTTATATGATATTTGTTTCATCTGATTCCCGCTTACATTCATGTCAAAATTCCCTAATATCTTAAGAAATACCCTAGTATACACAAACGAAGAGTTTCTATCAGTAGCATATAACATTGCAAGACTAACTATTGTATTTATTTTATTACAAAAAATATATTTTAGGAGAAAAATGTGTTTTCTTATAGTGCGCCTATAAGGCATGTGTGACTTCTGATTCCCGCTTACATTCATGTCAAAATTCCCCAATATCTTAAGAAATACCCAATGTATACACAAAGGAATGGTTTCTATCAGTAGCATATAACATTGCATGACTAACTATTGTATTTTTTTTATTATAAAAAATATATTTTAGGAGAAAATGTGTTTTTTTATAGTGCGCTTATATGGCATGTGTGACTTCTGAATCCCGCTTACATTGAAGTCAAAATTCAATAATATCTTAAGAAATACCCCATGTATACACAAAAACATGGTTTATTTCAGTAATAAGTAACATTGCAAGACAAACTATTGTATTTATTTTATTACAAAAAATATATTTTAGGAGAATAATGTGTTTTCTTATAGTGCGCCTATAAGGTATGTGTGACTTCTGATTCCCGCTTACATTCATGTCAAAATTCCCTAATATCTTAAGAAATACCCAATGTATACACAAAGAAATGGTTTCTATCAGTAGCATATAACATTGCAAGACTAACTATTGTATTTTTTTATTATAAAAAATATATTTTAGGAGAAAATGTGTTTTTTTATAGTGCGCTTATATGGCATGTGTGACTTCTGAATATCGCTTACATTGAAGTCAAAATTCCCTAATATCTTAAGAAATACCCCATGTATACACAAAAACATGGTTTCTTTCAGTAATAAGTAACATTGCAAGACTAACTATTGCATTTATTTTATTACAAAAAATATATTTTAGGAGAAAAATGTGTTTTCTTATAGTGCGCCTATAAGGTATGTGTGACTTCTGATTCCCGCTTACATTCACTGTCAAAATTCCCTAATATCTTAAGAAATACCCAATGTATACACAAAGGAATGGTTTCTATCAGTAGCATATAACATTGCAAGACTAACTATTGTATTTTTTTTATTATAAAAAATATATTTTAGGAGAAAATGTGTTTTTTTATAGTGCGCTTATATGGCATGTGTGACTTCTGAATCCCGCTTACATGGAAGTCAAAATTCCCTAATATCTTAAGAAATACCCATTCTATACACAAAAACATGGTTTCCTTCAGTAATAAGTAACATTGCAAGACAAACTATTGTATTTATTTTATTACAAAAAATATATTTTAGGAGAAAAATTTGTTTTCTTATAGTTCGCCTATAAGGTATGTGTGACTTCTGATACCCGCTTACATTCATGTCAAAATTTCCTAATATCTTAAGAAATACCCAATGTATACCACAAAAACATGGTTTCTTTCAGTAATAAGTAACTATTGCAAGACTAATTATTGTATTTATTTTATTATAAAAAATATATTTTAGGAGAAAATGTGTTTTTTTATAGTGTGCTTATATGGCATGTGTGACTTCTGAATCCCGCTTACATTGAAGTCAAAATTCAATAATATCTTAAGAAATACCCCATGTATACACAAAAACATGGTTTCTTTCAGTAATAAGTAACATTGCAAGACTAAATAGTGTATTTATTTTATTAAAAAAATATATTTTAGGAGAAAAATGTGTTTTCTTATAGTGCGCTTATATGGTATTTGTGACTTCTGATTCCCGCTTACATTGATGTCAAAATTCCCTAATATCTTCAAATATACCCCATGTATACACAAAGGAATGGTTTCTATCAGTAGCATTAAACATTGCAAGACTATCGGTTTTATGTATTTTCTTATTAAAAATATATTTTAGAATAAAATGTTTTTTCTTATAGTTCGCTTATATGGTATGTGTGACTTCTGAATCCCGCTTACATTGATGTCATATTTCCCTAATATCTTAAGAAGTACCCCATGTATCAAAAAAAACATGGTTTCTTTCAGTAATAAGTAACTTGGAAAGAATAACTTTTGTATATATTTTATTATAAAAAATATATTTTAGGAGAAAAATATGTTTTCTTATTGTGCGCTTATATGGTATGTGTGACTTCTGATTCCCGCTTACATTGATGTCAAAATTCCCTAATATCTTAAGAAATACCCAATGTGTACACAAACGAATGGTTTCCTTCAGTAGAAAATAGCATTGCAAGAATAACTGTTGAATTTATTTAATTATAAAAAATATCCTTTAGGAGAAATATGTATTTTCGTATGGTGCGTTTATATGGTATTTGTTACTTCTGATTCCCTCTTACATTCATGTCAAAATTCCATAATATTTTAAGAAATACCCCATGTATACACAAAACAACGGATTCTTTCAGTAATAAGTAACATTGCAAGATTAACTGTTGTATTTATTTTATTATAAAATATATATTTAGGAGAAATATGTGTTTTCGTATAGTGCGCTTATATGGTATTTGTGACTTCTGAATCCCGCTTACATTGATGTCATAATTCCCTAATTTCTTAAGAAGAACACCATGTATACACAAAAATATGGTTTCTTACAGTAATAAGTAACTATGCAAGACTAATTATTGTATTTATTTTATTATAAAAAATATATTTTAGGAGAAAATGTGTTTTCTTGTAGTGCGCTTATATGGTATGTGTGACTTCTGAATAACGCTTACATTGATGTCAAAATTCCCTAATATCTTAAGAAATACCCAATGCATACACAAAATAATGGTTGCCTACAGTAGCATATAACTTTGCAAGACAAACTATTGTATTTTTTTTATTATAAAAAATATATTTTAGGAGAAAATGTGTTTTTTTATAGTGCGCTTATATGGCATGTGTGACTTCTGAATCCCGCCTACATGGAAGTCAAAATTCCCTAATATCTTGAGAAATACCTCATGTATAGAAAAAACATGGTTTATTTCAGTAATAAGTAACATTGCAAGACAAACAATTTTATTTATTTTATTACAAAAAATATATTTTAGGAAAAAAATGTGTTTTCTTATAGTGCGCCAATAAGGTATGTGTGACTTCTGATTCCAGCTTACATTCATGTCAAAATTCCATAATATCTTAAGAAATACCCAATGTATACACAAAGGAATGGTTTCTATCAGTAGCATATACCATTGCAAGACTAACTATTGTATTTATTTTATTATAAAAAATATATTTTAGGAGAAAATGTGTTTTCTTATAGTGCGCTTATATGGTATCTGTGACTTCTGAATCCCGCTTACATTGATGTCATAATTCCCTAATTTCTTAAGAAGAACCCCATATATACACAAAAATAGGGTTTCTTACAGTAATAAGTAACTTGGAAAGACTAACTATTGTATTTATTTTATTATAAAAAATATATTTTAGGAGAAAATTGTATTTTCTTATAGTGTGCTTATATGGTATGTGTGACTTCTGATTCCCGCTTACATTGATGTCAAAATTCCCTAATATCTTCAGAAATAGCCCATGTATACACAATGGAATGGTTTCTATCAGTAGCATATAACATTGCATGACTAACTATTCTATTTATTTTATTATAAAAAATATATTTTAGGAGAAAATGTGTTTTCTTATAGTGCGCTTATATGGTATCTGTGACTTCTGAATCACGCTTACGTTCATGTCAAAATTCCCTAATATCTTAAGAAATACCCCATGTATACACAAAAACATGGTTTTTTTCAGAAAAAAGTAAAATTGTAAGGCTAACTATTGTATTTATTTTATTATCAAAAATAAATTTTAGGAGAAAATGTGTTTTCTTATAGTGCGCTTATATGGTATGTGTGACTTCTGATCACGCTTACATTGATGTTAAAATTCCCTAATATCTTAAGAAATACCCAAAGTATACACAAACAAATGGTTTCCTTCAGTAGCAAATAGCATTGCAAGACTAACTGTTGTATTTAATTAATTATAAAAATTTTCTTTAGGAGAAATATGTGTTTTCGTATGGTGCGTTTATATGGTATTTGTTACTTCTGATTCCCTCTTACATTGATGTCAAAATTCCCTATTATTATAAGAAATACCCATGTATACACAAAACAACGGATTCTTTCAGTAATAAGTAACTTTGCAAGATTAACTGTTGTATTTATTTTATTATAAAATATGTATTTAGGAGAAATATGTGTTTTCGTATAGTGCGCTTATATGGTATTTATGACTTCTGATTCCCGCTTACATTGTTGTCAGAATTCCTTAATATCTTCTGAAATACCCCATGTATACACAAAGGAATGGTTTCTATCAGTAGCATATATCATTGCAAAGCTAACTATTTTATTTATTTTATTATTAAAAATATATTTTAGAAGAAAATGTGTTTTCATATTGTGCGCTTATATGGTATGTGTGACTTCTGAATCCCGCTTACATTGATGTCAAAATTCCCTAATATCTTAAGAAATACCCAATGTATAAACAAAGGAATGGTTTTTATCAATAGCATATAACATTGCAAGACTAATTATTTTATTTATTTTAATACAAAAAATATATTTTAGGAGAAAAATGTGTTTTTTTATAGTGCGCATATAAGGTATGTGTGACTTCTGATTCCCGCTAACATTCATTTCAAAATTCCCTAATATCTTAAGAAATACCCCATGTATACACAAAAACATGGTTTTTTTCAAAAAAAAGTAAAGTTGTTAGGCTAACTATTGTATTTATTTTATTATCAAAAATATATTTTAGGAGAAAACGTGTTTTCTTATAGTGCGCTTTTATGGTATGTCAATGTATAAACAAAGGAATGGTTTCTATCAGTAGCATATAACATTGCAAGAATAACTATTGTATTTATTTTATTATAAAAAATATATTTTAGGAGAAAATGTGTTTTCTTATAGTGCGCCTATAAGGTATGTGTGACTTCTGATTCCCTCTTACATTCATGTCAAAATTCCCTAATATCTTAAGAAATACCCCATGTATACACAAAAACATGGTTTCTTTCAGTAATAAGTAACATTGCAAGACTAACTATTGTATTTATTTTATTATAAAAAATATATTTTAGGAGAAAAATGCTTTTTCTTGTAGTGGGCTTATATGGTCTATTTGACTTCTGCTTCCCGCTTATATTGACGACAAAATTCCCTAACACCTTAAGAAATACCCTATGTATAAACAAAGGAATGGTTTCTATCAGTAGCATATAACATTGCAAGAATAACTATTGTATTTATTTTATTATAAAAAATATATTTTAGGAGAAAAATGTGTTTTCTTATAATGCGCTTATATGATATTTGTTTCATCTGATTCCCGCTTACATTCATGTCAAAATTCCCTAATATCTTAAGAAATACCCTAGTATACACAAACGAAGAGTTTCTATCAGTAGCATATAACATTGCAAGACTAACTATTGTATTTATTTTATTACAAAAAATATATTTTAGGAGAAAAATTTGTTTTCTTATAGTGCGCCTATAAGGCATGTGTGACTTCTGATGCCCGCTTACATTCATGTCAAAATTCCCTAATATCTTAAGAAATACCCAATGTATACACAAAGGAATGGTTTCTCTCAGTAGCATATAACATTGCAAGACTAACTATTGTATTTTTTTTTATTATAAAAAATATATTTTAGGAGAAAATGTGTTTTTTTATAGTGCTCTTATATGGCATGTGTGACTTCTGAATCCCGCTTACATTGAAGTCAAAATTCAATAATATCTTAAGAAATACCCCATGTATACACAAAAACATGGTTTATTTCAGTAATAAGTAACATTGCAAGACAAACTATTGTATTTATTTTATTACAAAAAATATATTTTAGGAGAATAATGTGTTTTCTTATAGTGCGCCTATAAGGTATGTGTGACTTCTGATTCCCGCTTACATTCATGTCAAAATTCCCTAATATCTTAAAAAATACCCAATGTATACACAAAGAAATGGTTTCTATCAGTAGCATATAACATTGCAAGACTAACTATTGTATTTTTTTATTATAAAAATATATTTTAGGAGAAAATGTGTTTTTTTATAGTGCGCTTATATGGCATATGTGACTTCTCAATATCGCTTACATTGAAGTCAAAATTCCCTAATATCTTAAGAAATATCCCATGTATACACAAAAACATGGTTTCTTTCAGTAATAAGTAACATTGCAAGACTAACTATTGCATTTATTTTATTACAAAAAATATATTTTAGGAGAAAAATTTGTTTTCTTATAGTGCGCCTATAAGGTATGTGTGACTTCTGATTCCCGCTTACATTACTGTCAAAATTCCCTAATGTCTTAAGAAATACCCAATGTATACACAAAGGAATGGTTTCTATCAGTAGCATATAACATTGCAAGACTAACTATTGTATTTTTTTTATTATAAAAAATATATTTTAGGAGAAAATGTGTTTTTTTATAGTGCGCTTATATGGCATGTGTGACTTCTGAATCCCGCTTACATGGAAGTCAAAATTCCCTAATATCTTAAGAAATACCCATTCTATACACAAAAACATGGTTTCCTTCAGTAATAAGTAACATTGCAAGACAAACTATTGTATTTATTTTATTACAAAAAATATATTTTAGGAGAAAAATTTGTTTTCTTATAGTTCGCCTATAAGGTATGTGTGACTTCTGATACCCGCTTACATTCATGTCAAAATTTCCTAATATCTTAAGAAATACCCAATGTAACCACAAAAACATGGTTTCTTTCAGTAATAAGTAACTATGCAAGACTAATTATTGTATTTATTTTATTATAAAAAATATATTTTAGGAGAAAATGTGTTTTTTTATAGTGTGCTTTTATGGCATGTGTGACTTCTGAATCCCGCTTACATTGATGTCAAAATTCCCTAATATCTTAAGAAATACCCAATGTATACACAAAAACATGGTTACTTTCAGTAATATAAAACATTGCAAGACTAATTATGTATTCATTTTATTAAAAAAAATATATTTTAGGAGAAAAATGTGTTTTCTTATAGTGCGCTTACATGGTATGTTTGACTTCTGATTCCTGCTTACATTGATGTCAAAATTCCCTAATATCTTAAGAAATACCCCATGTATACACAAAGGAATGGTTTCTATCAGTAGCATTAAACATTGCAAGACTATCGGTTTTATGTATTTTCTTATTAAAAATATATTTTAGAATAAAATGTTTTTTCTTATAGTTCGCTTATATGGTATGTGTGACTTCTGAATCCCGCTTACATTGATGTCATATTTCCCTAATATCTTAAGAAGTACCCCATGTATCAAAAAAAACATGGTTTCTTTCAGTAATAAGTAACTTGGAAAGAATAACTTTTGTATATATTTTATTATAAAAAATATATTTTAGGAGAAAAATATGTTTTCTTATTGTGCGCTTATATGGTATGTGTGACTTCTGATCCCGCTTACATTGATGTCAAAATTCCCTAATATCTTAAGAAATACCCAATGTGTACACAAACGAATGGTTTCCTTCAGTAGAAAATAGCATTGCAAGAATAACTGTTGAATTTATTTAATAATAAAAAATATCCTTTAGGAGAAATATGTATTTTCGTATGGTGCGTTTATATGGTATTTGTTACTTCTGATTCCCTCTTACATTCATGTCAAAATTCCCTAATTTCTTAAGAAGAACACCATGTATACACAAAAATATGGTTTCTTACAGTAATAAGTAACTATGCAAGACTAATTATTGTATTTATTTTATTATAAAAAATATATTTTAGGAGAAAATGTGTTTTCTTGTAGTGCGCTTATATGGTATGTGTGACTTCTGAATAACGCTTACATTGATGTCAAAATTCCCTAATATCTTAAGAAATACCCAATGCATACACAAAATAATGGTTGCCTACAGTAGCATATAACTTTGCAAGACAAACTATTGTATTTTTTTATTATAAAAAATATATTTTAGGAGAAAATGTGTTTTTTTATAGTGCGCTTATATGGCATGTGTGACTTCTGAATCCCGCCTACATGGAAGTCAAAATTCCCTAATATCTTGAGAAATACCTCATGTATAGAAAAAACATGGTTTATTTCAGTAATAAGTAACATTGCAAGACAAACAATTTTATTTATTTTATTACAAAAAATATATTTTAGGAAAAAAATGTGTTTTCTTATAGTGCGCCAATAAGGTATGTGTGACTTCTGATTCCAGCTTACATTCATGTCAAAATTCCATAATATCTTAAGAAATACCCAATGTATACACAAAGGAATGGTTTCTATCAGTAGCATATACCATTGCAAGACTAACTATTGTATTTATTTTATTATAAAAAATATATTTTAGGAGAAAATGTGTTTTCTTATAGTGCGCTTATATGGTATCTGTGACTTCTGAATCCCGCTTACATTGATGTCATAATTCCCTAATTTCTTAAGAAGAACCCCATATATACACAAAAATAGGGTTTCTTACAGTAATAAGTAACTTGGAAAGACTAACTATTGTATTTATTTTATTATAAAAAATATATTTTAGGAGAAAATTGTATTTTCTTATAGTGCGCTTATATGGTATGTGTGACTTCTGATCACGCTTACATTGATGTTAAAATTCCCTAATATCTTAAGAAATACCCAAAGTATACACAAACAAATGGTTTCCTTCAGTAGCAAATAGCATTGCAAGACTAACTGTTGTATTTAATTAATTATAAAAATTTTCTTTAGGAGAAATATGTGTTTTCGTATGGTGCGTTTATATGGTATTTGTTACTTCTGATTCCCTCTTACATTGATGTCAAAATTCCCTATTATTATAAGAAATACCCATGTATACACAAAACAACGGATTCTTTCAGTAATAAGTAACTTTGCAAGATTAACTGTTGTATTTATTTTATTATAAAATATGTATTTAGGAGAAATATGTGTTTTCGTATAGTGCGCTTATATGGTATTTATGACTTCTGATTCCCGCTTACATTGTTGTCAGAATTCCTTAATATCTTCTGAAATACCCCATGTATACACAAAGGAATGGTTTCTATCAGTAGCATATATCATTGCAAAGCTAACTATTTTATTTATTTTATTATTAAAAATATATTTTAGAAGAAAATGTGTTTTCATATTGTGCGCTTATATGGTATGTGTGACTTCTGAATCCCGCTTACATTGATGTCAAAATTCCCTAATATCTTAAGAAATACCCAATGTATAAACAAAGGAATGGTTTTTATCAATAGCATATAACATTGCAAGACTAATTATTTTATTTATTTTAATACAAAAAATATATTTTAGGAGAAAAATGTGTTTTTTTATAGTGCGCATATAAGGTATGTGTGACTTCTGATTCCCGCTAACATTCATTTCAAAATTCCCTAATATCTTAAGAAATACCCCATGTATACACAAAAACATGGTTTTTTTCAAAAAAAAGTAAAGTTGTTAGGCTAACTATTGTATTTATTTTATTATCAAAAATATATTTTAGGAGAAAACGTGTTTTCTTATAGTGCGCTTTTATGGTATGTCAATGTATAAACAAAGGAATGGTTTCTATCAGTAGCATATAACATTGCAAGAATAACTATTGTATTTATTTTATTATAAAAAATATATTTTAGGAGAAAATGTGTTTTCTTATAGTGCGCCTATAAGGTATGTGTGACTTCTGATTCCCTCTTACATTCATGTCAAAATTCCCTAATATCTTAAGAAATACCCCATGTATACACAAAAACATGGTTTCTTTCAGTAATAAGTAACATTGCAAGACTAACTATTGTATTTATTTTATTATAAAAAATATATTTTAGGAGAAAAATGCTTTTTCTTGTAGTGGGCTTATATGGTCTATTTGACTTCTGCTTCCCGCTTATATTGACGACAAAATTCCCTAACACCTTAAGAAATACCCTATGTATAAACAAAGGAATGGTTTCTATCAGTAGCATATAACATTGCAAGAATAACTATTGTATTTATTTTATTATAAAAAATATATTTTAGGAGAAAAATGTGTTTTATTATAATGCGCTTATATGATATTTGTTTCATCTGATTCCCGCTTACATTCATGTCAAAATTCCCTAATATCTTAAGAAATACCCTAGTATACACAAACGAAGAGTTTCTATCAGTAGCATATAACATTGCAAGACTAACTATTGTATTTATTTTATTACAAAAAATATATTTTAGGAGAAAAATTTGTTTTATTATAGTGCGCCTATAAGGCATGTGTGACTTCTGATGCCCGCTTACATTCATGTCAAAATTCCCTATTATCTTAAGAAATACCCAATGTATACACAAAGGAATGGTTTCTCTCAGTAGCATATAACATTGCAAGACTAACTATTGTATTTTTTTTTATTATAAAAAATATATTTTAGGAGAAAATGTGTTTTTTTATAGTGCTCTTATATGGCATGTGTGACTTCTGAATCCCGCTTACATTGAAGTCAAAATTCAATAATATCTTAAGAAATACCCCATGTATACACAAAAACATGGTTTATTTCAGTAATAAGTAACATTGCAAGACAAACTATTGTATTTATTTTATTACAAAAAATATATTTTAGGAGAATAATGTGTTTTCTTATAGTGCGCCTATAAGGTATGTGTGACTTCTGATTCCCGCTTACATTCATGTCAAAATTCCCTAATATCTTAAAAAATACCCAATGTATACACAAAGAAATGGTTTCTATCAGTAGCATATAACATTGCAAGACTAACTATTGTATTTTTTTATTATAAAAAATATATTTTAGGAGAAAATGTGTTTTTTTATAGTGCGCTTATATGGCATATGTGACTTCTCAATATCGCTTACATTGAAGTCAAAATTCCCTAATATCTTAAGAAATATCCCATGTATACACAAAAACATGGTTTCTTTCAGTAATAAGTAACATTGCAAGACTAACTATTGCATTTATTTTATTACAAAAAATATATTTTAGGAGAAAAATTTGTTTTCTTATAGTGCGCCTATAAGGTATGTGTGACTTCTGATTCCCGCTTACATTACTGTCAAAATTCCCTAATGTCTTAAGAAATACCCAATGTATACACAAAGGAATGGTTTCTATCAGTAGCATATAACATTGCAAGACTAACTATTGTATTTTTTTTATTATAAAAAATATATTTTAGGAGAAAATGTGTTTTTTTATAGTGCGCTTATATGGCATGTGTGACTTCTGAATCCCGCTTACATGGAAGTCAAAATTCCCTAATATCTTAAGAAATACCCATTCTATACACAAAAACATGGTTTCCTTCAGTAATAAGTAACATTGCAAGACAAACTATTGTATTTATTTTATTACAAAAAATATATTTTAGGAGAAAAATTTGTTTTCTTATAGTTCGCCTATAAGGTATGTGTGACTTCTGATACCCGCTTACATTCATGTCAAAATTTCCTAATATCTTAAGAAATACCCAATGTAACCACAAAAACATGGTTTCTTTCAGTAATAAGTAACTATGCAAGACTAATTATTGTATTTATTTTATTATAAAAAATATATTTTAGGAGAAAATGTGTTTTTTTATAGTGTGCTTTTATGGCATGTGTGACTTCTGAATCCCGCTTACATTGAAGTCAAAATTCAATAATATCTTAAGAAATACCCCATGTATACACAAAAACATGGTTTCTTTCAGTAATAAGTAACATTGCAAGACTAAATAGTGTATTTATTTTATTAAAAAAATATATTTTAGGAGAAAAATGTGTTTTCTTATAGTGCGCTTATATGGTATATGTGACTTCTGATTCCCGCTTACATTGATGTCAAAATTCCCTAATATCTTCAAATATACCCCATGTATACACAAAGGAATGGTTTCTATCAGTAGCATTAAACATTGCAAGACTATCGGTTTTATGTATTTTCTTATTAAAAATATATTTTAGAATAAAATGTTTTTTCTTATAGTTCGCTTATATGGTATGTGTGACTTCTGAATCCCGCTTACATTGATGTCATATTTCCCTAATATCTTAAGAAGTACCCCATGTATCAAAAAAAACATGGTTTCTTTCAGTAATAAGTAACTTGGAAAGAATAACTTTTGTATATATTTTATTATAAAAAATATATTTTAGGAGAAAAATATGTTTTCTTATTGTGCGCTTATATGGTATGTGTGACTTCTGATCCCGCTTACATTGATGTCAAAATTCCCTAATATCTTAAGAAATACCCAATGTGTACACAAACGAATGGTTTCCTTCAGTAGAAAATAGCATTGCAAGAATAACTGTTGAATTTATTTAATAATAAAAAATATCCTTTAGGAGAAATATGTATTTTCGTATGGTGCGTTTATATGGTATTTGTTACTTCTGATTCCCTCTTACATTCATGTCAAAATTCCCTAATTTCTTAAGAAGAACACCATGTATACACAAAAATATGGTTTCTTACAGTAATAAGTAACTATGCAAGACTAATTATTGTATTTATTTTATTATAAAAAATATATTTTAGGAGAAAATGTGTTTTCTTGTAGTGCGCTTATATGGTATGTGTGACTTCTGAATAACGCTTACATTGATGTCAAAATTCCCTAATATCTTAAGAAATACCCAATGCATACACAAAATAATGGTTGCCTACAGTAGCATATAACTTTGCAAGACAAACTATTGTATTTTTTTATTATAAAAAATATATTTTAGGAGAAAATGTGTTTTTTTATAGTGCGCTTATATGGCATGTGTGACTTCTGAATCCCGCCTACATGGAAGTCAAAATTCCCTAATATCTTGAGAAATACCTCATGTATAGAAAAAACATGGTTTATTTCAGTAATAAGTAACATTGCAAGACAAACAATTTTATTTATTTTATTACAAAAAATATATTTTAGGAAAAAAATGTGTTTTCTTATAGTGCGCCAATAAGGTATGTGTGACTTCTGATTCCAGCTTACATTCATGTCAAAATTCCATAATATCTTAAGAAATACCCAATGTATACACAAAGGAATGGTTTCTATCAGTAGCATATACCATTGCAAGACTAACTATTGTATTTATTTTATTATAAAAAATATATTTTAGGAGAAAATGTGTTTTCTTATAGTGCGCTTATATGGTATCTGTGACTTCTGAATCCCGCTTACATTGATGTCATAATTCCCTAATTTCTTAAGAAGAACCCCATATATACACAAAAATAGGGTTTCTTACAGTAATAAGTAACTTGGAAAGACTAACTATTGTATTTAATTTATTATAAAAAATATATTTTAGGAGAAAATTGTATTTTCTTATAGTGTGCTTATATGGTATGTGTGACTTCTGATTCCCGCTTACATTGATGTCAAAATTCCCTAATATCTTCAGAAATAGCCCATGTATACACAATGGAATGGTTTCTATCAGTAGCATATAACATTGCAAGACTAACTATTCTATTTATTTTATTATAAAAAATATATTTTAGGAGAAAATGTGTTTTCTTATAGTGCGCTTATATGGTATCTGTGACTTCTGAATCACGCTTACGTTCATGTCAAAATTCCCTAATATCTTAAGAAATACCCCATGTATACACAAAAACATGGTTTTTTTCAGAAAAAAGTAAAATTGTAAGGCTAACTATTGTATTTATTTTATTATCAAAAATAAATTTTAGGAGAAAATGTGTTTTCTTATAGTGCGCTTATATGGTATGTGTGACTTCTGAATCACGCTTACATTGATGTCAAAATTCCCTAATATCTTAAGAAATACCCAAAGTATACACAAACGAATGGTTTCCTTCAGTAGCAAATAGCATTGCAAGACTAACTGTTGTATTTAATTAATTATAAAAATTTTCTTTAGGAGAAATATGTGTTTTCGTATGGTGCGTTTATATGGTATTTGTTACTTCTGATTCCCTCTTACATTGATGTCAAAATTCCCTATTATTATAAGAAATACCCATGTATACACAAAACAACGGATTCTTTCAGTAATAAGTAACTTTGCAAGATTAACTGTTGTATTTATTTTATTATAAAATATGTATTTAGGAGAAATATGTGTTTTCGTATAGTGCGCTTATATGGTATTTATGACTTCTGATTCCCGCTTACATTGTTGTCAGAATTCCTTAATATCTTCTGAAATACCCCATGTATACACAAAGGAATGGTTTCTATCAGTAGCATATATCATTGCAAAGCTAACTATTTTATTTATTTTATTATTAAAAATATATTTTAGAAGAAAATGTGTTTTCTTATTGTGCGCTTATATGGTATGTGTGACTTCTGAATCCCGCTTACATTGATGTCAAAATTCCCTAATATCTTAAGAAATACCCAATGTATAAACAAAGGAATGGTTTTTATCAGTAGCATATAACATTGCAAGACTAATTATTTTATTTATTTTATTACAAAAAATATATTTTAGGAGAAAAATGTGTTTTTTTATAGTGCGCATATAAGGTATGTGTGACTTCTGATTCCCGCTTACATTCATTTCAAAATTCCCTAATATCTTAAGAAATACCCAATGTATACACAAACGAATGGTTTCCTATCAGTAGCAAATAGCATTGCAAGAATAACTGTTGAATTTATTTAATTATAAAAAATATACTTTAGGAGAAATATGTATTTTCGTATGGTGCGTTTATATGGTATTTGTTACTTCTGATTCCCTCTTACATTCATGTCAAAATTCCATAATATTTTAAGAAATACCCCATGTATACACAAAACAACGGATTCTTTCAGTAATAAGTAACATTGCAAGATTAACTGTTGTATTTATTTTATTATAAAATATATATTTAGGAGAAATATGTGTTTTCGTATAGTGCGCTTATATGGTATTTGTGACTTCTGAATCCCGCTTACATTGATGTCATAATTCCCTAATTTCTTAAGAAGAACCCCATGTATACACAAAAATATGGTTTCTTACAGTAATAAGTAACTTGGAAAGACTAACTATTGTATTTATTTTATTATAAAAAATATATTTTAGGAGAAAATTGTATTTTCTTATAGTGCGCTTATATGGTATGTGTGACTTCTGATTCCCGCTTACATTGATGTCAAAATTCCCTAATATCTAAAGAAACACCCCATGTAAACACAAAAACATGGTTTCTTTCAGTAATAAGTAACTATGCAAGACTAATTATTGTATTTATTTTATTATAAAAAATATATTTTAGGAGAAAATGTGTTTTCTTGTAGTGCGCTTATATGGTATGTGTGACTTCTGAATAACGCTTACATTGATGTCAAAATTCCCTAATATCTTAAGAAATACCCAATGCATACACAAAATAATGATTGCCTACAGTAGCATATAACTTTGCAAGACAAACTATTGTATTTTTTTTATTATAAAAAATATATTTTAGGAGAAAATGTGTTTTTTTATAGTGCGCTTATATGGCATGTGTGACTTCTGAATCCCGCCTACATGGAAGTCAAAATTCCCTAATATCTTAAGAAATACCACATGTATAGAAAAAACATGGTTTATTTCAGTAATAAGTAACATTGCAAGACAAACAATGTTATTTATTTTATTACAAAAAATATATTTTAGGAAAAAAATGTGTTTTCTTATAGTGCGCCAATAAGGTATGTGTGACTTCTGATTCCAGCTTACATTCATGTCAAAATTCCCTAATATCTTAAGAAATACCCAATGTATACACAAAGGAATGGTTTCTATCAGTAGCATATACCATTGCAAGACTACCTATTGTATTTTTTTTATTATAAAAATATATTTTAGGAGAAAATATGTTTTTTTATAGTGCGCTTATATGGCATGTTTGACTTCTGAATCCCGCTTACATTGAAGTCAAAATTCAATAATATCTTAAGAAATACCCCATGTATACATAAAAACATGGTTTCTTTCAGTAATAAGTAACATTGCAAGACTAAATAGTGTATTTATTTTATTACAAAAAATATATTTTAGGAGAAAATGTGTTTTCTTATAGTGCGCTTATATGGTATCTGTGACTTCTGAATCCCGCTTACATTGATGTCATAATTCCCTAATTTCTTAAGAAGAACCCCATGTATACACAAAAATATGGTTTCTTTCAGTAATAAGTAACTTGGAAAGACTAACTATTGTATTTATTTTATTATAAAAAATATATTTTAGGAGAAAATTGTATTTTCTTATAGTGTGCTTATATGGTATGTGTGACTTCTGATTCCCGCTTACATTGATGTCAAAATTCCCTAATATCTTCAGAAATAGCCCATGTATACACAATGGAATGGTTTCTATCAGTAGCATATAACATTGCAAGACTAACTATTCTATTTATTTTATTATAAAAAATATATTTTAGGAGAAAATGTGTTTTCTTATAGTGCGCTTATATGGTATCTGTGACTTCTGAATCTCGCTTACGTTCATGTCAAAATTCCCTAATATCTTAAGAAATACCCCATGTATACACAAAAACATGGTTTTTTTCAGAAAAAAGTAAAATTGTAAGGCTAACTATTGTATTTATTTTATTATCAAAAATAAATTTTAGGAGAAAATGTGTTTTCTTATAGTGCGCTTATATGGTATGTGTGACTTCTGAATCACGCTTACATTGATGTCAAAATTCCCTAATATCTTAAGAAATACCCAAAGTATACACAAACGAATGGTTTCCTTCAGTAGCAAATAGCATTGCAAGACTAACTGTTGTATTTAATTAATTATAAAAATTTTCTTTAGGAGAAATATGTGTTTTCGTATGGTGCGTTTATATGGTATTTGTTACTTCTGATTCCCTCTTACATTGATGTCAAAATTCCCTATTATTATAAGAAATACCCATGTATACACAAAACAACGGATTCTTTCAGTAATAAGTAACTTTGCAAGATTAACTGTTGTATTTATTTTATTATAAAATATGTATTTAGGAGAAATATGTGTTTTCGTATAGTGCGCTTATATGGTATTTATGACTTCTGATTCCCGCTTACATTGTTGTCAGAATTCCTTAATATCTTCTGAAATACCCCATGTATACACAAAGGAATGGTTTCTATCAGTAGCATATATCATTGCAAAGCTAACTATTTTATTTATTTTATTATTAAAAATATATTTTAGAAGAAAATGTGTTTTCTTATTGTGCGCTTATATGGTATGTGTGACTTCTGAATCCCGCTTACATTGATGTCAAAATTCCCTAATATCTTAAGAAATACCCAATGTATAAACAAAGGAATGGTTTTTATCAGTAGCATATAACATTGCAAGACTAATTATTTTATTTATTTTATTACAAAAAATATATTTTAGGAGAAAAATGTGTTTTTTTATAGTGCGCATATAAGGTATGTGTGACTTCTGATTCCCGCTTACATTCATTTCAAAATTCCCTAATATCTTAAGAAATACCCAATGTATACACAAAGGAATGGTTTCTATCAGTAGCATATAACATTGCAAGACTAACTACTGTATTTATTGTATTATAAAAAATATATTTTAGGAGAAAAATGTGTTTTCTTATAGTGCGCATATAAGGTATGTGTGACTTCTGATTCCCGCTTACATTGATGTCAAAATTCCCTAATATCTTAAGAAATACCCAATGTGTACACAAACGAATGGTTTCCTTCAGTAGAAAATAGCATTGCAAGAATAACTGTTGAATTTATTTAATTATAAAAAATATCCTTTAGGAGAAATATGTATTTTCGTATGGTGCGTTTATATGGTATTTGTTACTTCTGATTCCCTCTTACATTCATGTCAAAATTCCATAATATTTTAAGAAATACCCCATGTATACACAAAACAACGGATTCTTTCAGTAATAAGTAACATTGCAAGATTAACTGTTGTATTTATTTTATTATAAAATATATATTTAGGAGAAATATGTGTTTTCGTATAGTGCGCTTATATGGTATTTGTGACTTCTGAATCCCGCTTACATTGATGTCATAATTCCCTAATTTCTTAAGAAGAACCCCATGTATACACAAAAATATGGTTTCTTACAGTAATAAGTAACTTGGAAAGACTAACTATTGTATTTATTTTATTATAAAAAATATATTTTAGGAGAAAATTGTATTTTCTTATAGTGCGCTTATATGGTATGTGTGACTTCTGATTCCCGCTTACATTGATGTCAAAATTCCCTAATATCTAAAGAAACACCCCATGTAAACACAAAAACATGGTTTCTTTCAGTAATAAGTAACATATGCAAGACTAATTATTGTATTTATTTTATTATAAAAAATATATTTTAGGAGAAAATGTGTTTTCTTGTAGTGCGCTTATATGGTATGTGTGACTTCTGAATAACGCTTACTATTGATGTCAAAATTCCCTAATATCTTAAGAAATACCCAATGCATACACAAAATAATGGTTGCCTACAGTAGCATATAACTTTGCAAGACAAACTATTGTATTTTTTTTATTATAAAAAATATATTTTAGGAGAAAATGTGTTTTTTTATAGTGCGCTTATATGGCATGTGTGACTTCTGAATCCCGCCTACATGGAAGTCAAAATTCCCTAATATCTTAAGAAATACCACATGTATAGACAAAAACATGGTTTATTTCAGTAATAAGTAACATTGCAAGACAAACAATTTTATTTATTTTATTACAAAAAATATATTTTAGGAAAAAAATGTGTTTTCTTATAGTGCGCCAATAAGGTATGTGTGACTTCTGATTCCAGCTTACATTCATGTCAAAATTCCCTAATATCTTAAGAAATACCCAATGTATACACAAAGGAATGGTTTCTATCAGTAGCATATAACATTGCAAGACTAACTATTGTATTTTTTTTATTATAAAAAATATATTTTAGGAGAAAATGTGTTTTTTTATAGTGCGCTTATATGGCATGTGTGACTTCTGAATCCCGCTTACATGGAAGTCAAAATTCCCTAATATCTTAAGAAATACCCCATGTATACACAAAAACATGGTTTATTTCAGTAATAAGTAACATTGCAAGACAAACTATTGTATTTATTTTATTACAAAAAATATATTTTATAAGAAAAATGTGTTTTCTTATAGTGCGCCTATAAGGTATGTGTGACTTCTGATTCCCGCTTACATTCATGTCAAAATTCCCTAATATCTTAAGATATACCCAATGTATACACAAAGGAATGGTTTCTATCAGTAGCATATAACATTGCAAGACTAACTATTGTATTTTTTTTATTATAAAAAATATATTTTAGGAGAAATATGTGTTTTCGTATAGTGCGCTTATGTGGTATTTGTGACTTCTGATTCCCGCTTACATTGATGTCAAAATTCCCTAATATCTTCAAATATACCCCATGTATACACAAAGGAATGGTTTCTATCAGTAGCATTAAACATTGCAAGACTATCAATTTTATGTATTTTATTATTAAAAATATATTTTAGAATAAAATGTGTTTTCTTATAGTGCGCTTATATGGTATGTGTGACTTCTGAATCCCGCTTACATTGATGTCATATTTCCCTAATATCTTAAGAAGTACCCCATGTATACACAAAAACATGGTTTCTTTCAGTAATAAGTAACTTGGAAAGAATAACTTTTGTATATATTTTATTATAAAAAATATATTTTAGGAGAAAAATATGTTTTCTTATTGTGCGCTTATATGGTATGAGTGACTTCTGATTCCCGCTTACATTGATGTCAAAATTCCCTAATATCTTAAGAAATGCCCAATGTATACACAAAGTAATGGTTTCTATCAGTAGCATATAACATTGCAAGACTAACTATTGTATTTATTTTATTATAAAAAATATATTTTAGGAGAAAAATGCTTTTTCTTATAGTGCGCTTATATGTTATATTTGACTTCTGATTCCCGCTTATATTGATATCAAAATTCCCTAATATCTTAAGAAATAACCCATGTATACACAAAAAAATGGTTTCTTTCATTAAAAAGTAACATTGCAAGACTAACTATTGTATTTATTTTATTACTAAAAAATATAATTTAGGAGAAAAATGTGTTTTCTTATAGTGCGCTTATATGGTATGTGTGACTTCTGATTCCCGCTTACATTGATGTCAAAATTTCCTAATATCTTAAGAAATACCCCATGTATACACAAAGGAATGGTTTCTATCAGTAGCATATAACATTGCAAGACTAACTATTGTATTTATTTTATTATAAAAAATATATTTTAGGAGAAAAATGTGTTTTCTTTTAGTGCGCTTATATGGTATATTGTGACTTCTGATTCCCGCTAACATTCATGTCGAAATTCCCTAATATCTTAAGAAATACCCCATGTATACAAAAACGAATGGTTTCTATTAGTAGCATATAACATTGCAAGACTAACTATTGTATTTATTTTATTATAAAAAATATATTTTAGGAGAAAAATGTGTTTTCTTATAGTGCGCTTATATGGTATGTGTGACTTCTGAATCCCTCTTACATTGATGTCAAAATTCCCTAATATCTTAAGAAATACCCCATGTATACACAAAAACATGGTTTCTTTCAGTAATAAGTAACATTGCAAGACTAACTATTGTATTTATTTTATTATAAAAAATATATTTTAGGAGAAAATGTGTTTTCTTATAGTGCGCTTATAAGGTATGTGTGACTTCTGATTCCCGCTTACATTCATGTCAAAATTCCCTAATATCTTAAGAAATACCCCATGTATACACAAAGGAATGGTTTCTATCAGTAGCATATAACATTGCAAGACTAACTATTGTATTTATTTTATTATAAAAAATATATTTTAGGAGAAAAATGTGTTTTCTTATAGTGCGCTTATATGGTATGTGTGACTTCTGATTCCCGCTTACATTGATGTCAAAATTCCCTAATATCTTAAGAAATACCCTATGTATACACAAGAGAATGGTTTCTATCAGTAATAGGTAACATTGCAAGACTAACTGTTGTATTTATTTTATTATAAGAAATATATTTTAGGAGAAAATGTGTTTTTTATAGTGTGCTTATATAGGTATGTGTGACTACTGATTCCGGTTTACATTGATGTCAAAATTCCCTAATATCTTAAGAAATACCCATATGTATACACAAAGGAGTGGTTTCTATCAGTAGCATATAACATTGCAAGACATAACTGTTTTATTTAATTTATTATAAAAAATATATTTTAGGAGAAAATGTGTTTTCGTATAGTGCGCTTATATGGTATGTGTTACTTCTGATTCCCGCTTACATTGATGTCAAAATTCCCTAATATCTTAAGAAATGCGCCATGTATACACAAAAACATGGTTTCTTTCAGTAAAGTGTATTACTGCAAGACTAACTATTGTATTTATTTTATTAAAAAAATATATTTTAGGAGAAAGAAATTGTATTTTCTTATAGTGCGCTTATAAGGTATTTGTTACTTCTGATTGCCGCTTACATTAATCTCAAAATTCCCTAATATCTTAAGAAATACCCCATGTATACACAAAGGAATGGTCTCTATCAGTATCATATAATATTGCAAGACTAACTATGGTATTTATTTCATTATAAAAAATAAATTTTAGGAGTAAAATGTGTTTTCTTATAGTGCGCTTATATGGTATATATGACTTCTGATTCCCACTTACATTGATGTCAAAATTCCCTAATATCTTAAGAAATACCACATGTATACACAAAAACATCGTTTCTTTCAGTAATAAGTAACATTGAAAGATAACTGTTGTATTTTTTTATTATATAAAATATATTT
Organism: Latrodectus hesperus; assembly: GCA_037975125.1. Lineage (NCBI taxonomy): Eukaryota > Metazoa > Arthropoda > Arachnida > Araneae > Theridiidae > Latrodectus > Latrodectus hesperus. The sequence goes on along the minus strand of CM075860.1, from coordinate 4,513,225 downwards.
TAGGAGAAAATGTGTTTTATAATAGGGCGCTTATATGGTATGTGTGACTTCTGATTCCCGCTTACATTGATGTCGAAATTCCCTAATATCTTAAGAAATACCCCATGTATACACAAAGGAATGGTTTCTATCAGTAGCATATAACATTGCAAGACTAACTATTGTATTTATTTTATTATAAAAAATATATTTTAGGAGAAAAATGCGTTTTCTTATAGCGCGCTTATATGGTATGTGTGACTTCTGATTCCCGCTTACATTGATGTCAAAATTCCCTAATATTTTAAGAAATACCTCATGTATACACAAAAAAATGGCTTTTTTCAGTAATAAGTAACATTGCCTGAATAACTGTTGTATTTATATTATTTTAAAAAATATATTTTAGGAGAAAATGTGTTTTTTTATTCCCGTTTACCTTGATGTCAAAATTTCCTAATATCTTAAGAAATACCCCATGTATACACAAAGGGATGGTTTCTATTAGTATCATATAACATTGAAAGACTAACGGTTATATTTTTTGTATTATAAAAAATATAAATTAGGAGAAATATGTGTTTTCTTATAGAGCGCTAATATGGTGTGAATCACTTTTGATTCCGTTTACTTTCATGTCAAAATTCCCTAATATCTTAAGAAATACCCCATACATACACAAACGAATGGTTTCTTTCAGTAGCATATAGCATTGCAAAACTAACTGTTGAATTTAATTAATTATAAAAAATATACTTTAGGAGAAATATGTGTTGCCGTATACTGCGCTTAAATGATATATATCACTTCTGATTCCCGTTTACATTGATGTCAAAATTCCCTAATATTTTAAGAAATACCTGGTGTATACGCAAACGAATTGTTTTATTCTGTAGCTTATTGCATTTCAAGACCAACTGTTATATTTAATTTGTTATAAAAAATATATTTTGGGAGAAAAATGTTTTTTTGTATGGTGCGCTTATATGGTATTTGTTACTTTTCATTCCCGCTTACATTGATCTCAAAAGTCCCTAATATCTTAATAAATACCCCATGTATACACAAAAAAATGGTTTCTTTCGGTAATAAGTACTACTGTCAGACTAACTGTTGTGTTTATTTAACTATAAAAAATATATTTTGGCATAAAATATTTTTTCTTATAGTGCTCTTATATGGTATGAATGACTACTGATTCCCGTTTACATTGATGTCAAAATTCCCTAATATCTTAAGAAATACCTCATGTATACACAAAGAAATGATTTCTATCAGTGGCATATATGATTGCAAGACTAACTGTTGTATTTATTTTATTATGAAAAATATATTTTAGGAGAAAAATGTGTTTTTGTATAGTGCGCTTATATGGTATTTTATTACTTCTGATTCCAGCTTACATTGATGTCAAAATTCCCTAATATCTTAAGAAATACCCCATGTATACACAAAAAAATTGTTTCTTTCAGCAATAAGTAACATTGCAAGACTAACTGTTTTATTTATTTTATTATAAAAAATATATTTTAGGAGAAAAATGTCTTTTCGTATATTGTGCTTATATGGTATGTGTGACTTCTGATTCCCGCTTACATTGTTGACAAAATTCCCTAATATCTTGAGAAATACCCCATGTATACACAAGCGAATGGTTTCAGTAGCATATAGCATTGCAAGACTAATTATTCTATTTAATTAATTATAATAAATATACTTTAGGAGAAATATGTGTTTTCTTATAGAGTGCTTAAATGATATGTATCACTTCTTATTCCCGCTTACATTGATGTCAAAATTCCCTAATATCTTAAGAAATACCCAATGTATACACAAAGGAATGGTTTCTATCAGTAGCATATAACATTCAAGACTAACTATTGTACTTTTTTTTATTATAAAAAATATATTTTAGTATAAAATGTGTTTTTTTATAGTGCGCTTATATGGCATGTGTGACTTCTGAATCCCGCTTACATTGAAGTCAAAATTCAATAATATCTTAAGAAATACCCCATGTATACACAAAAAAATGGTTTCTTTAAGTAATAAGTTACATTGCAAGACTAACTATTGTATTTATTTTATTATGAAATATATATTTTAGGAGAAAAATGTGTTTTCTTATAGTGCGCTTATATGGTAAGTGTGAATTCTGTTTCCCGCTTACATTGATGTCAAAATTCCCTAATATCTTAAGAAATACCCCATGTATACACAAAAAATGATTTCTTTCAGTAATAAGTAACATTGCAAGACTAACTATTGTATTTATTTTATTATAAAAAATATATTTTAGGAGAAAATGTGTTTTCTTATAGTGCGCTTGTATGGTATGTATGACTCACCGACCAATATTTATAAGACGTGCATCTTGCCGAAAGTAACGGCACGCCAAAATTTTAATTGCTGCTAGGCGGCGAGACCGATGCACGATACCACTATCGTGTGGGAAATGCATTGATGTCTAAGGGAATAAAAATCTTTAAATTTAATTAAATGAAACTGAAAATAATGTGAAATAGTTGAATTTACATGATAAATATATTGAATATTAATCTGTCATTGATTATAGTAAAACAAATGATAATGGATATACAAAATCTGACATTTTATTGTTAGGTGTTATGTAGAATAGAACCAATTTCACTTTCGTTTTTGTAGATAGAGTAATATTTATTTTAAAAAGTTTATTGTATCTAATATCAATATTATTTAAATAGTTATATTTAATTATTGATGTTTTCCTTTGATTATTTATTTTTATTTTCTCTGATTCTAACCATTTAATAGATAGTTTATTAAGTTGAAAGATATTTTGATAGATACATTATTTTAATACATTTTACCATTAATTATAATTTTATAAATTGAATTTCAAATTATTTATAATAATTAATTAAAATTCAATATATTTTAATAGGAAATCAAATTCTATTCAATTATTATTAAATGTAAATATAGTTATTATATTAAAATTAATATCTTATTTAAATCAAATATAAGTTTTACATTTCAATTTAATTATTCTAGTGATTTTTATAGAAAATAATTTTAATATTAATTTTTTTGTTGTTCTAATTTTATAAATTCTTTTATTCCTCGTTAAAGCTTTTAATATATTTTGCTATGATGTTGCACAGTTTATTGTAATTCATTTTTTACACAATTAAAAATTTAATATTTCTCAAATTCATTATAGCCAATAACTATGTTATGTAGTTAAATAATTATTGAAATATAACATTTCTTAAAATTATAGGTAGGAACTACTTAAATTTATTTACAAATCATCAACTACAATAGGCTTACTTATTTTTCATTATTTTTCCTCAATAATATAATAAAAATCTAACTTTACATTCTTTAAAAAGAAAGCAATAACAAAAAGTGCAAATTAAACTAAATCTTTTTGCTTCATTTAATATGAATTACAAACCAAATATCCTACTTCACTGAGTCACTTTTTTAAAAATAATAGTAACTCATGAAAAATAGAGTATTTAGTTAAATGGGATATAGGGTTCAATGCATCCAACAATGTCAGTCAAGTATGAATATTTGTGTCATGGAAATTTCACTAACTTTGTATTGTGTATCTAACTTCTGCTTGACAATGAGTTGGGTTTTGCTAAAAGAAAATAATAACTTTATTAAATATCAAAAAAAAAATACATAGTAATACATAAAACTGAGAAATAGCATAAAAAAGGAATAATTTGAAAATTTAGTGAATTTAATTTAAAGTAAAATTAGCAAGATCAAATTCAATGCAAATACAAAAAGAATACAGGTATATGTTAAGTTTATTACTCAAGATCAAATTAAAAATGATATAAATATGGTAGAAATAAAAATTATAGTAAACATTTCCTTAAATAAATCATGCAAATATTTGAAATTGTTTTAAATTTTTAGCACTTATAAACACAAAAATATAAATACTTCAAATTACAATAGTTATCAAATTATAAAATAAAATATTCAATATTTTTTGTGCATATGTTTCATCTAACATCCCTGTAAAGTTGTAAAAATTTATTTATTATTATGAATACATGGAAAATAATTACATATTTATTAGTAAACATATTTAATTTCCAAATACAAACATTATAAATGTTGATTTTACAAGAACAACTAAATTTTTATCCAGGCAAATGCCAGAAAAAAAAACACACACACACACACACAAATACAATTCCACATCTGCGTGCACACATAATTTTAAATTATAACATAACATAGGCACAAAATATCTGGATTAAAGTGTCATAAAGGTAGAGCTTTAAAAGTAATGACAAAGGGAAAAAATTTGTTGACACTGTACTCAGACACCCTATGTTACCCAGAATGAACAATGAAGTGGAAAATAAACTGCATTCATATTCAGAAGATTTTAAAAAATACTAAGGAAAAAATTTTTTGATAAATTAATTTCTGTTACAAACTTTACCTTCATTTTAAGCCTTGCATTTTGTCGTAAAGTATTATGAAGATATTGTCTCTTCTTCAACAGAAGAAAACTGTTGGAAGCATGTCTAGGGCCAATTTTAGGTTGCTGTTGGAAGCAATTTTTACAACGACCATATTTCTTGATGTAAAAATTGCTAGGAACATAACCTGAGCAGTTTTTTCCTCTATAAATATAAAAAAAGTAATTTTAATACATAACAATGTTTATTTGTATTTAATAAATGAGAAAATTATTTTACTTACATATTCCTAGCATCAGCACAGATATCATACTTCTCCACATTTTTAATCAAATTACATATACTTTCCATTCCTGTTAGCCTGCAACTGTTCCCAATTGTAGTTAAAATTCCTTTTAAGAAAACCTAATAAAATTGAAAGCTTCTTAGTAAATAAAATAAGTAACCGTGCAAAAATTTAAACAAATAGAATAATAGTAAGCATACTTTGACATTAAGATTTTCATTTATTACAATCCACCTTTCTAAACAATGATCAATAGTCCAGAACAAAAGAACCACAGAATCCCCTGTGATAGAGTATGACCATTGAGCAGACGTAAAGAGATGCTGGTGTAACTGTGTTTTCAAATATTCAAAATTAAATTCAGGTGTTGGTAATGAGGATTCCAGTATATCATGGTCTATTTCAGGTAATGATTCTATAATATTTTCTGTAATGGAATTTAAAAAGATTATTTTAATTTTTAAATAAATAATTAGAAACAAATTCTAAAAAAATGCTTCAATCTAAGATCATAAATTCTAACAAAATTTTTACATATATTTCATATCACCATTCTAGTTTATTGGATAAATTATAAATAAAAGCAAATGACATTCTTTGATCAAATGTACGTAGCAAACTTTCACCTAAAAGCAACAAATCTTTAAATAGTAACAATTTTTATGAATGCAAATTACAAATTTGCTAAGATGAAACAGTTAATTTGAATGAGATTACTTTTTAAAAAATAACCTACTGAAATAATCAATTGAGATTCATTTTGTAAATTTCAATACACTTTGAATAATAATCTATAAAATATTTATAGAACTGAATGAGTTTGATTGGAAATCATTCATTAAGTATTCAATTACTGATAAATTTTTCTTAACAATGATAAATTGCTTACCATGCATAGAAGTTTGCTCATTTTTTACTGATGTTGGAAAATTGTCACATACTTTCTTTGCTGTATTTCTAACAGCAGGCAGTTTTCTTTTTCTTGTGCTTGATGAAAAGTACTTGGGCAAATTTAGGATGCTTGGAATAGCATCTTTCAACAAATTTGGCTTTCCTTTTGGCAATTTCCACACCTAAGCACATATATTCACAAAACATTAAATAATGTCTTAATACATTTAAAAAAATTTATACAACACAAATAACTTACAGTTCCATCGGATAACTTTTGTGTATAATAGCTATCTAAGTCTTCTTCTTTAAAGTGCAAAGAACACACTACATCTGAAGAAGTCAATTGCTTATCAGCCCGAGAAATTGCCCCTCTCCATTTTTCAAGCAAGTTTGGATCCTAAATCAATAATATATAATATGCAGAATAAATTAATAACAAAGTTATAATTATATGTTTACTTAAGAGTATATCAGCTCTGTTAATACCAAGTTATAATTATATTTTCCTGTTTTATTTAAATCAGTGAATCAGTCACTTAAGTGATTTGATCTTAATTTTAGCTTTTGTATTGATACTAAATTATATTTACATACAATTATATTCAATAAATACAATTTAATTCAATAATACAATTTAATTCAATAAATAAAGAAGGCAATTTAAAATAAACAAGGCAATAGAGAAATATGGGAGTAAAGTTAGATTGATATATAAATATTTGATGAATTACTTACAAGGATTTTTTAAATTTTTTCACAATACACAATATCCAGAAATAAAAAAGAAAAACACAATCAACAACTTGAAATGGTTGCATTTTAACTAACCAGCAATTATTTGATTACAAAAAAGAACTTAACTAGATAATTTATAATATTTTGATAACAAAATTCTATCTCCAATTGCATGCCAGATCGCAAAAATTAATACAAATGCATACATTTTATTCATTTTACAACATAAACTAACTTATCAAGATAAAAATTATTCATTGAAAATAAAAGTAGATTAAATATATTTTGCACGTTGCATACCTTTGGTGCACTAAAAAGACTTGGTAGTTTTTCCCCATTCCTCTTTCTTTGATTAATATCCGATTTGTAGCCGCTTTTACAGCCAGGACAAAAGCATGATTTTGGCATTTTATTATAATAAAAGTATTTAGAAATTATAAAAACAATAGGTATCAACTGTAAAATGCTACACAACACAATGTTAGTAAATTCAATCACATGCACTTGAGATGCTTTTTACGCTTCCTGGTGTCAAAAATGTTCAAGAAAATCTTCCAAGATGGCGCGTCATTTTTTGGAAGCAGCCAATAAGGGAGTTGTTGGTCTATTATATTGGTCGTTGATATGTTTACTGATTCCCGTTTACATTGATGTCAAAATTGGTCAAAAATGATGTTTTCAGTGTAAACAAAAACAAACTTCAGTTGACCGGAAGCCATCTTAAATACTTCCGGTTTTCTCTCTTCCCATTGAAAATCAATGCAATCGCAAAATTTTTTTATTTAAATATTTTTAGGAATTTATTTCTGTTTTCGAAAAATTTTTTATTTTATCCGTTAAAATCATAATTTTTAATAAGAGTGCAATCAGTGGTGATCCCGTAAATTTTTAAAAATTATTTTAATTTTTACTGAAATAATCCTGTTGAATTACCATATTTCTCGGGGACTGTAACAATGATTTTCAATTGTTGATGAATGATATATTGTAACCCACATTTTAACTCTTGCTATTATTAATCTCAATTGTTAATCATTTTCTTCTTTAACTAATTTTTAATTTTATGCATTTATTCCAAAATTTCTGGAAATATATTTTGCGCGCGATTGAACTATAAATCATTTCAAATATTAAGCAAGGTATTATTTATGCTTTCATTTAGAGTATTATAAATTTAATTAAAATTTTTTTGCTCATGCTAGAATATATGAATTGGTATCAATAATGAGTAGAACAAAATTGTTATGTTGTGTTTATTTACTTGTTGTTTATTAATATTTTAAACAAATCTTGGTTTTCATTGCAATTAAAATTCAAGCCTTATTTTTAAGAATTGATTTAATATACATCTACTTAAATTAAGGATTGTAAATCGGGTTCCATTGGAAATTTGAACATCTTCAATTGCGAAAATAAATTTGTTTCAGATCGCATATTGCAACTAAATGCTCCTCAAGAACTATTACCTTTATTTGCTTTCTGCATTTCAAAAAAATTTATAGGAAAATTACTTTTAAATTAATATTTCTCAAAAGCAATGGAAACTACAGAAAACAAGCACGATGGTATAAGACAATAATGAAATAGTAAGCAGTAATTTTCGTGCCGGAAGTTTTCTAGATCTCCACGGTAGTAGCACCCTCTATTCTATGCTTTACAGAAACTTCCATCCATATATACAGTGTTTTTCACAAAATCATAGTTCATTTTATAATTTATAATTAATCCATCTTTAACTGTTAACCGAATGAAGGCAACTTCCGTTATTTTGTTTATTTATAAACATGATATCTGCTCCTACGATTGTATTAAAATAAACGTGATTAATCCTTATTTCAAATTAATTAACTTTGAAACACAGTTTTAGAGTTAAGAATACTATTATAAACCTAAAGATGTATTAAAATCGTTTTACTTTGAAGATTTTATTATAGTCCTAACACTTAATTTCGAACTGTCAATGAAATCCTTAAATAATTTTTATCATTTTTGTGTTATAAATTATGTGCTACACATTTGGTAAATCCTTTGAATTGTGGCACATGAAAATAACGGTGCGAAAAAAGGCCATGAGCCGTCTTTTCCTATTAGCTGTCGTATGTTTTTCTTTGACCGCTGTTGTTTTAATGAAAACAGCACTCCAACGATATCACGAAGTTCGTAAATATTTCCGTCTTCAAGAATATGCTTCAGAAGTACGTGATATTTCTGAATCTTTGAAAGTTTTAGAGGCAAATTCGTTAATGCTTGAGAATGAAGTGCAACAACTGAAAAAAATTGCCCAAGACGCTCTGCAACAATTTAATTCTAGCATAATAACTCCAACTTGACCTATTTCATTTTTTCTTTAGGATTTAGAGTATACTGGAATTTGGATTATATTTCTTCGGGCATTATGGTTCTTTAAAGGTCAAGTATATTAGACCTGACAATCATAACTAAACGAGCTTTACTTTTTCACTTTTGTGTTATAGTTTCACTGTTATGCGATGTCAAAAATTTCGACATATTTAGAGTTTTGAAAAAGTTATTTTCATTTTATATTATAAAATGTTTCATATTAACATTGTTAATTACAGTTTAAATTGTATAATATGACTGCAAAATTTATAAAATTTGTTAGATCTTAAAATATATTGAATGTATTGTCCAGTATTTGAAAATTTGTATCTATTGAAAGTAACATGTATGAGGAAAATCAAATTACTGCAAGAAAGTACTTATTAATTTCCTTTCATTTTTTGAGGGAAATGAATATTTATATTTTATCTTTTATATTCCAGTTCATATTGTAAATAGCTGAGAATGTAGTCCATTATGAACTAGTTTTTTACATGTTATAAATATTTCTTTTCAGAAATCGACTGATAGAAAAGTTTTGTGGTTAAAGCTGAGTAAAATATATATATATATATATATATATATATATATGCTTAGTTTTATAACAATTAAATATTGTATAAGATTATGAATAGGAATATTTTTATGTAAAATGTTAAGACTTTTTGGCTGTAAAATTTAAATTTATTTACTGTCAAATATGAATCTTATAATTCTTATAGAGATCAAAATAATAACTTTTAATGTATGTTGATGTTTAAAAATAATTAATATTTTCTTATTTTAAATTATATTTTAATTTCTAAATTAAGTAAGAAGAAAGCATATATTTAAGTTTACAAATGTGAAAATTATAGATTTTATTACATTGCTCAGCAGAAAATTTAAGATTTGCAATCTAACTAGAATTTATGTGAAATTTTAGTTACATTTTAGTCTTTTTGCTTAGTTGCAGTGATATTTTAATGTAGAACTGTTTGACTTCATCAGAAATATATCATAAATTTGCATAAGTGAATAACCTCTTCTTATAGTTTAATATGACAAAATCTAATAAAATTACCAGATATCATTATGAAAATATATCTAATAAAATTTTTTTAAAGAAATGTTTCAAATATTCTAAAAATTAAATAAACCAAATGAAATGCTTTCATGAAAAGATTTCATTTTTGATATAACAAGTCAAAAGAATTTAAATACAGTTTTAAGAAAAATTTTATATGATTACTAAATAAGAGAAAATCTATATTCATTAACAATTTCTGAACTTTAGTTATTAATTTATTAAAACTATTTTTCTTTCTTATATATATATATATATATATATATATATATATATATATATATATATATATATATATATATATATATATATATGCTTTTATCTAGAACTTTATTTAATGTACTTATTAAATTATTCAAATTTGTAAAACTTTTAGTTTAAAATGTTATTATTTATAGCAGTTATTTGGTAATATTAGTTTTATTATTTCTTATTAGTGTCAAAGTTTAAAAAATTTAATATCTTATTACTTAAAATATTCATTAAATAACATTTTTCATTTAAAATTTTAATCAATATCTTTCTGCAAATCTAGCAATATTTGTTATTTTCAGAAAAATTTTTGCACTCAAGTTCATTTGTAGTTAAAAACTTTATTTGAAAGATATTTCTATAAACACAGTTTTATTTTTGTATATAAAAATTAAGATTATAAAATATTTTGTCTTAGAACAAAGATTTATTTAAAATATTTCATGTTTTAACTAAGTTTTGTTAGATATCTTTATGTAGTTCTTCTTATACTGCAATGATACCCATTTTTTGTAACATGTATAAGAAATTTCTCTTCAAATAGAATATAATACTATTTCGCATCAATAGATTCTGTTGCTTTACATTAAATTACAATTTTCTTATAAGATACTGAATAAAATTTTGACAGGTAAAATATTTTAATGTTTTTTAGGATTCCATTCAGTATTTTATAAAAAGATGAAGTATTTTATTAATAGGTAAAGGTTTATTTATTATATAAGGATATAATTTTATTAAAACAATTTATAAAATAGGATTATTCGTGATAACTTTCCAAACTAGATCTTTCATGGCCTTGGAATGATTAACTGTCATCTTTACTTGTATATATAAATCGGTTTCCAAACCAAAAGAAGTTTCTTTCCGAGTGAAATTTAAATAATTCCTTTTGTTATTGTTAATTGCATTGTAGGGAATACTAAAAGTGTTTGTGATAAAACTATTAAAGTTTTCGAAACTTATTTTCAGAATTTATTACTTTTTCTTTTATGACTTATTAATAAGGAGTTGTATTCTTTTTCCCAACCCTTGAACATTTTTCCCAATGACCTTTGATGTAATTGTTCCATTGTATCATTCCATTTTTATTGGTCATTGTGAGAAAATATTTTGGGAACAAGGAAATGTTTTCATTATCCCTGAAGATACTGCTTTTGTATCTCTTTTTACTAAAAAATTTATTGTGTGAAGAAAAATTTTTTTTCACAAAATTATATACAGTATAAATATGTGATGTAAAAGGATTTAAAAAATATAGTTTAACTTTATATGTATTATATAAAATAAAATAAAAGTTTTTTGGTTGTAATCAAAATTTTCAACATGCTGAAAGCTTTAATCTTTATATAATTTCAAATATTTCATTTAAATATTAAAAAATTTTCTAAAAGTAGCCATTTTACAAATAATGTGTTTTTACTTAATTTCTTTTTAAACCTAAAATGATATATGTAATTAATTAACTAATATTTAAATAGTCTTTGAAAATATAAAAAACATTTTGTTTAGTTAAAGTAACATTGATAACATCTAAATAATAGTTAACATCTCTGTCATTTATTACCAGTGATTGTTACTTAAAAATATTCAAATCACCTAAATTGACTATTTCTAATTACTGCCACATTTGCACTGTCCTATTGGTGTCTGTTAAATTGTTTTATTGTTGTTAGGTAGTGAGATATTTATGTATGTGAGCATTCTCTTTTTGTTTCCCTTATGTATTATTTGTTATAGATTGTGACTGAATGAATCAGTTTAAAATTTCTTAATGTGTGTTTAAGTGATATTTAAATTATATATTTCAATGTTGATATTTTTTGGTGATAAGATTTTTCTTATGCTCTCCCTGCTAATTCAAAGAGTCTTTAATATATATAAACTCTAATATCTTTTATTAAAGCAATAAACCAATATAATTATCATATGTGAATTATTTTTCATGAGATACTATTTAAATGTAGGAATATTTTACCTTATACAAATTCCAATAATTATGACAATGGTTCTCAAAGTAATATTTTAATATCGCATAAATTTTTACTGAAATTTATTTGAAACTGAAATAGACAATACAAGTAACTGTCAAATGGAAAATTTTTTTCTTGATTTCCAACACTTCTAATTTTGTATTCACTTCCTTTATTTTTATTTATGTATTATTTTTTTAATTGGGTTAATTATTAGTTTTAATAAAATACATTTCCTAACAAGCCATTCAAATGCATTCATCAATATCAAAAATTGTTAATTTTATTAATGTTAAATTAGCATTCCAGTTACCTTCCACATCTAATTAGACTTAATCAATATTCATAACTCTCCCTCTCAAAAAGTGTTTATATGCTCAAAATATCATGCTTTTATTATTGTAAATTTGAAATTCCCCATATATATATATATATATATATATATATATATATATATATATATATATATATATATATATATATATATATAATTTGAAATATTAAATGTGCCAATTTACACTATACTGTGAAATAATTGCTTAGAAATTTACTACATATATATTTTTTGTATTTATACATTTTTAAAATTAATTATTACTAATTACATATAATAGGTAAACAAGTTATTTTATGTATTTTAAAATGTAAATGTATTAATTGTTACAGTCAAAAAATGTTGAATGATAAAATGACAGATCTTAAAGGTTTTCTTTGTATTAATAATGAATGGCATTTTATTAGGAATGTTTTTTTTATTTACAATATTCAATAAAACTTTCTTCATTCAATTAGGATAACTATCATTAAATCTTTATATTTAGTTTGTAATGTAAAAAATTTAATGATCATCTCAGTATATCCAGCTATTAAATTTTTAATACACCCAAAAATTTACAGCTTCGGCCAAACATTTTCTTTCCATGTTTAAGCTAAACTCCAGCAAAATGATTAGTATTTGAAAGTTTGATAATGGCTCAGAAACCACTTTAATAGTCTGGTTGAATCAACCTGTGTATGTGACAAAAACTCTAAATCAAAGATTGAGCTGAACCAATTCCTTATGTTTAACTTTTAGGGCTTGTTTCATCAAAAAAATTCAACATCTTCAGCATAATCATTTTTTAATCATAACATTAACTTTCTCTTTATTTCTTCTGTTTATTTTTATCTTTTGGGATTACCAAATGCTCTCCTTATGGATCAGTGTTTCTTGGTCAAAGATTTTAAAATTCTATGAGACTTCATTAATTTTGTTCCTGTGTGTTCTTTACATTCTTTCTTATGTGTACTGTTATTTTGTTTAAAATATTTGTGCTTAGAAAAAATGAAATTTCTTTCAACCACAAAAAATATTTTTTTGCAAATACTTCAGTTCCTCAGAGTGTATATGAGTTGTTACTACTTTATTTTAATTTTAGAATTTGCTTCATGCATCATAGTCTGTTGGTCATTCAAAGGTTTTCTTATTAAATTTTATTGGTGACCATCTTCCCCCTAGATTTGTTGAATACACAAATCTCAAAAATGTTTTCTGAATAAAGTGCCTGCAAAATTTAAAAAAAATTAAAGGGTCTATTGAAATAAATCTATTTAAAGATATGATAAGTTGTTACAGAGAACACTTTTTTTGAGTGTTTAAATAATATAAAGTAAAATGACCTATCATGTTACAATTTGAGCTTTCATCAATCAATCCTATAATCTATTGTTTTTATCCTATTTATTTTATGGGAAGCAAAGCTTTATTTTAGTAGTTATGTTGGACCATCTGCTTTGGCTTATGGTGTCAGTGAAAATTCTCAAATAAAAAACTGATTGACATTGATTTTATAAGCATCCTGGTAGATGCAATTGCTAGAGTATGTTTTAATCCTATGGTTTGTTTACTAAAACTTGAGCAAATTCAATAGCAATTTTCTGATTTATTTTTGATGCCAACATAATCTCAGTCTTCCCTTACTATGATCACTTCCAAAGGCAATAAATACTTCAGAAGTTATTTGTAGGTAATAAATGAAATTTATCATTTAAATCGGTCACAATAATGTTAAAAATTTGAGAACCATTGTTTTTAAAATACATCTTGAATATCTTTCCACTTTCATTCATTGTAGTAATAAAAATTGATTGCCAAAATGTTATGTAAAAAGCTATCTTAATTAAAGGCAGTTCTCATTATACTAATGTTTTCCTCTGTATATATTTAAAAGATATGGTGAATATTTGTAGTTAAAATTAATAAATGTTTTATTGTGAATTGTGCAATACATGTATTAAAAATGTGCACACATAATGTTCAGTATTATTCTAGAGTCTATTTTTATCAAGATTATAAATATTTACTTGTTTTGTCATTTTTACATTACCAATGCTTTTACAAAAATGTGATATGGGAGATATATATTTAAAGCTATATATATATGTATATATATGTTGGTGTGTATGTATTTAATAGAGTTCTAAATTTTGAATAATTGCAATAATGTCACTAGGTTTGATGTTACTTTAAAGAGAAACTGAAGTTATTTTTGGAACCTTCTTCAGTCTAAAATATGAGGAACATGCAAAAGTATAAATAATTCTAAAAATCAGAAAAAACTATCTCATTATACTTTTGTATTAAAAAATAAGAAAATTTTAGTGAATACGGATAAATTAAAGTTGCAAAATAATAATAAAATAATAAGAGTTTAACTGAAAACATCTTTTGCATAAGAGCTGTATAGTTATACTTTTGACTACTTTTATTACCAATAAAACTATAAAAAATTTCTTCTTTTATTCGTAATTTATATTTGTAGAATTAGAAAATTATCTTACGCTGAAATTACTCACTGCAAAATTTCTCAGGTGTTGTATTCAGCATAACAGGTAGCACATATAGGATCAAGAGTATTGTATTCTTTGAAATTGCTTAGTTTTATACTGCATTTTATTATAAAATTGTTTCTAACTTTTTTTATAACTTAACAAAAAGCAAAACTAAATTACTATCATGTTTCAGTTCATTTTTTCATGTCTTATTTATAAACTTTTAGTTTAATAACAAAGGAATCGGTCTGTGGCTTAATAGCATGACTGAAGTTTTTAGATGGCAGGTACTGATTTCAATAACAGATGCTTTTAAAATTATATATAAGAAAGCTTATGAATGAATTTTGCTTCTTTTTGCAACATGTTCATCTGTTACAATAGATACCTGGGAATTTTTTGAATTTCTTCCCTTGCACTATATGAATATGGAATATTACTTATGTAGTGTCTTTCTTAAAGACAATAATATGTAATAAATTTTAATCACCATTCAATGGCCTTCGCTTGTTAGGCTATCTTTAATGGAGTGTCAAATTCAATAATGAAATTTAAAACTTCTCAAGAAATAAGTTTTGCATCTGTAAAACTAAAATTTTCACAATTATCTCGCACAAAAAATATAATTAAGTATAAAAGTGATTCTGCATTTGGCATACAATTTTCTGAACCAAATATTTGCCAGTGCAAGTAGATATTCAGTGCTTTAGTTATTGATAAAAAACAAAATTAGAAGTTTAAAAAGTTTTTTCTTTATTTGTTAGTTGCAGGAAATGTTATGTGTTTAAATCTGCTTTTAGAAACAATAGATGTAAAGTCCAAGAAAATAAGTTAAAAAACTTGAAGCAGCAGAATAAAATTACTTCATTGTCAAGCTTAGCCAATATTTTCAGTTATTTATAAGCAAAAGAAAAATAAAAAAAAACGTTTTTTGTTTAGATTATTAATTTATCAAATTCATGAATATACTATTTTTTTACATTTTCCTTCATTTTAAATAATATTAAAGCAACTGTAAAAATTTCTGAAAAAAATTTTTTTTCTGAAAGCATGTATTTAAGGTGAATAACAATTATTGCTTCACGGACACGTGTCTTTCATTTTAAAATACCCTTATCTTATAAATTTTTATTGCATTTTGTACTTTATTTTAGATTAATGAAATTGTTTGAATATTAAAATAATTATCAGTATTTATAATGTGAACGAGAAGTTTTAAATTTTTGATTCAATAGTTTTTAAAAAAAAGAAAGAACTCATAAAACTTGTATTATATTTCTCAATTAATTAAATGGTATTTATGTGTTTTATATATAGTTCATTTAATTTTATGGCAATTTTTAGAATTATTTTTCTTTTATTGTAAAGTAAAAAAATTCTTAAGTAATTCACTTGCATGTATAATTAACTGTGCATTCTAATGAAGAATTTGTTACATAACTTGATAAAATTTTAAACAGTCACAATAGTGATTTTTTTCAACTATTAGGGATGTTTATAGAAATAGTATAAAAATTTAATATTTAAATGTTTTACTGTCATCGATTGTCTACTGCATTTCCACACTTAGCTAGTGGTGCCACTGAATAGTTATTTAAAAAATTTTCTAAAGAAGTATCACTTTATTAGTGTATATTGCTTTTCAATTTATAAAAACACTTTAGGAATCTACTGTTATTTTTTTATTGAGAAAACTCACCTTATCAGTATAAGTGTTAATCTAGTGTATTTTTAAAAAAATACTATAGAAAAATTTCTTTAACTATTACATGTTTATTGCAATGTCACACCTATCAGGTGACATATTTTTTAATGTTTTCATTTCATTAAATGTTTTATATTTTTAATTTAAATCTAAATATTTTTCATTATTTAATTAACTTTTAATTAATTAATTTTTGAAAAGTATTTTCATGCATCTGGATCCCATTTATAGTTTTTCTTATTTTAGTGATTCTTCTAATAACTTTATTTTTGTGCAGTTTTTATTAAAATGTTTAGTTATCCTAGGTTACTATACTAGATTTTTTTGTATTCCTCCTGTCTTCTGTATTGATCACATTATTTATATCAAGTCTAATATTGTGTTTCTGATACCAGAACAGCAATTTACTAGGGCAGTCCAATATGCAGATGGCTCTAAAATTCATTTCTGTATAAATCAAATTACAATATAAAACTGCATATAGATATTCAGTTTTATATCTTATTTATTTTATTTCTAAATATGTAAAATCTAATTTGTTTTTAATCTTATTTATATTATAATTCAAATTATATTTAAATCTAATTCATATTGTAAAAAATAAAATAAATCTAATTTATTTTATTTTTTTACAATAATTTCTTAAAATTTTAAATTTTAGTATGATTTTCTTTAATTTTTTTTTTTTTTCCTGATAAACATGTAATTTGAGTTGAAATTTTTCTGCAAAAGTTATATTTTAAAATTTTTAAGCTTAAGTAAAATTTTCTTTAAAGCAATTTATTTGTGTTGGAAAACATTATTTGATTAATTAGATTGAAACACCAAGCAAACGTTTTAAAATTTGTGTGTGTGATAGTGTTAACTATTTTCTCTTGGTGAGATAACATGCTTGCGATGCTAAATTAGCATCTTAATAAATTTTTAGCTAATGCAATCTTCTCAATCATGTGACATTTATTTACTTACTTGATATAATGATGTGTATTTTCAATTATATTTTAAGTTACATGAACGAAAATTACTTGTTCATCGTTGTTATTATTATTTAAAATATCCAGTTATTCTTTTTATTGTATTTATTTTTATTTCATTGAGTTTGAAAATTTTATTATTTGCATAATGCTGAAACTGATTTCCTAATGATGAAAAATATAAATAAGATGTGCTACATTATTAAGAATATGTTTTAAAATTAATACATTAAATATATTGTCATTTTAACTAAACGATTTATGTTTGTTAATGTTTTAAGTTTTATATACTGAATATATTTCTTGCTTAAGAAAATAATTATGCAGTTTTATATTCTTGCACAAAGCACTTGTGAAATAATTTCGTATATACATCAATGCATATTCTAAATTATTTGAGTCAAAGCATTTATTTAATAAGCGAAGTAGGTACTTATAAATAATTATTTACTTGTTTGTATTTCACTTTTCATGTTAACAGTCTTAGATCAATTAAAATTGAACTATTGCTGAATTACGGGTCTTAATGAAGAATTGTATAAACAGTTTTAATAATATTTCTAAATATTACCTGTTATAAATAGTAATTATAAAATTGAAAACCATTGAAAAAGTTATGTTGAAGAAAACAGTCAAATTTCTAATAATTATTTTTAACAATAAATGTTAAAAACTATATAATGTCAAAGAAATAAATCCTAATTTATTTATTAATATATTTTTAATTTCTCTCAATTTTTTATAAACTTATCACACTTATTCATAATATTAGATTAGCTTTACTTACCATCAATAACATTGACTTCCATTTGTATAAAATAATATTTTGAAAATAATAATAAAAAATGTGATAAATAACCCTTCGAGTTTTTTTTACGAAAGTTAATCAAATTTCTTAAAAGTGATTTTTTTTTTGTAATAAGTTCTTTTATGATATTTATAAAACTTTATATAAACTGTATTACTCTTTATTAAACTGTAATTTATGTATTTGATAGAAACCAATTAATAAACAAATTGTCATTCTTGGAATCTGTGTTTCTTTTTCCTATGTAATTACAAATAAATCCTTTTGTTTAACAGTGAATGATTAATGATAATTTATAAGGGCAATGTTTAAACGTTTGAGTACATGATTTTATCTTAAAAACAGTTTACTTATCGTTATTTCCGAAAACTGTCTTTATTCATAATTCTTTTTTTATGAATGATTGAAAAACTGTTATCATTTTATCTTAAATCAAACAGATTACTTATCTTTATTTTCTGAAAACATCTTCATTTATAATTCCAATTTTAAATTTGCTGTGTTGGCCGTTGAATTGTTAGTATTGTGGATTTTAGTTCAACAGCGCATGAGTAAATTCGAATCCCATCTCAGATATAGACATTTGTATTGGTTCAGAATTCATTTTAAATTTGTTTGTGCTGGTTTAATCACCCCTAAAGTGTAAAAAATTATGTTGAGGAAGTGCTAAAGCAATTAATAAAAAATTTTAATCAATTTTTTATAATAATTCTTTAACGATTTAAACCTTATTGAAGTCGATTTAAACCTTATTGAACCATGTCACATTTTTCTCTTATGTGTGATTTTATAAGGATTCTAGATCCTTAAAGTATTGAATCTTTATTAAGTAAATTAAACTTGACGCTGACGAGTTATTTATTTCAGATGTACCAACTTTTGCTTGCGTCTCGAAACAATTATCGTTTATTCTTTCACAAAATATGAAGGAAAAGTCGTCAAAATAATAAGTATTGGTTTCAGCAGCTTTGCGTTCGGAAATATTTGATTTTCTGTGTACTTTCAAAACACAATTATGGATAATGCATTTATGTGAGTGGATAGCGTTTCTAACATGCTTTTGAGTTTGAGAACCTCATTCAATTTTTTAATGAAAGATATTTTATTAGTTTATTCTAAATTCCAAAAATCACCTTTCAATCTTATTAGGATTATGTATAATTCAAAACGATATACTGTTTTGTTATCTGCAGAGGTATATCTGGATAAATATTTTAGATGAAAATCTTTAAGTAAAGGATGAAGCTGAATCGACTGGACTTGAGTTGGAAGTCATTTCTTTTTTCAAATGAATGGATTGTTTTGATTTCAAATGTCTTCTATCATGTGGTAAGCGTAGAAAAGTCTCGGAACCAGGTTTATTCTTCCACCATTTATCAACTTCGAAATGGCTACTTCTACTCAGCCGTTTCCGGCAGAAATCTATTCGAAGACATGACAGGCAGCAACAGGTGAATGTCATCACTAGCAATAAGCAGCTCCCCACCAAAACAAAAAATTCTCTCCGACTAAAGAGGTCGAAAACAGACTTTTCATTGTAATTTTTTGATGTGAGGATATGTGAGTCACTGCAATTAGCTCCATATTTCTTCTGTTTTAAAATCTGCAAATAGAATTTCCACAATTTTAATAAGAATACTTTTCCTCTTGGTTCTAAATTCTTGTCGTAGTTGGACTCGTTAATCTGGCTTAGTTGGGAAAAATATTCTTTAAATGTTCTGCTGCTTATTATTTTATTTTGAGGAATTTCATACTTTTGTATTTGGGGATTAGTTTTGATGAATGGTTCTCTTGTAAATGCATTCTTCTTCTTGGAATTTAATGTTCCTTTCAAAGATTTCTTTTTCTGTACGTTAGTTTTAATCCTTTTCCAATCACTTCTTTCTGATTTTGCACTGGTCAAGCTCGAATTGTGAGGTGACTGATAATTATTTTCATTGAAATATCCGGTATGGGCTTGCAGTTCGTTTCCTATAAATGGAAAAATTATTTTGCATCCATTAGTGTCATTAACTATTATTTACTTGTTTCATTTTATGAAATATTTCCTGTAATATTTTAAAATGCATTTTTATATTAAATATTATAAAAATGTATTTTAAGAGGCATCGGAATTTGTGTGTGTTATTATATATGGAAAACAATTCATTTTAATTAATGGAAAAATAATTGCATCTATTAATGTCTTTCCCATAATATTTGTATGTATTTCATTCTATGAAATGTATTAATATTTTTAAATTAATGCATCTTTAACTTAAATATAACAGAAATTTTTAGCAAACATCAGAATATACTGTAGGAACGGCTAAGTTTGGAAATTACTATGGCGCCAAAAAATAGGCATCATATATTGGGATATAAAAAAACTATAATTTATTAGGTTGATTCTCTGGTATATTTAAAAGAAATCTATGTTTTTATCTGTTGCAATAAATCACTGGTATTAACGAGTTTTTATTTTCATTAAATAGAGATAAGTTTTACTAGTCTATCGATCTATCGCACGTTTTATTAAATTACTTCTCGTAAACTCTTAAATAAAAAGTGAAAAAATACATATATGTGATGTTTTGGAATTTTAAAAAAGGATATAATTCTAAAGAGTCTGCTGAAAAGATAAGCAGTATATACGGTGAGATTCTAAAGTGACTGCTGAAAAAATAAGCAATACATATATGTGGTGGTGTCAAATAAGTAATCTGGAAGTTAGAACTCCATTCATCGTTCTTATATAGAGAAAAATTAAAGAGTAAGAGAAAGGTTAGACGTCTTAGAAAGAGATGAGGTGGAAGAGGATTTGAAAAAGATTAAAATCAAAAATTGGAAAGCAAAGGTCAAGGATCAGAAAAAAATTAAGCTGTTTGGCTTAGGAAACCAAAATCCTGTATGGATTGTAGAGCCGAGAAGGAATAGTAGTAGTAGAATTCCGTTCTGAAAGTGTGGCTAGGGTGGAACATCCTTCACTTTTATGTAATATTTTGTTTCTAACGGCTGGGCACTGGGTGACTAACCCTTCGCCACAACAAGGTGTGAAACTGCAACTCATTAATCGCTACCCGGTGGGCACCTGTGAACCAAGTCACGGAGCCGAATAGCATTACCGAATTCATTTCACCACAAACCCGTTTATATGATGAGCCATATTCATTCATCGTCTCAAAAGAAAGGACAAGAAAACACACACATAGAAAAAGGGACATCCATGTCCGAACCTGGGATTAACAGTTTAGGAGTCAGCAACGATAATCACTTAGCCATCGGTCAGCCCCTTTATATAATATTTTGAAAGTAATGTTGAAGCAAAATCCTCATCTGTCAGCAAAAGATGTAACAGGAAGTTTGAACACATCGTAAGCAACACTTTGCCGAAATTTAGATGAATTGGGGAAAATTATTTTAAAAATACGTGTACCCCTTACAATCACAATAAACTGAATAAAGAGGATTGCGTAACACTTGGTACAAGTCTACTATCACTGGTAATTTTTTTTTTTTTACATTTAAAATTTTAAGAAAATTGATTCCTATGACAATATTATCCATAAAACAACAGTTGTTGCATAAAGGTCAATCATGCATACTCAATTTGAATATGTCTTTGGGGAAAAAAACTTATTGTGTGTTTGTTGAATTGTCAAGATTTTTAATTTTTCGCCAGTTTCTGAGGTTAAATTTGATGATTACTCCGGAAACAAGTGTTTGTCAACTGAAAAGAATAGAACGAAACGTGAAACATTTGTCAGTAAGCAAGAACATCCAGGGCTTGGCTTAGCTAAATTGGAGGCCGATTCAAAAATTTCTTTGGGGGTTCCATTCTGCCTCACTATTTCAGTAACGAAGAATGGAAGTATTGAAATTTTTCACCACACTATAGGTATTTAACAAGAAAATTCACAAGAATCTAAAAAAAACTATAAAATACCCTCTCTCCAATGATAAAATATCATACTATCCATTTCATTGATTTTCTGGTAGCTAATTGTCCATCAATAAAAGAATATAGCACATCTGAAAAGTCATGCAATGCATGTTCATGCGGTTGATTAATAAAGAAAATATAAAACTGACGGATTTTACACTATACTATATTTTGCTTAATAAAGTTCATCTAAGAAGGAAATGTGAAATAAAATTTCAATTCGATTTGGGGGGCATCCTCTGCTTTAGGGGCTAAGGGCAACTACTCAGTTTGCCCTTGTTTTAGTCAGACTTTGATAACATCAATCTTTCACATGATAATGCGTGACCACAGATGACAAGAGTAACTCACAAAAAAAATAATAATTCGGCTCTTATATTAATAAAGAAAAAAAATAGCGTGCGGGAGTGAACAGTTCAAAATGTAGGAATTATATTCAAAAATATATTCACATTGTTTGCTTTTCTTTTTTAACTGTCTTTAGTGGAAATATGGGTGCTCCGTGGCTGAGTAGTCAAAGCATCACTCCGCTAATCGCTTGAGAGCATAGGAGTGTGGGTTCGATTTCCACCGTGGCCCTGGGTGTTTTCTTCGTTATCTTCTGTGGTTATACATCTGTCATTGTGCTATTTGTCATATTATCGACGAAGACTTACAAGCGGATCTCAAGAATCAAGCATACAAGTCTGAATACATGTAATGTAATAAATCTCAATCTAGTGGAAATATGAAAGTTTAATTTAAGCAAGCATTGTGGACGCCTTTCGCGTAGAAATAGCATTCCTCATTTTCTTATCCTTTATTTTACCTTTCATTAATCAAAAATGAAGAAGTTACAGCTCTTATTAACAAGCTTTAAAAGTTAACTTATCTAAAATACACATACAATATTTCAAACAGTGCTCTTAAAGAGGGCGTTGCGTTATAACTAGCTGGATGTATATATTTCGCTCCATTCATTTGAAACATTTTACATCCAGTTTAACGAAATTATAGTTTACACTCGTAACTTATTGCATGTTTTCGTTTAGATTTAATAGGGAAAATATATATATTTATAAAGTTTTAGAATACCATTTAATTATGAACTAAAAAAAGCAATCATTATAAATGAATACAATGGAAATGGAAGCAGAACACACATAAGATATCTTCTATATATAACATACCAAAGCCAAAAAATTTACGTTTAAGATTGTGCCTGAAGTTTTAGCTTAAACGTGAAAACATTCTTTAATTTCATTTCGCAATGCGTTATATCTTTTTCAAATGATGTTGATTAAATTATTTTCTAATGTAAATCATAAAAGTGTACACATAACAAAATAATTTACTTTAAAACATTTCAAAACCATGTTTTATATAACAAAATGAGACATGCGTATACTAACTAAAAACAAATCAAATTAGGACCATAACGTTTGAAAACCTTCTTCAGTTAGGAAGTCAACAAATATTGAAGTCAAGATTCTTTCTTTCAGCGTTTTAATGTATTTCCGATAGCATACGTATTGACCAAAGCGAAAATGCATTCGCTGAGAAGAGAAAAAAATCATATTTCAAAAATAAAAAAATTTTATGAATTCCCTTTTCCTTTTATATTCTCTTTTATATTTCCCTTTTATATTCTCACACAATAATTATGTTTTAAACATAATTATTGTGTGAGAATATAAAAGGTAAAGCGATTTAGTTTGTTGCTAAACAGTCATTTTTTGTACACGAAGGCTAATTAGACCGGGACCTACACTTTAAAGTGGATTCCGAACCTTTACAAACATCCAAACCCCAGGTGGGATTCGAACCCTTGAACTGATGAAACGAATTCAAGAGTGCTAATCATTCAGCTCCCAATTCGGCAGAAAAAAAGGAGGATTCGATGCAGTAAATAATTTTTCTCGCGGCGGACACATACGAGGTTTGTTCGGAAAATACGTATAAAAGTGGAATAATAACTTTATTATTACAATATGGTCTCCTTCAAAGTACTCACCCTAAGACGAGATACACTTCTGCCAACGCCGTTTCCACAGTTGATAACATTGCTGAAAGTCTTCAGTTGTGATGCTGCTCAATTGCCGTGTCGTTTCTGCCTTGATGCCTTCCACATCTCCCAAGTGCCGCCCCCGAAGGCCCATTTTGCATTTAGTGAACAAGAAGAAGTCACAAGGGGCTAAATCGGGTGAATAAGGCGGGTGGTCTGTAACGGTGATTGAGCTTCGGGCCAAAAAGTCACGCTCAACGAGCGAAGTGTGAGCGGGCGCATTGTCGTTATGAAGCATCCACCTGCCCCCTTTTGCCAAATCCGGTCGAACTTGGGCCACACGAGCTCTGAGACGTGTCAAAACTTCAACGTAAAAATTTCCGTTCACTCTCTGGCTCTGTTCCTCAATCAAAGAGTCCATGCTGACGGCAGGTGAAAAAGGGTAACTTTCAACAAGCAGCCGCACACTCCTACTTACACACAGAGCGGTCTGACTCGAACTGAGCGTTGATGGGATTGGTTACAGCAGTAGTGCCACCTGGCGGTGACTGCAAACAGTAAAATAAAGTTATTATTCAACTTTTATACGTATTTTCCGGACAAACCTCGTATGATTAGCATTTTTAAAAACAAGTGATATAAAAATGGCACAGATGCAGTATAATCCAGGATGCCAATTTCTGAATTTATTTGGAGATGAAGAAACTATGCCAAGATGACTTATTGTGATGTACGCGATGCCGTAGATACTAGGGTTACAGAAATAGAATTTTTTGCATAATTCTTATAAGTCTCTCTATATATATATTACGTAATAAAAACCAGGTTGCCAGATACATTAGAAAATTTGCCAAAAAAATCGCCAGACTCAAAATTTGGCATCCTAAATTATACGACAGCTGTGCCAAAAAAAAGAAAATAAATTTATGGTAAATATATTTTCAGTCAATTCCTACTTATATCAACAAAGAAAAATATTTTTCTCTCATATAAGATTAAAATTATATTAATTAAATTCAATTAATGAATTATTATTTGAAAAACTGTATTAACATCAAATGTCATCCTCTACAACTTTAAAATTTTTTATTGGAACTTGAGTGGTGAATAAAAAGTATTTTATTAACAATTGAAGATTTGAACAAGGTATATGTAGGGAGAGTGTGAACTAAAAGATGGAATTAAAAAATAGAAAGTACTTTAGAGAGAGATTTACATTTACAGTGAATTTTTACATAATGTTTACTTTGAGTTGGCCAGAGATAAATATTCTAATATAAACTTAAAATCAAAGTGTTTGACAGTAGCGTTCGTAAATCTGCTATAATTTTAAACCCTTTAACTTCATTCCATGCAGCTGTTCTCAATTCAATCTCTTAGAAAAATTTGGCACAGACCTACAGAATAATTTTATTTTTATAGATATTTTCGTTGACCTGGAAAATATTATAAGCCGCTGCAACAAGTGATTGAATTCGTTTTTATTGATAGTTTTAGCAGATAAAAAGTCTCAATTTGTATTGTAGGTGAGTAATTAGAATACGCGTAGTGGTAAATTTATAAGATATAAATGAAAGTATTTGGAAATTTTGTCATTATTTGTATGTAAAAAGTCATTAAAGATTAATCAGATATGTAACAAATAAATTTAATTCATTTTGAAATTCAAATTGAAATAATTTAGGATTGTGTAAGGATTATTTATTTAGTAAGTAAATACTGTATATATATATATATATATATATATATATATATATATATATATATATATATATATATATATATATATATATATATATATATTATATATATATATATATATATATATAGAAATTCGTCAATGAGTGGTTAACGATTTTTGAAAACTAAATTCTTGAAAAGTAAATACACACATGAATGGTTGCCACCCAACCTGTCTAGTGGTCAGATTGCCTGACTGCGAATAGGGAGTTCCTGGGTTCGAATACCAGTTCTTTACTTTTTCCCTCTCTCTGTCTATCCTATCTTTTTCATGTCCTGGTATGATTGCGTTGTGAATGGTTGCACCCTATAAACGAGTATCTATGGCATGTGTGTACTGAGGAATTAGGACTCCACAACAAGTTATGGTTCAGTTGAAAAAGTGAAGCAGCACACCCCATAATGCCAGCCCATAATTGAGCGAAAAAGCATTCGCTGAAGAGGGCAGAAAGAATACTTATTCAAAAATCAATTTGAAAAAACCCAATATAATCGATTAATTCTAATTCAATCGATTTAAAATACCAATACATTTCGGACTGGTGATGAATTGAGAAAAGTGAAAACACATTCGCTGTATCATAGATTTAAGTAAATTTATTGTAAAAATAATGTCCTCCTATTTGTTAATATACTTGATACTGTGTATTAACAGTTTAATAGGCAAAAAGTTTTATGATGCTTTTTAACATACACACGGTGATTGGTTTCCTTCTGGAAGGAATTTTCGTAAGTTGTGGATCGTATGAGATAAATAAAAAAGTTCTTGTCGTTTTTAATGACTCAAAAGAACGTGACCTATTGTAGCCTATTGTTATTACTCAAAGTAATCACCATCGGCATCCAGCACCTTCTAACAATGTGTCTCCAGTTGTGCAATATTCCCTTACGATGAAGCTTTGGGATTTTAGACGCAAAGAAGTCCGTGAGTGCTTGCCGCAAGTCTGCTTCATTGGTGAAGGATTTTCTATGAAGAAGATTATCCAGGGAATGGAAGAGGTGATTATCTGATACTGCAAGGTCAGGTGAGTTAGGAGGATGCCACAAAGTCTTCCAACCAAATCGCTGTATGGTATTCTTAGCCACCCACGCGATATGCGACCTCGCGTTATCGGCCAAGAACCGGCCCTAGCGATTAACCACAGGCTCCTTCCGTTGCACACGTTCCAATTCAGTACTGGTCTGCAGTTTAGTCCGTTAGTACATGCATACACACATAGTGGTGTAAGCGAGCACCAGACTGTACCTTTAGGTTAACGGATTTGGAATACTCACCCATCACCAAGCGCTTCGTCATTTTGAACAATGGTCAGGTGATGAGGTCACACCTAAGCTAGCAACCTCTTCTCCATATTCTCGCCACGCCAGAAGAAGGACTTTGGACGTCATATATTATATAATTGGTCTAGACAACGATCAGATTCTTATCTATTATATGTAAATAACAAATGATCATGTAATTGTTATTATATCATAGTAATTTTTTTATACTCGTGATAAAATTCTTTCAGCTATAATTGACCAAGTAAGCAACTGAATGCTTACGCTCTTGCTTTCAATTCAACAGTTCATAAATCCAAATCTTATTTTGCATATGGATGTTTGTATAGATTTATAGTTTATTTTAAACTGTAGTTTCTTATCGAGTATTAATCTTGGTTCCCATTATAGAGCCAATATGGGCTAAACTTGGAGTACCCAGTATTGGGGAAAATTTGGCGCCTATGATAGGTTCATTATTGGGCTAATCTTGTATGTCGGGGAAAATTTGATGCTCATTATTAGTCTATTATTGGGATTATCTTGGCAGGATTGCTAATATTGGGCCAAGCTATTTTGCTACTTGGAATTAGTCTTTGTGTGCAAAATATAACCTTGGTGTGATCCACAAACAGTACCTCAAGTTTTCATTGCGAAGTATTGTAAATAAATCACGAGTTTGGATAAAATATTATTAAAATACAACTAAATTTTCCTTAAATATGAATTTTTCTCATTAATTTTTACCTGGTCTTCAATAAAATTCATTAAATTAAAATAAATAGATGGTTCTTTTTAGATTTCTCATTAGATTTCCTTAAATACGATTCGCTAGAAAAAATACATAACTCTTAAAAATTATCAACTCATAATCGATTATAACAAATTTTAAAATAATTAACCATCTCAATTTGCTTATTTTACCTCATATTATTTGAATTGTTTTTATCCATTTTAATGTTCTCTTTTATTATTTTTTATAACTAAAGACTTTAAATGTATCTTTCATTCGATTCTACTATATCTTTATTATTTCATTTGAATTAATTAAATGCATGTAAAAAAGATAGCAAGCTTATTTTCGAAAAATTTTGTTTTACTGTGTTAAACAATTTTAATTACATGATAAAATGAATAAAATGAGTTTAACAAATTTTATTGTTTTAATTTTTATATTTTAGCTTACTATTCTTATCTTGTATTGTATTTCTTATCTTGACTTGTATTTCTTATCTTGTGTAGTTATAAAATATGAGTACATTTTTCACTTTTAATTTTGAAATAATTTCCAATTACCCAATAAAATTTAGACGATAATTACATACAAAATAATAAATGAACCAAGAGAGTTTAAGTATATATTAATATATCATTTATTCCCATTAATAGAATTAACTTTAAATGTTATTGCGCAGTTATTTCCTTTTTTTTCACAAAAATAATTTTGATTAATTTCTTATTTTTGGAAGCTAAAGATTTTTCCCCCAGTAAAATGTTTTCCTCTGGGGATGCTTTTATCTGCAACCATTTTTATAAACATTGTTTAAAAAGAATTTTACTATTTTAACCTTACGCGAATCAATTTTTTTAAAATTTTGGTTCATTACAATAATAGCCAAAAATCAATATTATTTCCTCAATAAATCTTATTGCCGATTAATGATGCAGAGAATGTGATGCATAGAATGAATAAAATATAGAATTAAATATAAAATTAACGCATCAATTTAATAAGAAAATTATTTTCAGAGAAGGTAATGAATACCATTAATTGAATAATAAAGAAAGAAAAAACCAGCTGAAATGTCGGAAAATAACTTAGTACTTATTTCGTGATGGTGATTTTTAACATATGAATACACCTTATATTGAGAACTATCAACCATGTATATAAAATCTTATATATAGGGAGTATAAAAATAAAAAGCAGAAAATTTATTTATTTTCTTGCTCTTAAAATGGAAGAAGGAGAAAAAAATGTTCTTCAAATATAGAAAAACAGACTTTTGAAATATCTTGATGAGGTGGCTTATACTTTAGGATGCCTCTCAGTTTCTTGCCAAGTTGGTGATTATAAATTATTAACAAATATTGTTAGCAATGTTGGTTTACTTCTGATTGGTCTATCGTGTTTTCAGCGTCATTTTGTTACTTCAAACATGCACTAAAACAAAATTGCCAAAAAAAGCTCCAATTTTCTCCTAGGGGCACCCTAAAGTATATTTCTCCCACTTGATGAACTAACTTACATTATGCTATAAATTTGAAATAAATATACTTTTAATACGTAAAATATACATTACAATACAAATGTATTTACTATTAAATTCCATAAACAGGAAAAGCATAAATAATTTGGGATGTGTGCACAACATGGTTGAACAATAATAAGAACTGTCACCAAGTATAACTGTTCAAGAATCTTACTGGCGTACTTGAAAAACTGATCTTTGGATCATTTGTTATGAATTATAAATGAACACATGTTATTTCGAGAGATGAGTCAAGCCATAATTCTGAATTTTTCAGTCAACAATAAGAAATTTACATCTATCGTCATATTTAATTTCTCCGCAAAAAATTACAGTTAGTGATAATTTTTAACACGTTTTAATATTTTTTATTTAGATTACTTGATTTCAAAAAACTATGTTTATAAATTAATTAAAAGTTCTAAAAAGATTACTGAAAACTCACTTTTTTTCTGTTAGTGCTGCTACCTAGCGGTTATTCAACTTAGATTATCCTTTGATACTTGTTTATATTTTCTAGCCTTAAGGTTTGTCAAGCCACGTCACGGTAGTGAATGCCAGCATTTCACTCCGCCGACTCGATTAGCTGGTTAATTCTATCTCAAGAAAAACGAAATGAATGTGTTTCGATTAGCGGGTGATTTGTCTCACCTTCTTGCTATAATAATTCTGTTATGGAAAATTTGGAAAACGAGATCATGTGCAGGTAAGTAAAATGGGTGTGAATATGGGCAAACTCGTCTGTGTATGTAAACTAAACTTTCAACCGGTACCCGGCATGTTTCTGATATCCATGAGATAGTTATTTTTGTTTCAGTTTTGTGTATTTCATGTATATATTTTTTGTGCAAAGTATATTTTATGAATTGTTGTATTTGTTCAGAGCATAATCTGTGTTTTGTGAGTGTTGTATTTGACTTAGGCTTAAGCATCGGTATCGACAGACTTCTGATGACGTTTATTTATACTTTTGTATTCATACGTTCGATGACTTAAATTAATAATGCATTAAAAAAGTTATTCAATAAAAAATTCATACATGGTAATGCACTTTGGAATCGGTTCAATATTGATAATTTGTTTAAAACTTTAATTCTGTTTATTACAATATACATTTATCTCTATAATTTCAACTGCTTTCACTGTCTTGTGATATCAGTGCATTTTGATGTCATTTTAAGAATGATAGTTTCATGCAAATTAATTATTTATTATATTTGTTGTTGAAATTCAGTTTAAAATTAGTCGATCTTGTCAAATATTGTGTGCTCTGGTCTTTGGATCAACGATTCAGGGGTTCGATTTCCAATCATTTAATTGCATTTAGAAACTTGAAAACCATTTTAAACTGTAAGTTCCGCTAAAATTTGCTTTTATACGTATAGCCTAAAACTAAAATAAAAATTTATTATAATATAATCATAAATATATTTTAATCTAAGTATCAAAACTTATAAAATTTCAGAAAATATTTAGAAATGTATTGTTTCTACAATTTTATGATTTTATTATTAAACCTTTAATTTTTTTAACTTTAAGATTGTATCCTACTTGTAAATTTTTGTAGAAATTGATTTAATAATCTGTTTCGTTAATTGCATTTAAAATCATTGGGCAAATAATGAATCAGCTGGCAATTATGCAATGATTGCTTTAGAACATGTGATTTTATATTCTTGTTACTGTTCATGTTTCCTTATAACATCTATAATGATATGTAATCAGTATGTCATGAAATAATTCTTTCAATTTTCTTTTTTGTTTGCACTTTATTTCATTTATATGTATGTTAATATTATAGATTATATTATATAAAGTATATATAAATAACATTATTTTATATTGGTATTTATTCTTATCTAAATTTTATGAAATAAGCTTGTAATTTTATTTTAATTGTATAAGTTAAATGAACAAATTTCTCATAACTATTTCATAAAAACTGTATTTTTTCATTATTTTTTTGACATTTTTTATGCAGATGTTTGCATTTCATCAAATTTTGAACAAATATTAATAAATTTTTAAAAAACGAATAAACTAATGAAATAAAGAAACTAACTTATTGCACTGATAAGTTTTATTTCTTTTGTTTAATAGAAGCACGTGTTATTATTTTTATTGATTGATAATTTTTCTTCCATTTAAGCTATTTTGCATACTTTGTGTTTATTAATATGTATATGTAATTAATAAAGTTCTGAGATAAATCTTTTTTAACTTATTTATATTGCTGTAGTATTCAGTAATTTTCAACAATGAATATCTTTAAATTTGAAAGTTTTATGAATTTTTAACTTGTAATATTTTAAATATCTTTACTTAACAGGAAAAAAATCTTTTATATTTACGTAATCAGGAAAATTTAGGTAAATTAACACTAAAAAGTTTTTAAAAAATTTCAAGTATAATATTTGTGTTTTTGTACAACTAAATATCTTTTGATTTAATGATTAATTTTTCTATATAAGCTCAGTAAGTAATTAGTTAGCAGTCTGGCATTTAATTCAATAGTGTTCAACTTTCACTTCAAGCTTTGTCAAGCTGGTAGCCAAATGGTTAGCTCTCTAGTCTTTGTTTCAGCATTTCATAGGTTCGAATCCCACCTTAAGCTGAGATGTTGTTAATGGTTCATAATCCATTTAAAGGTTATATTCTATTAACTCTCATGTACACAGAGTGACCATTGAGGGATATACAAACTAAATTCACCTTAAGTTTTAATGTGGTAGAATCCTAGTATGTGTAACTCACTTGGTGCAATTTTTAAAATTGTTGCTATGGGCAATATTGCCAAATGAAATATGGTAGAATGTGTTGCCAAGTCAACAACAGATAGCAGTAAAATGCCAATCGCATTCAATCCCCAATTTGAATATCTCGTTATTTTCAATTTTAAATGCTGAAACTTCAAATATATTATTATATTTTACAAAATTAAAGGGTTACAAATTTAACTGAATATATTTTACAAAATTTATCACAAGGAAACAAAAGTCTGGCACTTAATATTTTTAATTAATCAAAAGAATACATACATTATAAAATGTACCATGTATAACAAAGCTAAGAAAGTATTAACTGTGCTATGAATCTAAATCAATCTGTATAAAATATATTTTTATGAACACTTTCATTTCTAATTAACAGTGTGGGGTCCATATTAAAATTATAAATTATTTTAATTTTAATTAACAAATTAATACACAATTCAACGAGAAAAGTCTTAAATATTTTTACACTACACTATACTTAACTTTATAATATAATGTTAAAAGATACTATATAAAATAATAAAATAGAATAGCACAAATAAAAACTAATCTTACACTCCAAAGTAAAAAAGAAAAAACTGGTATTTTGAAAATAATTTTCAAAAATATAAGTCAAAGATTAAATAACTTTACAAAATTAGTTACAAAAAGATATTTAACTTTTAAATTGTGAGAAAATCAAAATTTTACACACAATCATTTAAAAAGAAACACAGTATAAGCTTCAAGTATTACAAAAACTGTAAACAAATAGCACACATTAGAATACATGATACAATTGCAGAATGAATAAATTCTGGCTCAGTGATCTATGTTTTGTGCATTTAGCTCCTTTACCAACCTGTTGGATGAACTTCAGGTCACAAGCTTTATCACCCTCCTAAATGTCATATATCTTGCAGGATACACCATTTTGCTTATTCTAAGATTAAGCTTAAAATGTTTATAGTGATATGGAATCAACTTTAGGTTCCAGTCTAATCCTTGTGTTAGAAAGATAGCTGTTGAATGCTAAACAAAGCCAAGCAAATTTTGCTACATGAATTTTATTTGACAAAAAGGAAATATTATGTTAAAACAACTTTATCAAATTTATTCTTTTCAGGATTTTTAGAAAATTGTGTAATTTGTCTGCATTTTATTGATTTGTAAAGCAAATTTAAAATAAACTGCTTTTCTTCATAATCTTAATTAGTGCATCTATTTTCAAATATTCGATGATATCTTATTCTTAAATGAAGAAATATTCATTTAACTCGTTTTCCCAAGTTATCCCTGGTATCAAGCAGATTGTCCTGGAAGATCCCTTGCTTTTGATTGCAATAGATATGTTCAAACAACACTTTCCTGGCTCTTTAGTGGACATCTCAAAGGACTTACATGCAAGAGAGGTCTCAAGGTGCACCTGAACTGTCCTAAATGTCAAAATGAACTGGCATCACCAGCACATATCCTTAAGGCCTGGAGTTGTTTCTTGAGTACCTATATGGGTCTCCTACGCTTGTTTTCGACTTTTTGAAAGTAAATGGACTAGTGGCCCTCGTCTAGTAAAATGTCGCCATAGGCAAAATTACAACAAGGCTACTGAATGCAAAATGTCTAAAAAGCAGTTACCCATTGAATTTTGCCAAATCAACAACAGGTCGTGGTAAAATCAAAGCTTTCAAAATCCTGATTACGCTCTATCTCCAACTTTGAATTCTGCAATATTGCATTTTCAATTTCAAATATCAATTATTTTACTGTAATTATTTAGTATTACATAGCTAAAGCCTACAAATTTAACTATTACTAAACCACGAGAAGGCGGGTGAGATCTGTGTCCGGTGGAAGGGTTCATTCTTTCAGAGGTTTGGACAGTAAAATGATCACGCAGTTTAGGGTTAAAACAAATTCTTCGCCAGTTCTTCTCTTTGGCGAAGAACACGATTTTGCCCCTCTTCATTCTTTGCTTTCTACTTAGCCTAGAAGGTTGTATTCTCAGCGCTCTTTATCTTTAGTATTTTTAATTGTATTAAAACTGTTCTTTTCAGAACAACATATTATGTCTCTTAAAGGGAAAACATTGCGTTCTAAAGAACATAACATCGTTAATAATGTGCGTATATTTTTTGAAAATGAAGCAAAGTCTACTTCGCTCTCGATACCAATTCAGAAAGCACAGGAATGTACTGCGGCTGCTACTGGCGTTTCTCTTAGAACTGTGCAAAGAATTAAAAAGGAATCCACAACTGATAGCAGGCTTTCAACTCCAGGGAAACTGCGTAGTCGACCTGCAGAACGGAATGTATTTTTAGACAATTTTGATTTATGTGTCATTTGAAATACAGTAAATGAATTTTGGGCATCTAATAAAGTTCTATCCATTTCATTATTATTGCCAGTGGTGAAATAAAAGATTAATTTTTCTTGGAAAAGGAAATCTTTTG
Source organism: Latrodectus hesperus (assembly GCA_037975125.1). NCBI lineage: Eukaryota > Metazoa > Arthropoda > Arachnida > Araneae > Theridiidae > Latrodectus > Latrodectus hesperus. The sequence continues at coordinate 4,478,605 of CM075860.1, read as the reverse complement.
GAAATAATGCCAAAATAAAAGGAAACTACTGATTGAACAGCCAGATATAATTTCGTGGAGATGCTGGTACTTGAGAGAAATAAAGTATCGAAAAAGCCAAAAAAGCATTATTTATGTCGAAACTTGGATTGACAGCAACCTTTCCTTCTCAAAATGCTTGCAAAATGAAAAACTTGGTGCTTTTGTAAAAGATGATGCTGGAAATCGGTTAATTGTTGTGCATGCTGGATTGATTGAAAGATGGATTTGTGCCAAATGCAGAATTAGTATTTAAAGCAGGCTGTGCAACAGGTGATTACCATGGGCAAATGAATTACAAAAATTTTGAAAAGTGGATACGAGAAAAATTGCTGCCTAACATCCCTTATAATTCCATCATAATAATGGATAATGCATCGTACCATATGAGGATTTTGTATCCAGTACCGACAAAATATTCGACGTAAACTAAAATGTGTGAATATTTGGATGACAAAAAAATACAGTATGACAGCACTATGAGAAAGCCTGAACTGTTTCAATTAATTAAAATGAATGCTGCATCTACCAAAAAATATCACATGAGCCATGTTTACGAAAGAAACGTCAAAGCTGATCTCAGTTTGAAAACAATGAAGGAATTGACGTCAAATTCAATTAAAAATATCTCAGGAAAAATCTGGCAAAAATACTGCTGTCATGTAGAAACAATTGAAGAATATTGGAAAATTGATGGACTTGTGGAGACTACAATTGAAACATTGAATTTTGATATAGGATCCGCATCAGAAACTGATACTGCTTCTGAAAGTGGTACGATTGGGATTCGGATACTTCTATGGATACTTATTAATAAAATAATAACTATAAGAAATGAAATTTTAAAATAATAAATACTGATCGGCTTTGTAAGTTCTCAAAATTTTGAAGATTTTTTATAAGAAAGTTGACTTAGCCAAACAGATAGCATTCTTGCATTCTGTGAAATGAGGATTTTCTCTTCTTCGGCAACTCCAAAAACTATATTTTCCCTTATATTAGCATATATTATTTATGCGAACTCTGAATTTTATTTTTAAAAATTTTGAGATTTCTTTGTTATTCTTTTTTTACTTGATATTATACACAAAAATGTTTTGATAAAATAGGTTATATAATCAAAATTTTAAAATTATTTAAATGATAGGTTTTATATACTGAGCAAAATATAAATCTTTTATATTCCCTAAAATTATTTTAAATGATTCCGTAGGTGCTCAATATATTCCATACTATAAACATATATGAATTAAAATAAATTCCACAACATTTTAAAATATTAGTATGTCGTAATATGATGAAATATGTATCTTGAATGAAAAAGGCTGTAAAAAGTTCATTTATTACTTACGGAGTTTCTTTTTAGCCTAAAATGGACGTTCCTTATGTAAAAAGTGTCTTCATCTAAATGAACTTAACAAGTATATTCTAGAAAATCTCACCCTTCCCTATTTTCTCAAAAATTATTGCGATAACACAATGAAAATATACAGATTTTGGGCATAAAAATTATCTATCGTTTGATATTAACTTATTGGCCTACAGACAGGTTTTGTTCCTGTTCTTGTGAACGAAATAAATTCTAAAATCTATCTAATAATGAAATTTTCATGGCAAAATAAAAATATTTTCATTCTAAATGTTTTTCTAACATAGCTTAATATATGCTTTATATATTTCAATTCTTGTATTTGAATTCTTCGAAAAAGCATAACACATACATATTTTATTTTCATTCTACATCTAAAGGTGCTAATTAGCCAAATAAGGTAACCGTAAGGTTGAGGTGCTTTCTCCTCATTTCCTCCTCCGCTCCCTAAATTGTTGAAATAGACTTCTGTGATAACACGTGACTCTTACGTCACACCCGCTATCTCCTGGTGGTTGCTCTATACCCATATTTTACAGAATTTTCGATACTTTTCCGTTTTGCCGGCGCAGGCGACAAAGCCGCCAAAAATTATACAACCGGCGCTAGAGGGAATATCTCCGCTGGTAACCTTTTACTACTAAGTTTCCAAAACATGTGATGACTTTTTATTGTCAACGACTTTATTTCGACTCCTTTTTTTTCCCATTTAATAATTTTATGCTATGTTGCTATATATACAAATTTAATAATTTCATGAAATCTCTCTAGAAAAAACGGATTTTAAAAATGTATCTTAAAAAATAATAATCGTAACAAATTCACATAAAAAATATGTAAAAAAAATAATAAGATTTTAAAATATGCATCACCCGATAAATTGTAATCTAATATAACTAGTAAATAAATTGAAGCTTTGGCACTTATCATTCCATGCATAGCGTAAACACAAGAACAACAATTAAGTAAATAAATTTAAAAAAATTTTATTTACACCATTATTTAAAAATTCTTGGCGAGATTTGCGCCGGCGAAACGGAAAAGTACCGAATTTTCATATTACAAAACAAATGTATTGTTAATCTGACATCAAAAAATAATCAAATTCAATTTTTCGATTGTCATTTTAATCAAAGGAATAAAGTCTTTAAAAAATACCTAATACAACAAAACCAAGTAGATGTTAACTGTTTTAAATCTGAATCAAGAACGTAAATATCATACATTTTTATGACAACTTGCATTTCTAAGCAAGTCACAGTAAAATCATTCCATTTCTAACAATGAATACCACAATCTCGTGCTATTTACAATTTAAGGCTTTAAGCTTAATTAGACAAATTTGTATGAAACAAATACAAATCTCTGGAAGTTAATATTATTTGTAATTGGGCAATAAAAAATAATCACAATAAATTTTTTATTTTCGATTTTATTAATCAAAAATCTAAATAGCATACATTTTTATAGAAATTCAGATTTCTAATTAACCAGGCACTGACACCCATCCTAAAATAACACATTATTCTAGTTTTAATTTATCAAATAAAGTTATTTCAATAAGAAATATATCTCAAACACTACATCTATACTTAATAATTTTTTGCACTATTCTTAATTATATGTATTTGACTGTCCGAAATAGCAAATTAAAAAGAATAACACAAAACTAAAGTACTTACCTGGTTTAATTAATTGTTACTAACATATTATCTCATCACTTATTTTCAACAAAAAATATGTCTAATATTTGGGTTTAGTACCAAAAAACTTTGTATTGTTTAATATAAAATAACTTGCTTATGAAATAGCTCAGATGGTATGTTCATTAAATTGCAACATTTAATACTAAAATGCAATTTTAGAGGCATTTTATTCTTGCAAATTAGACTGCATAATAAATGTCAATTAGACATTGAACAAAAACTATTTTGCTATGAACAAACCAAACCTATAATAATACAAATTCTAGAATCATGGTTATTTTTTTAAAGAAAAATTCTGAATTACAATCAGAAACTTGTTATTTTTTTAATAATCTTGTATTCATTCAGAAGTTTTATTGTTTTCTTTTGCTAATTTATAATTGAGTGCAGTCAACATTTAATTTCATGAGGGACTAACTAATTTTTCATTTTAATTGATAAATGTCAAATCTACAAACTTACAAAAAAAAAAGAATATTTTTATACATTTCTTTTATTAAAAATAAATTTTTCAAACCTGTTAACTGTGTGAACATAAAGCTGTAGTTAAAATTCCAATTAATATATCCATAATACTCAATTTATTTATATATATATATATATATATATATATATATATATATATATATATATATATATATATATATATATATATATATATATATATATAATCACTAAATAAAATTGTGATACCAGAACTTATGTGTACTGAGATTATAGTTAATAAGGGCATGCTATCATTTTTCATTAAAGAATCAAACCTATTTGAAAACTTATTCTTAATCTTAATTTTTCATAATAAGTGTAATCAAAGGTATAATTATAACTTGATTGTTTTCATTTTTTACTAAGCATTTTTTTATTCATTTGAATAAATATAAATAATAAAGATTTTTATAACACTATCAGTATTTACATTCATCATTTTGTTTATGTAGAATATATATGAATTAGGAAAGATTTAGCATTTTTGCATAAAAAATATTAGAATTAATTCAATATGTGAAAAATACTTAAAATTTTATAAGAAAATTTTCCCTTTGGCATACAAAAATGTTAAAAGTGATTATAGATTGGCAAACAAATCAAATAGAAAAACTTATTTTAAAATCCATTAAATATAAAACCTACATGTTGGGTGAATTATATAGCAACTTCTTTTAAAACAACTTTGTCTACTTATGTTTAATAAGCATTTTCAATATTTTAAGAATACTCTGTAAATAAGTTTGCATTCGAATATCTTATTTAACATGATAAAATTGTTTATTCATAAAAAATAAATTATCTTAAAAATATCTTAATTTATTATTAAAATTTTAAGTTGTATCATAGATAGTGTGCTGACAAATTTAAATGGGCAGCAAAGTATTTCACCCTTACTGATTTTATTAATTTATGTAATAAAATTATTTATAAAATTACATTACGGTGTCATACCTATTAGAATAAAGAATATTAAGTAAAAAAGACATTTATAAATAATTAACTGATATTACAGGCATTATGAATAAGTGAGAAATATAAAATATGCATTAAAATCATTTATTTAGTAAATTATTCTATAGAAAAGGTATTCTCTATCACATTTATAAAATCAAAAACTTTATCTAATTCTTAAAAAAAAAAGTAACTGCTATTAATTCAGGATAAAAAGTGACTCATTAAAAATATTGTAATGTCATGTTTATTGAAAAAAAAAATGAATCACTAAATTCTATGTTACAAGTAATTGTTGTAGTTGTAATGGAAAGCAGAAAATCCAAGATGAATTTTAATATAAGATAAGATTATAGACAGTGATTTATTTATGACATTTATGTTTTTGTCTTGATGATTATTGGGCCATTTATTTATCTGTGAAATATTTAAATAGTATTTAAACATTTAAATTAAATATTAGTCATTACACAAACCATTGAAGATTGGAAAATAGCTATGCTAAAATTTAAAATTAACAACTTTTATATCATCAGTCTACAATAAAATACTTTTCAAATTATTTTCATTTATTCAACATTTGAGAAGTATTAATGTATATATTCTTTATTAAGTATTATTAAATGAGTATATAGTCAAGGGATTTAAAAAATGTGTTTTTAAATTCTTAAGCAAAAGTATATATCCACTATGAAAAAATTTTACTTTTGTACTTAGTAGTATGCAAAAACCTGCTCTAAAATAGAGGTGTAAAATTACTCATGGCCCAAATGTATGGCCTACCAAGTTCTTATCAAAATTTTACTATCCTATCTTCACTGTTAATATTAGATGAATTACAGCAGAGAGCTAATTTATTTGCATCTGTATCTTCTATTCCCTCTGTATAATAAAATGTAATTTTATTTTTACTTTATCTATATAGTAAAAAATTTAATATTCAAACTCCATGTTGTGATATATCAATATGGCAATTTTAAATTCAATTGAAAGTTTTTCAATAATTACATTCTCAGCAACTGTAAACATCTATGAGTAAAATTGTTTTTTCTAATTTTACTGATAGCATTTTACTACTAGCATAGCATAATTTTTATGCAACTAATAAATTGACTGATTTTACTTCAACATCTGAAAATGACAGAATTGTTAAGAGTTGAAAAATGGGTAGAACAGCTGTGTGTGTGTGGAGTTAGTATTTTATTATCCGTCATGAGTTTGTTCCTCAACTCTCTGATGATTCTTTGATTGGAATTCAAAATGATATTGTGAATTTACTGTTAAGCCATTTGTGTTAAAGAAAATATAAAATCATAAGGTATATATCATATCCTATACCTTTCCTCTGCAATTTTATAGAAAATACTTTTACCTTGTGCCCTATGAAGTGTTTATTTTAAATTTTAATTGGATATGTTTTCCTTTGATCATTAATCATTTTTATCTGTAGGCTTTCTACCACAAAGGTTCCCACTATTTATGTCTGATCTCTAGATTTCCAAATTCCATTACAGTGTTTTAATTTTCGTAAATATTCAAAAGTCAATCTACAGAGTAATGAAATTTATAAAGTTTAAGTGAATAGGATTTAAATTTTCAATATAATGCCTTTCCTTTAGAAAAGTTCCTGTATTGAAAATTGTGGAAATGATTATATTAATGTGTGTATTTATTATAACTCTTTTACTAAAAGTAATTTAATTATCTTTCCTTCTAAGTTTCTAAACATGCTTAGTATTTATGTATTCAAGAGTTTTACAATATTACACTATTGTAATTTGCAGTTCAGTGAGTGCTATTGCACAATTTTTGTTAATATGATTGTAAACATTAACATTTTTGTTTCCTCTAGGAATATCTGGGAGAAGTCAGATACTGTTTGCTATGGTTTACACAACTCGTTACTTGGACTTGTTCAGTAACTATATATCTGCTTACAATTCTGTGATGAAAATCGTCTTCATTGGAACCTCTTTGGCAACCTTATATTTGATGTATTTCAAATTCAAGGCAACTTATGATAGGAATCATGATACTTTTAGAATAGAATTCCTTGTTTTGCCTGTTGTTGTTCTGGCACTTGTTGTTAATCATGATTTTGCACCTCTTGAGGTAAATGATGTTATTTATAATAGGTACATTTTTTTAAATAAATATTTAATTATATATTGGTACTAGAGATTTACAAGTAAAATTACCTCATCCACATATTCAATAATTATTTTGACAAAATATTGTAGTCAGTTCTTATTCCATTTGCTATTTATTCCAATTATCCAATAAATTAATCTTTTAGTAAAATAATTAAAATTACACTATTCACACAGCTATAAAGATTGTTTATTTTTGTTTTATATTTAGTCCAATTATGATATTCAACCATATTAATGATTGCTACAGTTAAAAAATTAAATAAAAACATTATGTACAATCAGTGGTTTTTGAGAATTAATATAAAATATGGCAAGTTTTATGCAGTTAATTTGATTTTTTTTCCTTTAAATATTTGGGTAGAAATATTAGTTGTAACAATTTTTTCATTACAGATTTCTTTAATTTCAGTTATTTACTTTAATTTCTTATGTGTTATAAAATACAAATGAGTATTTAATTGAAAAAGTAACTTGTATGGCTTATTTAGTTTTTTGTATTGTTTAAATTTGATTTAAAACACTTAACTGCAAAATTGTTCAACTAAAAAATGTCTGAAAATCTTGTTTTTAATTAAAATTTGAAATTATATAGATTTATATATATATATATCATAGTCTTGCCATTATTTTATTGATTGCTGATTTATTTGAATTAGTACAGGGTTAAAAATAAGAAATTAATAAAGGATAAAATTATTTTTTATTAAAAATTTCTTACTACTGATTATGTGTTTTGTTTATAAATTTAATATTATCTTAATATTGTAGACAAGGAAGATTGTATATTTTAAATTCTTTTTGTTATTCAAATTTTCTGCATTTTTTACCTATTTTATGGTTTTTTATTTTTTGAGGGAAAATACATTTTGAATCTGTAAAAACAAAAGGAAAAATTATAGCAAGAATGAAAATTAAAACAAAAGATATAAAGATATCTATTTGAGAACTTATATGTAATGTCAATATATTAAATAGTTCACAACAAAGATCCTATCCTTAGGATAGAAATTATATAAGTTTCTATAAATTATATTAGATTCTATAATATTAAATATTAAACACACTCAAAATATGTTAGATTGGGGTTAACAAAGTTTATACTCAATTTTGACAAAAATACATGATTAATGTCTAAAATTTAAAGAAAGAAAATGAGGTAATAGGTAAATACTAAATTAAAAATCTCTGAATAATAAATAGGGTGATTAAAATTGGTTTATTTATATTCTGTATATTTTGATGTGTGAGAGAGTATTCTATTAAACATAACCAGTACAGAAATTAAACCTTCTATTTTACAAACATCTGCATTTGATAAAAGTGTAAATCTGAATTTTTAAGAAACAAAATAGAGTTTTGAGAGGAATGATAAATTTTGATATAATAAATGTGAATGCGTGTGAGGGAAGAAATAATTAAATCTTCAGAAAGTTACCACTGTAAAATAAAAACAGGAACTATTACTTCTAACAAGAAGTAAACAAATTGTTTAAAAATGGGTTTGGAAACTAAAATGTGTAATATATATATATATATATATATATATATATATATATATATATATATATATATATATATATATATATATATAACCTATAAATTATTAATCAATTTACCTCTTTGTATTATAAAAGTGAAAGAAAAGGGTAAATTGGATCAGTTGCTTTCCCATTTGTGAGCCAGATATTTCAAATGAATACTTTTGTAATAAATATTTATTTGTTAATGTGCTAAATGCATTTCTATAAGCAAATTGAAATTATTATATGCTCTGGGTCATTTTTCCATTTTGTTGGTTTTATTTATTTTTTCAACTTATTTAATTATGCAGATGTGGTAACTGTGGTCAGTACTTTGGCCTTTTTTAATTCAATAATTTATATTTTGATTTATTCATTCAACAGTTTGCAAATCCCCATCTTGGGTATGCATTTTTGTAGTTGCTTAAAATCCACTTTAAATTGAGAACCCTTGTCAAATTGGCCCTTGTGCACAAAAAGTAAATCAAAATCCATTATCCATAAAAATTCATCAATTTTATAATCCATCAAAATCTATCATGTGCAAAAGTATATGAGTTAACCAATTATCTGGATCATTACTGTTTTATGTTCCGACAGTAATTGAGTTCTGTTACTTTCTTGTTTATTTTACTAAGAGAGTTCATAAAGAATTTTTAAATTCCCTTTTTAAGAAATTTTCCCTTAATAAAAATTTAAAAAAATTTGTTTTTTGTTTTAAAGATGAGTTTTTAAGTTTTAAATTATATATTTAGATAAAATTCCTTGTTTCATTATTAATTAGGAATTTCATCTTAACATAAATTTATGCCCTTTTTAATGACAAAGATTAGGCCAAATGTTTAATACTGTTAAAGAAAAACTGCATTCAAGAGAAATGTTAGTCTATAAAAAAGCATCTTTTTTTATTTCTTTTAACATCCTTATAAATATTTTGAATTATAGTATAATTTAAGCTAAAATATTTCAATTCTGAAATAGTTTAGTTTGAAATGAAGTAAATTTTAGTAGTTTGTTATGTTAGTTTCTATGTGTAATAACTTTTTGTATGTAACAAATTAAAATGTATTATAGAAAATATTAACTTGTGATTTGTTGTCTCTGAGATTTTTCAGTAATTAGAAAAGAACTAAGAAAAGTCAATGTTTCTAAAATTTGAAAGTTATTACATTTTTAATTTAGATACTGAACTTATTATCTAATGCTATTTTGTCTCTATCTGAAAATGTAGAAAACTTTTAAAATATTTGAGAAAGTATAATGCTCACATACAGTAAAAATTGTTTTACTGTTAAATATTGGTTAGTCAGATAATTTACTACAATAGTAATGAATTGAATATATTGTTAAAGATCTTTCAATGTCTTCAAAAATAATTTGATAATAGCCATTTATGAATGCTGTAGTTCTCTATTATAATTGGTTATATTTCTGATTTTTGCATTGTTTGATTGTTATTTAAAAAGCTTAAATATTTACTTAAAAGTTTAATTGAAAAAAATCGTTGATTAAGTTAAAACAATTAAAGGCTAAATTTTCTTTTATAAAGATTTATTTTTATTTCAGATTTTGTGGACATTCTCCATTTACCTTGAATCAGTTGCTATTTTGCCTCAATTATTCATGGTTTCGAAAACTGGAGAAGCAGAAACTATTACTTCCCATTATCTATTCTGCCTAGGCTCTTACAGAGCTCTATACATACTGAATTGGATATACCGTTATTATGCAGAAGGATTCTATGATCTGATTGCAATTATTGCTGGCATTGTACAAACCATTCTATATTGTGACTTCTTCTATTTATACATTACCAAAGGTATGTGTAATTTTGCTATTCATCTATGAAATTACAGTAAGAATTTTAATAAACCATATATTATTATTTTAATAAACCATCATATATTTATAATTTTTTTAAACATGTTTTGTTATTAAAAGTGTAAATTTTTATTTAATCTTAATATTAAAGCTGAGCTTGCAGCTGACTGGTTTGCAGCCTAGCCTTCAGTTCAACTGTTCATACATTCTAATCCCATTTTCATTTTGGGTGCTAGTAGCAGTTCAGAATCCACTTTAAATTATAAGTCTGTCTGATTATCCTCATATTCGAAAAATGATCATTAACAGCCAACCTAATAACCTTAAAGATCAATAAAGTTAATGAATAATCTTAAATAATAATTTAAAAAATTATCAAATTTTGAAAGTATACATCTGATAAAAAATTTTCTTTTTTTATATGTGCTGCCAAAAAAACTTACTTAATTATATTTTTTATTTATTTTGGAGGGTAGACGAAAAACTACATACTGAGCACATGTGTTATGTTTTTGTTAAAATAATTTATTGTTCATATCTGAGAAGGTTAATGTTTTCATGTTGTAATGTCCTTTTCTTATTTCTCATTTGTTGAGCACGCAACCAAATGGATAGAGCTCTTGCCTTGTTTTCAATGGTTATGGCTTTGAATCTCACCTTGGATTTAATCACTTGATTTTGCATTTTATTAAATAAAATTCTTGAATTAGAAGTGTCATTTTACATTTTATATTGAGTATCTATGATAATATGTTTTTATGTAATACATATTAAATATTTTTATTTACCGGAATTTGTCTTTATATTTAAGTTCATTTTTAATTTGTGCCCATAATTTAATAAGCTATAATCTACTAGGTCATTTGCTTTATTTTTGTTATTTAATTTTAGATTCATTTGTAAAATAATAAACTATATATTTTAAAATCATAAACTTTTATAATGGCAAATTCTTTTCATTTTTTATATTTTGTCATTCATTGCAGTTGGTAAGTGTTTCAACTTATTTATCACTATTGCATTTTTTCTTGTCTTGTAAAAAAAAATTGCATTTCAATTTACCAGTAAATTTATTTTAAATTGCAATTATTTAAATATACACAATTTTCAAGATTAACAAGTTGAAGAAATAATAAGTGTACATTTTATTATTAAAGGCTATAAATATACCTTAATTTTTGCTTACAGTCAAATAAAATTCAATTCTACAAACAGTAAATTAATTTTATAATGTGTTTTTCAATGTTTGATTTATAATCAAAAAAATCATTTAGTTTGAAAATTTTAACATCGTTATTATTTATCAATAAAATTTTAACTTTTGTTTCACCATTACAATTTATATTTTGTAGTTATAAACTTTGAAGCCTGGTGGCTTAGAGGTACCACTTTCAATACATGGATCTAAGATTTGATCTTCAGTTTAGACAAAGTTAACTCAGCCTTCTATTCTGTCAGTGGGTTAAGGAAACCGGACATTACATATGCCTGGGAACTAAATACTGGTTTTTCTATTGGGCTTACACCTAACCAGAACATACGCTTCACATCCAAAAGCCCTCGGTCAAGAAAACACTTGGGGCGCTGTAAGCCTTGGGTCCATGAGGGCTGTTGTTCCACTGAGTTATAAATTTTAAATTTAATAAAAACTTTTTTGTAAGGATATTTTTTTATTTCCGTATATAAGTAAGGTTATTAAGGGAATAAAATGTTTATAACAATTTATCAATTATATTCTGTGCAAGGCTCAAGTTTTTATTACCAATGTATAAAATATACTTTTGATTATTGTTTTAGATTGATCAAATTTCAGATAATCCCAGTCTCATTGTAATTAAAATATTTTTTAGATATTGTGAAGTTTATTATGATTGACTGATTAAACAAGACAGTTATTTTAAGTACAAATATTTCAACTAATAAGTAAAAAATTTAATTTTTAAACCGTTCTTCCAAATGATTAAATTTTATATCTGATTATATAATTTTATAATTGTGATTCCTTGAACTAAATCTAATCAATTTGAAAAAAAAATTAAGATTTTGTCTTTTTAAGCATTTTTATGTTTTATAATATACAGGGTAATTTTTTTTTTTTTTTTTTAACAATTTGAAGGTGGTGATAGTACCCATTCATACAAGCAATAATTATTTAGGAACATAGGGTTAAATTCCACTCTGAGAGGCAGAAAAGAGGGAAGTAGAAGCGCATCATGAATGTACCGTTTGCAAATTTCCACAGAAAAGAAGCATTTTACTCTTATTGGCTACTGGAAAGCCAATCAGAGTAGACTTAGTTCTTTAAAAATGCAATCAACATGTTTGGTCTAACAACAATGCCCCCTGTACAATCCCTCATACACACCAGCAGAAATTTTCCTTGAACATCTGGGCAGTTATCCTTGGTGGTTACCTCGTAGGCCTTTACATTATGCCAGACTGTTTGACTGGCCTAATATACTGTATCTTCTTGGAACAAGTGCTTCCCAGTTTATTGCAGGCTGTTCCACTCCTATCTTGAGAGACATGTGGTTCATGCACATTGGAGCCCCAGCAAATATTTCCATTGCAGTCTATTACATTTGTCACATATCCCGCACAAAGTATTGGACGTAGCAGGCCTGTGGCTTGGCCTCCTCAGTCACCAGACCTCAACCAACTGGATTTTTTTTCTTTCGGGTGTCATGAAATCTTTAATCTGTGGACTCAACTGAAGATCTCGTGGCTAGAATCATTGTTGCCGGGGGCGAAATTAATATCGCACCAGGAATCTTCGAGTGTCAACCAGCCATTCCTTCTCCAGTGTTAACTGTGCAACAACACACATGGGTGGCATTTTGAGCATTTGCTGTGAGATTTTCACTCAATAATAAATATGGTGGTAAAACTTTTAGTATTCACTCGCTTACCCAACACTGTTATCAGTGTTGGGCAAACACTGTCAGGTGGGAATTCCTCTTTTCTGTCTCTCAGAATGGAATGCAACCCAATGTTCCTTTGTAATTATTATGTGTCTGGATGGATACTATCACCCCTCTTAATTTGTAAAAACAATTTAGAATCGCCTTGTATATGTATATACTATGCCTCATTTATCATACTTTTAGATAAAGAAATTTAAATGTTCCTCCATATAATATTTTCAGTTTATATTTGAAACATTTCATTTTCTCTCATCTATTATAAACCTGTGAATTTCCTATTTTTTCTGTCTTTTAATTTATGATATTATGAATAGAAAGACACAAAATAATTTTGCAAAACTATTGTCAGATACTGTTTGTATCTTTAATGATTAACATATTTATTCAAGTAATAAATAAAATATTAGTTTTTTTTTATTCAAGCAATTTTATAAGAAATACATTTTTAGCTGTTGTGATTAATTTGCTTCTTTGTTACAGTTATTAAGGGAAAGCAGCTGAAGTTGCCAGCATAGGAATTTACTTTTCATCTCATACCAGAGCTACTAAGCACACATCCTTCATCAGAAAGTTTTGCTTATGAGAACATATTGTGCTCATGAACTGTGAAATTTTAAAGCAAATTTAAAAGAATGGCAAGAATAAAAGAATCGTGCTACTTGCAGTGGTGTATCTATTCTAGCATTTTTTGTACGTCAGAAATAAAATAATAAATAATTTGGCTCCTCAGCCAGGTGCAGGTACAAGGGACTCTTTCATTCATACTTCAAATGTCACTTTAAAAAGAAAGCATTTATGATCATTAACTACACAGTATTTTCCTTATTAAATTTTGCATATGAATTGTATTTTCTAAATTTTCAAATGTTTGACTAGAGTGCTTTATTCTTTTTTTTCATTGCAATTATATGATCAAAGCTAGTTTTTTTCTTACATTTATTTATATGTAATCATTCTGCAACATAACTATAGAAATTGTTCTATAGCTGGATCTTAAATTGTAATTGTATTGAATAAAAATAATTTTCATCTTTTTCTGTTTCTAATCTAATTATTAATGAAGGATTTAGTTTTACCAATATTTACTCCCTAATGTGTGCATATTAAAACAAGTACCTATGACTGTAAGTATCAGTGTTGCATTGCTGCTTATAATGACACTTTTTTCAAATATCATATTTATAAATTTTTCTTCCAAAATTTACTTTTTTATTGTGTTTTAAAATGTGAATGAAATGCTTGAAAGTTGCCTTTATTATTTATTGCTTAAGTATGGCCCATGTTTGTGTTTTTCTTTTTTTCAGTGTTATTATCAACAGCTGTATGCTTAAATATTTATTTTAAACATTTTTCAGATATTTATCTCAGTTATGAAACTTTATTTTCATATGTGCATAATAAAAATATGCAGTACTGCATTTTTATTAAAAGCAGAAATAAAAATTTCAATTTTAGGTACATCTAACACAAACAGTTATCCATGGATAACATTAATAACAAATATATATCTTATCTAAAATTTGCAGTTACATCATTTTATTGAGAATTGTATATATTTATTGTGTATTATGTAGTTGAAAAAGAAAACATTACATTTTTGATATAATCGTAGTCTATTTTACTAATTTTTTTCAGTGGTGTATTAATTTTGTACTATGTATTACAATTAAATGAGATGTGTTATCCATAAACTTTCAAAAATGGGGAAGATGACAAAAAGAAACTATTCTTCTTCAAATCATTTTTATTTGTTAAAAGTTCAATTTTATTTCAAATTAATAGGAAATGTGTGAGAATGATAATAAGGAACTTTTTTATTATTAGAGTGAAAAAATATTTAATTATGTTTTTTTCTCTATTTCATGTTAAATTAATATAGTAAGTAATCAAAATTATTTGCAATTATCAAATACAAAGTATCTTTTAAATTCTTATTTTTTATTACCTGTTTCAATTATAAGTACTTAATTACTTGTAAAACTAAAAAAATAATTGAAACTTTACCTGTCCTGCCTCTAAATTCTACCATTTCATGCCAGCCGATCTTTATATGTAAATATTTTTATGTGCTTTTCTGATATATTTTATGTTTGTTGGGTTTCTGATGCTAACATTAAATTTGAATTATCAATGTTTGGCATTCTCTAGTTTATATGGTAATTGATTTCACATTTTTTCAGTTTATCTTCAGTTATTAATTTGAAATGTTTTCAAAATTTTATGTAATTTTATTTATAATACAACTTACTTATTTTGTATGATTTGTTCTATGTGAATTTTAATGGGATTCTTGTTAAACACAAACTCATGCAAAATTTGTGTATTGTTTATTGTAATTTTTGATATTTTTATTGCAAGATTTTATTCTAAATTTTTTTATTTATGTACTGAAATATAAAATAAAATACACAAATCTTAAGTGTTTTTTTTTTCTGCATATTCATGCATTAAAATGTTATTGATAATGTTCCAAAATATCCTTAACTTATTAACATAAAAATTATATAAATATATTCACTTAATTATAGATTTTTAATGCATCTGAGATTGCTTATAATTATTCAGTAAAGTTAATTACATTTTAATATTAAAAAGATTTATTATAAACATACACATTTAATAATTTTTTTAACAAAGAAATTTCTCATAAATTGTCTTCAGTCTATTGTCATGTGTTGATTTTATTTCTGCATTTTTATTGAAGATGAATTATTTATAAAATTTAAAGTTAATCCAGATTATATTTTGAAATACTTAATTTATTAAATCACTTTTAATTTAATAAAACATTATGAAGTTAAGCTGCTCCTTTCTTAATATGAACACATTTTTCTTTCAAATTAAGTTGTCAAAAAATTTTAATCTGCTATTTTTTTAAACTTCATAATAAAAAGACTGGCTGTCTAATTTGATCTTAATGACAGAAAAACTTTTTGACAAGGATTTGTCTATTTAAACTTTTATTTGCATTTATATTTTTCTCAGAATATTTTATGTATGTTTCTTTTCCGTGTAGTTTCTTACAAAGCTTTTTTTATAATCATTTGTATAAATATATTATTTTAAAGGTAATGCTTTATTGGATGCAGTGAAACATTTAAATTGATATTACTACAATTTACTAACATTTTGTAATTGTTTAGTGGTAATTAGTTACTAATTTTTACTGGAAAAATAATTTTGAAAGAAATACTGTAATATATTATGCAATATTAAAATGTCTTACATCTGCAATATTGCAAGTACAATTCTGGCATCTTAAACTATTTGCTTAAGTATATATATATATATATATATATATATATATATATATATATATATATATATATATATATATATATATATATATATATATATATAAGCAATTTTAGGTAGTACACTAAAGCGTCTCAATTAAATTTTTACGCTTCATTATTGACTAATTTTTATTTATAATTAGTTATGAATCCTTGGAATAAAACCATTTTATAAAATGTATTCTTAAAACTTTTTTCTATAACTTTACATCAATCTTATTTTTTAAATAAGTCATTCATTATAATTAACATGAAAAATAAAGATTGTGTCTTTATTTTTGCTGTTTCTTCTTTAGGTCTTTAACTTTTCCTATAAAAGTAGCAGTCCTACTTTTTTTTAATTTACCTAAAAAATTTGGCGGCCATGTATTCATGATGCATATTTGTAGTAATTTAGTGTACACTTTGAACTGTAGGTATTGAACAATTTTGTCTTGTATGTGAAGAAAAATTTGAACCAATGTAACAGTTTTGGATAACTTTCGAATCTTTAACTGGCCTATGATGTTATTTTACTTGATATCAAGCCTTCATTTCAAATTTCATCTCTCAGAGCTTTAATTTCAAATTTCATCTGGATTGTTTTGATCCAGGATTTTTGTTCACTTAATTGTAAACAAACCACGCAGATTCTTCTTCTTAGAGTTGGGTTTGTATTATATTGGGCACCTCTGCTTTTATCAGCATTTTGTACCATTAACTCCAAACCCAATGTTTCCTAGTTCCAGTTGCTCAGGTCACCCACTTTATTAATAAAGTCCGATAACCCTTTAATGGAGTCTAGGTGTAACTCTCTAGTATGGATGATGCCTAAAGAAGTTAATCTAGGG
Organism: Latrodectus hesperus; assembly: GCA_037975125.1. NCBI lineage: Eukaryota > Metazoa > Arthropoda > Arachnida > Araneae > Theridiidae > Latrodectus > Latrodectus hesperus. Next base: position 4,461,528 of record CM075860.1, on the reverse strand, counting down.
AGGGCAAGAGCTTCGCATTTGTAAATGATATGCTCTGCCGTTTCCTCTTGTGTATGACATTTCCAGCAGATAGGGTCTTGATTAAACAGTCCCATTTTATGGAGGTGTTTTCTGAAATAGTAGTGCCCAGTTATGAACCCTACGATAAAACGTATCTTCTGCCTAGAGCAATTTTACAAATAAACATATTACTATCCATGGGTAAACAACTAGGTGTATGCAAATGAAATGAGACAAATGTTTTTTAAAAAGAGGCGCAATAAATTTGCGAAAACTGTTAATATTTCTTTATTTGAAATAATATCTATCGCTAGCTGCACATTTTCCCCATCTTTCGGGCAATTTGTGAATACCACATCAAAAAAAATTATCGAGGACAGCCAGTCATCAAGCTAAGATTTGACGTTTTCGTAAGAAAAGCGCTGGACAGCCATTGCGTGACCCATTAATGCAAATAGATGGTAATCGGAAGGAGCCAAGTCTTGCGAATAAGCCTCATGTGCTTAGGGCTCCCAGACGAGCGCATTAACGATGACCTTGGTCGGTTTAGCACAGTGGTTAGGTGCGTTGTCATCAAGGAAATTCACTTTGTGGCGCCGTTTCTTGTATTGCTCGCGTTTTTCGAGTATGGCATCGTTCAAATCAAGTAATTGTTGCTTGTAGCGATCAGTATTAATGGTTTCGCCAGATTTGGGAAGCTCACAATAGATTGGCCCCTCCTGGTCCCAGAAAATACATAGTATTGTCTTGTAGTCGATTTGGACGGCTGTCCTGGGATCAACATATAATCAATTATACTTGGGATTCTCAAAATAAATCCATTTTTCTCATTGCTAGTCACAATACGATGGAGATATGACTTGCGTTTGTAGCGAGCAAATAACATTTCGCACACGATTTTTCGGTTTTCCTGCTGACGGACCGTTAGCTCGTGTGGTACCTTATTGTATTGCCTATTGCTTTGAGACGACGGGAAACAGAGCTATGGTCAACATTCAGTTGTTCTGCAAGATGTTCTTATGTTTTGCCATCATCGAGTAATGCTTACAATTCAGCATCTTCAAATTTTTTTTGCTGGTCTGCCATGCTCCCCGTTTCTTACATCGAAATTACCACTTTAAAACTTCTGAAACCACCTGTAGCACTGCGCACGGCTCAGAGAATTGCCATCCTATGCTTCTATAAGCGTTTGATGCGATTCGGCAGCATTTTTCTTTACATGGTAACAAAAAATTAATGCTGTCGGCAAATCGTGGTCAGAAGGCATATAATTCGACACATTTTCAGCATAGTAAAAAATTTGCTCGCTGAAACTCGTCCAAATGTAAGCTAAACGTGATTATCAAACTATAAAAAAAACAACTTGTCACGGTTTCATAATGCTTGTATATATGCGTGCCGAGACATCTGTTAGCAATCGTCTCATTTGATATGCATACACCTGGTATTTTTTCAGGTTTAAAAATTAACTTATTTCACAAATTAAAAAATTTCCGAGTTAAATAACAAAGAATAATGGGGATATATTTTTTAATACTAGAATTCTTGTTTATTTTTCACGTTAATTTAATTAGACAATTATTTTCTTATGTATTTAAATTAATTTTCTTCTTAAACTATAATATTAATTATTTTATTTTAAAGTTAAAATTAGAAATATTCTGTTCTTATCCATAAAAATATCTTCTGTCAATCTGCGTGTGTGTGGATTCGATCAGGATGATTTAGCACCAGTCACAGGATTCTAATCAACTGCAAAGCCTGATTAAGGCAGGGGCAGCTGCCGCGGACAACCAAATAAAATAGAACGTTTGTGGTGAAGCAGAAGAGGTCTCAAAAGAAGCTTTTGCCCCGCCTTCAAATTAGGATAAGTCGTGCCCTGATCAACTGGACATGTCTACAATTAACGTCAACATTGTAATTTATCGCCATGAAGTAGAGTATTTCGAGCAAGCACTTCGTGTTGATTGAGGGATTAAAGATATTTGTCTGGAATTTCTTGAGTGTAATATCAATGCTTTCCCAAGTGATCTGACGCTTCCATATAAATCTTGCAATGATCGATTTACACTCTTGAGCAATTTTTTGATACCATTGTGTAGATTGTATTTCTACAATACTTTTCTCATACTAGACGATTTTTTTATTTCGATTTTTATGCAATTTCATGCTCATTGATAATTTCAAAGCAAAATTACAAGAATTTACAAAATTAAGAACATTTCTGGCGCCTAGAAGCAATGTTACAAATATTTCATGCGATATGAGAGTTGAGGGTATATTATTTTGGTATATATATATATATCGAATTTCTGTTCGAATCAGTGAAATTAGAAACTTTTTACCAGTTCCTCCTGGATCATCAACGGTTTCTCCATTCCCTTTATTGACACTCTCCATTATTTGATGATATAAATGCCTTTAAACATAAGCTTCAAAATACACATGAAAACATTTCGTGTGTTGTAGTTTTGAGCTGGAAGAGATTTTAAGGTAGGTAGGTTATGGCGGACACACTTTTGGAGCTTTATGCTAAGATGCTTATAGCTCTCATTAAAGAAGGTATTTGAAGAGGGAGATTTTAAATGGAACTTGTGGCAAAAAATCAATTCACTGTATTTCCAATTGATTAAGACTTTTCTGAACACAACTCTTCAATCATCAAGGCTTCGCTGTAGATCTCCATATTAGAATTTTCTTTGCGAATTTGACAGAAAATATTTTTATCCAATTGTGATTTATATTTCTAGTAGGAAAAGGACAGCAGACGATCTATATCATAGATGTCAAAATAATTTCAAATAATGCACGAATTTGATTACAATGTAACATGTTGCATACGCATTCAATAATAAACTTAGAACTTGCAAAGAGGCATGTGTAATGATGTCCGCAATTCTTAAGTTACAGAAGTTGGATCCGACATATTAACAGCATGCGAAGATTAGATTGTAATACATATATGATCCGAAGAGCTCAGATTCACGATGTAATTTAAATTCAAATGAAAATCGATATAGCTGGTTATCAAAATCAAGGAAAGACTTTAGATTCATAATTCTTTATTAGTATGGTATAGGACCACATTTGGCATGTAATACAGCTAAGATTCACACCTAGGAATTTATATAAGTGCTGAATAGTTTTTAGAGGAATATTGTACCATTCTTCTTGGAGAAATTGCGAAAGCTATGATATAAAATCTAGCGCTTTATAAAATAGACCATAACGATTCAATTGTATCTAAGTCGGGTAATTGCAAGCTAAAGTAGATGATTAATTTTATCAATTACCATGATTAGTCAACTCTTGCTACATGGATAGGTGAATCATCATCCTGTAAAATTCCATCTTCGTCAAGAAATAAAGTTTGCATCATAAGAAAAGATCTTGTCAGCTAAAAATTCTCTATACTTCCTTTTAGGATTTTGCAGATTGGTCCATCAAAAAGCCGTAACACACCTACACATATAACAGATTCACCTCTATTTTTAATAGTTGGAAGTAGATAAACATGATCATGTGTTTGTGCAGATGTCCTCCAAACATGCACTTCCTGTCGTAAGGAAAAAGACGACTTGCCAGATCATATAATTTTCTTAAACTTATCAATCAAAAAAGTCTCGTATTAGCCGTACTGCAGAATGTTTGGCATTAATATCTTACTAGTACTTCGGGAATTGCTGTTTTGCCATCAATGTTTGTTTATTAAGGTGCCTTCTAAATGCTGATTGAGCTCTGCGGTCAGTTTTTCGTTTTTTAGACATTACAATCTGCTTTAAAACTCTGTCTTTCACTTAGCTTCTCTTTCAGTCTACTTTCTGTATAGTGCTTGCCGCACTATACAGAAACATCTAACCCCACGAAACAACTTTACCCCAAGAAACATCTAAAAGTTGGGGTGTTTCGGTCACGCACTCCATTTAGACGGGTTCCCACTATTTTTGCCTCTATGAAAAATAATAGTCCGAAATTTTACGCCTTAAAAAAAAAAAATCAAACATGCATAATTTTAATAAAAGCTACTACATGCTACCAGAATACTTGAAATATAATAGCTCTTATTACTTTTTTTAATACTTACACACACAAAGCACATTTAAAAATATTACTTCTATTCACAGGTGTTTCCATTATTTTGATAACCACCCTTATATAAAATTAGCATTTTTCAATTGGAATGATGTGTCAAATTCAAAGCAACCATCAAGAATTTTGAGATTCAATTTCTAAACATTTTTATGTATATCAACATTTTTTTTATTAAAATCGAATGTTTTTTAATAGAAATTAGCAGTTTGTTTAATTTTTTTTTCATAAACATTTTGTAATATAATGGATTTTATTTCGAAATTTAATTAACACTTACTACCAATCATGCTTGAGAGCTAAACTGGAGGTTTCGTGTTAGGCTGACCACTCTCTCAGTCGAGTAATCTTTTAAAAGACAGACTTTTTTTAAAGTATTTTCATGAAATATTTAATTCAACTTCATGCAGAAAAATTTTAAATCGCGAATGGTGAATTAAGAAATTTTATTAATTTCATGATCTGTAAACACTATAGATACGCTATTTGAATTTAAAAGTAGTGAATCTCTGAATATTTTTGTCTCTTAATTTTCTTCTTTAATTCACAGAACCTATATATATAATTTTGCTTTAATTTAAAGGAACAAGAAAATATATTCATTCTTAGAAATCATTGGGCGGATTTGGTATTTATATATATTTTCTAACAAACAAATTCAATACATTTGACTTGGCTAGCTTTTAAGTATTGCAGAGCATTGAATGCATGACCCTATTCAATACTTTTTTTCACTTTACATCTGTCTCATCCATCTATAAAATTTGTTTAGATGTTAGATCTGGTTTTCCTTCAAAATATGTGCAACATTCATTTTGTAGTCAGTTTCCTTTATATGCTAATTTTACTGCCACTTTGTTCTTTGCAATATATTTCATTTAAAGCAAGTCTTTATCTCTATTTTTAACCCACTGGATGACTTTCTTGATACAAAGGTACAAGTTTGAATTCATCCCTCCCCTTCACATAGATGTAATTTTCAAAATTTGATTTCTATTCAGCTTATTTGATATCAACACAATTTTTGAGTGATACTCTGTTTTTGAGTATTTTTTTTTTTTTTTTTGCTTAAATAAAAATATTTTTAAATAAATAACATTTTTTAATGAATTTGTGCTGTTTTTAGTGTTTATGTATTAACATAGAAAGTATTATAGCGATTAATTCAAAATGATGGAGAAATACAACTTTTCCAACTACTTCTAAACAAATTTGAAAGAAATATTTCTTTGGTTGAATGTTGTTTACACATTGCAATTGTGGCAAAAAATATTTCAATTTCAAGTAAACGGCAGTAAAACTTTCCGCAAATAGAACTGGAAAAGTACTTAATGTGTTAAGGACTGTTGAGAAATAAAATCTCAAAATAAACTGTTAATGAAATAAATTAATATTGATACTTTTCATTTGGTTTTCAGGTATCTTTATTTTATAGTATATAAGGCATAATAAAAAAAATGATAATCCATTATTTTAATCAAATATTAATTTTCTTGATATTTTTATAAATTAACATTAAAACGAACATAACTTTTGAATTTTTTTAAATTATATTAAGAGCTGTGCAAGGTCGATTCAATCTTTCACCCTTTCAGCAAGCCAATAAAATTCAGTAGCAAGCATGCTTGGGAACTAAACACTAAGAGTTTCATGTTAGAGTGACCACCTAACCAGAACACATACTTTGCACACCAGGACATCAGACAAGGAAACATATGGATACTGTAGGCCTCAGCCTCATGGTGGCTGCCGTACCACTGAGTTCATTGTTTAAACTGTATTTTTTAAATGCAGATTTAATTAAGTATTTAAGTAAATAAAAAAAACACATAGGCTAGAAAATATTTTTATTCCACAACGTACACTTGTTCCAAACATTGTTTTAAATACCATTTGAAGACATCATCAAATGTAGATCCTTACATTATTTAAACCTACATAATCATTTACATTCCAAAGGTATAAAACAATGAAGGAAATAAGTGCTATTATGGTAAAGTTTCCAAAAACATGTACAATTCTTTTTTTAAAATTTAACTTAAATCATTAAAGTTAATAAATTAAACCAAAGCTTTGAATCATTCTAATAGTTGTATATAATCGAAAAAAATTAATTAGAAAAATCACAGTAATTAATTAAAAATTAAGATGAAGTAATTTACAGTTCTTGGTGGGGTGAATTGTAAGGAGCATCTTTATACTTTTCCGGAACCTCCTCATCTTCTTTCGCTTTCATATAAAAACCTTTATTTAGTAGTAAATCTCTGCATTCTATTTGAGTTTTTTCACTTAAAGGAATTCTCTGAAAGTAAATAAAATCAAGAAATTACAATATTTTAATGAATGGCAGAAACTATGAATGTGATGAACTTAATAATGAATGAAAACCAATATAAAGTAAAAAAGAAAAATCAATTCTTATGTTTTAGTAAATAGCTCTTTAACATAAGTTGAAGGTTCATCACCAACAAAAGATTAATTTAACATTCTGAAGAATTTGAAGAGGAAATTTTATTTGTCAACTGCAACAAATAAAATTTCCTCATAAAGATGATGATCATAAAATTTTTGATAAATGTACCATATCACTTTCAACAAATTGTGTCAAAGTTATATAATGAATTTAAGTACATATTCAAAACTATGTCTAAAATTACATACATGCACACATACATATAAATACATGCAGAACTGGTGATAATCTGAATCATTTAATTTTAAGTACATAACTATAAAAAGAATTTTCAAAGCTGGGCAAAAATCAAGTGGTACAATGAATAATTTACAATCAACATTGTGTTCCTGTTAACTGATTTAGAAGAAAATGTATGTTGTCAAATTATAAATAAAATTGACAAGACTGATTTGCTTTAATAATTTAAAGTTTTATCCATATAATTAAATAACTGTAAACTAAATCTATGGGACAAAAACCCATATTTAAGCTACAGTGCCCATATCTATTTTTGTGAGCAAGGGCCCTGGGGTAAGAAGCATATGTCCCAGTTAGGTTATACCCTATTACAAAACAACCAGTGTTTAGATTTCAAGCATGCTTGGTACCCAGTTTATCTACTGAATGAAAGGATAATAAGCTGAGTCGACCTTCCCCAGCTCAAAGAACAAATGCCTGCATTGGTACTGCAAAATGCCACTAAGCTTCAATTAAATTGTAATTCAGCTAAAATACCAAGTTCTCAAAAGAATAATGATATTCTTAAAAGTAGTATTTGAGAAATACATAAATTTAATCATTCAAGACATAAATATATATGTATGAATGCTTATCAATGTGCTATAACATTTAGAATATCAGGGGTGCAACTTTTAAAAATTTCCATGACAGAAAACTTTTAGTTAAAATGTTGAATTTTAAAGATTTTAAAAAACATTATAATTTTTCCTTGAGAAAAATTAGTTTCCTTTGCACAGCACAATGTTTTAAAATTTAATTCTTAATTTTAAGATTTTTTCCTAATGTACAATTGCCATAAAATTCAGACTAATGAGTGGAATTAGAAAAACATAGCAATGTTAAAAAACAACTTACTGAAAAAAGGATTTCACTTTCCCCCCCTCCTTTTGTTCTATGATACCTTTATAAAAAGCTGATAAGCTTATATATTCAGTTTTTAAATTTTGGATTTATTGCAAAAATTAAACAGTTATAAAGAAAATTTTCCATCAAGTTTGCAGTTGTCGCCTACTAAATTGTTCAGAGAGATTTGTTGTAATTTTATCCACTTATAGTTCTTTCCACTGAAACCTACAGCATTTTATATGCCAAGGGTGGTCAAGCTCCTTGATAGTCTGAGCCAATTTTCAAAATTTGAAATTTTTAAAGAGCTGCAATTAAATACTTATTTCAAAGCATCAAAAAAGATATTAAAAATTTTTTTACAGAAATTTTACTTATTGAAATCATAAATAAAAGTGCAAAATATGTATATTGAATTTAAATATTAAAAACTAAACACAATTATTTTACTTCTCTTAATTCTGTAAAATTTGGCGACTGATGGGTGGCAGTACTTCTTAGTAATTCTTTGAGATATTGGTTAGTTATGATTGGTGTTTTGATTTCACAAATTTTAAAGAGGAATAAAATAGTTCACATAAATATGTTGTTTTGAATGTCGAAATATTTCGAAAAGCAGCCTCTTTTAATTCAGGATACTTTGATTCTGGTACAAATTTCCAAAATTCAGTAATCACCATCAACTTATATTTTAATTGCAGAGCTTGATTTTTCTTGAGTTCATTTATCGAGAGCCACAGGTTGGCCATATATACATCTTTTACAGGATCTTTAAGAGACATGTTTTAAAACATAAAAAAAAATTAATAAAATGATGCTGGTCCCAACTTTTTCAATATAAATCGGAAAAGACAGTCTCAAATAACTGCAGTTTATGAACCACATTCCACTCTTTCAAAATCCTTACCAATTATCAAAAGATATGTTTATCATGGAAATGTTGTCCTACATTGTCTTTTAATCCATGCACGGTTATGTAAATTTTGAGTGTAAACATCCTATTTTTACAAATATAAAATTTATTTTCATTCAAACTTCTTTTATTTTAGCAAATACATCATTTGGCAATTGATTTTTTATATTCAGAATTTAAATCTAATGTAATTAATGTATTCTGTTCTTCAACCACATCATTCTTTATTTTGTGTCTATTTTATTTGTAGCTTCATCAATACTTAACATATAAAATATGATTGAATTAATTCATTGAAGATTGTTTCACATTTTAGGCATACTATGAATCAATAAATTTTGCACATGTTTTTCTCATAGTAAGTCTAGAAAAGTTAATTTATTATTAGATAATATCTAAGTGAGCTTAATACTTTTTATAATTAAAAGTAGTGAAAATAAGATTATTTTAACTCAAATGGACAATGATAATTGTTCTGCAATTGAGTTTGATAGCATACAAAAAGCTTGATAAATTGGTTTATTTCCAGAAAATCTGAGGTTTCTTGAATTCAATATCATTTTTTTCAAATCAGCATCATCTGTGCTCAACATCATCCATGTTATGATGATTGCTATAATTTATCCTGAGCACTAAAGTGATTACCAATACTAAATTGCTAGAATTATGTATTTATTACTGAATTTAGTGCTTTTAAAGTTTTCTGTACTACTCATTATACATATGCCCATTCACATGTTTTTTCATGTATTCATTCCCAGTGATTTATTTCTAACAGATGTCAAACACAGGCTTATATCTTGCAATGAATTTCAAAACCGAAATCTTTGTGATTAATTCAAATCAAGCAATTTTCTGTTTTCAATTCCACTAACATCAGATATGCTTAGGACCTTATCAACTCAAGAGAATTAGACTTCAGAAAAATTTATCAAAAATCAAATCACTATTATATAAAAAATTCATTTTTTTTTTTTCACAAATATTGCTAACAAGAAATTTATGTAAACAATTACTTCATAATTTTAAAAGTTTTACTTTACAGCAATAGTCAAATTTCTAATTACACTTCAGAAAAATTACCATTTTTAAATTTTTAAGAACACATTTAAAAAACCCCATTGTCTCTGAAAAACTTCAAAAAGATAATTATTGATTATTTAGGTCTGCTTACTATTTGCACAAGAGTTGATATGGTTGGAGCCTATTGTTTAAATTGAAGTCTAAGACAATGCAGGAGATATAAAATACATAAGTAAGCTGATTGTTTTTTGTTTTGTCTGACCCTTTGTAGTTGTTTTATACATGATACAATAAGATAAAAATTTATAATTCACATACACATTCATGTAAGATGATTTTGTTTGCTAGAATTATCTCTAATTTCATACAGTTTTTATCAATTTTAATCATTGCATATAAAATTAGTAATGTTCTGCCAAAATGATTCTGCTCTGAGCAGTCGTAGTGTGCGGACGTGATTTCTACTTCCTCCTGAGTTTGCGAACCTGTTCTTACTGATCGGCGTTGACGGATGGCCGCAGCTGGCGGTCCTTCCCTTCTACCCCTCGGTGGTGTGATGCCTGAAAATGGCACACCGATAAACATGGATGTTGCTGATGCTGAAGGAAATATCATACCTCCTAGTTCGGGAAATAGTCATTATGCTACGACTACCACTGAACAAAATGGAGATGTTATGGGATTTCAGGACCTGACCTTGGATAATCAACCTGGCGGAGATAACTGCGGAGAAGGAGTACAGCGTTATACCAAGTGTGCTTCCTGTAAGGATGTGCGAGTTAAACAAGTGCTGGCCGCTGATGCTGAAAAGACCCAGAGTGTTATGTTAAGCTCTGGGCCAAAAGGCCCTTTTAAAGGCCAGCAATTAAATCAACCCAGTACCAGTGAAGCAAAATGTGCCTTGCCAAACGTGAGTGAAAGTGTGTCTTCAAAAAGCGCGAGTGATCGTGTATCTACAAAAAATGTGAGTGTTCGTGAATCTACAAATAAAGTGTGTGTTCGTGATTCTACAAATATTGTGTGTGTTCGTGAATCTTCAAATAATGTGTGTGAAATAAGTGATGTGCAAAATGTGTGCTACCCCAACATGGATTATTCGCTAATGATCAAAAGCTACATTCCTAATTACGATCAACTAATCGCAGTTGACCCAAGTGTGCCGATCACTAAGATCGAGAGATGTAAAATACTATGTGACCTGAAAAAGAGCAGCCAGCTCTTGGTTATTTGTGCATCGGCTCAAACGCCCATGATGAATATGTATGAAGGATTGAACCCTAATAACTGGAACTACCATTATGGAATATACCAAGAGGCGTTCAAAGATTCTCAAATGCTTATGGGTAAGTTCTCCCAAATGGGTTACTGTTTAATTTCCAATTGTGACTTACATGATGATAATTTATTTGACAACACTATGCTTAAAAATAATGTAAATATTCCTAACTGTGTATCTAGTAATTGTAATGATAATGTTAATACAGTTAATAGTACCAAAGGTAATAAAAACAAACTTAAAAGGAAAAACATTAATAGAAATGCTAAAACTATTAAATCTCTTAGTAAAAATAGCAAAAATGTAAACTCATCTGATTCTGAAGGTTTTGATAATCATACTGTAAATAATATGTATAACAAAAATGATAGTAAAATGTGCAAACCTAATGATAACACTAGCTTCAAGGAGGTAAATGTTGCAACTAATGTTAATCCTCGATGTAACCCTCCAATCTGGCTCTGGATACCTGCCCTATGAAGAGAAGGCTCCACCTGACCATTCTCTGCACAAGCTCATGAACTTTTGCAGAGATAACAACTTACAGGTAGTCCTAGGACTAGACTGTAATGCTCATCATGTTGTCTGGGGAAGTACGGACACAAATAAAAGAGGTGAGTACCTTTTGGAATTTATTCTAAACTATGGGTTAGATATTCTAAATGAGGGCAACGAACCAACTTTTATTACTTCCAATCGATCTGAAGTAATTGACATTACTATAGCGACAACGCTGATTAGTAAAAATATCAAATACTGGAAAGTAGATGACAGACCTTCCGGTTCAGATCATCAAAACACCCATTTTGAAATTCACTCTAATGTGTGTCTGGATCGCATATTCAGAGACCCAGTTAGGACGGACTGGAAGAAATTCCAGGAAGAACTGACTGGGTTGATTGAGCTCGGGAACAGACCTATTAGAGACAACTACGATCTAGAAGTTACAGCAGATCTCCTGCAGAGAAGTATTCTAGATTCTTATCATAACAATTGCCCCATTCGCACTAGAAGAGCTAAACTCCAATGCCCTTGGTGGAATGACTCTCTAGCTGCCGAAAGAGCAAATGTTAGAAAACTTTTTAACAAAGCTAAGAAAAATGGTGAATGGGAGAACTATAAAATGGCCCTCACTATTTATAACAAACTTGTTAGAAAAAGCAAAATTAACTCCTGGAGGAAGTTCTGTGACGAGATACATTCTATTTCTGAAGGAGCTAGACTCCAGAAACTCCTTAAAAGGGATGAACCTATTTTGGTTGGTACTCTAAAAGACGAGGAGGGTAATTTTGCTGCTTCCGGAAAAGGGGTTATGGAAATTATGACCAGGACCCACTTCCCGGGAGCTAGAGATATTTATAGCAACGAAGGCGAACATTGCATTGGCTCTTTGCAAAGAGTCAATAGCAATCAATAGACCATCGCTAAAAATATCATAAACTACAACATTGTTAAATGGGCAATTTTTGCCTTTGAACCTCTAAAATGCCCTGGGCCTGATGGAATTATGCCCATCATGATCCAGAAGGCAGAGAAGGTTGTCATACCAGTGCTAACTAGAATTTATAGAACTAGTTTGGCCCTGGGATATATACCAAAGACATGGCAAAAGACTAGGATTGTTTTCATTCCAAAACCTGGCAAGGACACTTATGACCAGGCCAAGTCATACAGACCAATCAGTCTTTCTTCATTCTTTCTTAAAATTATGGAGAAAATCATTGATTGGCATATTAGAGATTACTTGGGTAGAAATAGTCCCTTGCATGCTCTTCAATTTGCCTATCAACCCGGCAAATCTACTGAGACTGCTCTACATCAGCTAGTTTCCAAGATTGAAGCCACTCTGGATCAAAAGGATATTGCCTTGGCAACTTTCCTCGACATCCAGGGTGCTTTTAATAATACTTCCCATCCATCCATCCTCAATGCACTTAGAGGGGCAGGGATTAATCAGATCCTGTATACTTGGATTGAGGCCTTAATTTCGAATAGATATATACAAATGAACATCTTCGGTGTATCATTTGAAAAAAAGACTACTAGAGGTTGTCCTCAAGGAGGTGTTCTGTCACCATTACTTTGGAACCTAGTTGTAAATAACCTTATAAAACATCTAAATGATAGGGGCTATTATACGCAGGGATATGCTGATGACATTGTCATCCTTATCCTTCGTAAAGATTTTGACATAACTTGTCATCTCATGCAGGATGCTCTAAGTTATGTAGGTCAATGGTGCATGGATAGGGACCTGATGGTTAATCCTCAGAAAACCTACCTTGTACCTTTTACACGCAAAAAGAAACGGAAAGGTTTTTTCATACCAAGACTTTTTGATGTTGAAATCAATGTGGCTTCAGAGGTAAAGTATCTGGGCATCTATTTAGACCAGAAACTCACCTGGAATAAGCACATTGATGATAGGATCAACCGAGCAAAGAAAAGCATTATGATTTGCAGGCGAATGTTTGGTAAAAACTGGGGTTTACATCCAAAACTGATGTTATGGATGTACACAGCTTTTGTCAGGCCCATTTTCACATATGCCTGTGTGATCTGGTGGCGTAAGGTGGAACAGAAGACTGTGATTGACAGACTGGGGAGTCTACAAAGACTAGCCTGTCTCTGCATCACAGGAGCAATTTCCACCATGCCAACCAGAGCATTGGAGGTTGTGTCGGATCTGACTCCCTTGGACATCTTCATCTGCAGTGTTGCAAGAGTGAATGCATACAGAATGAAGCTGCAAAACCCCTGGTATGACCAGCCTGTTGCCAAAGGGCACAAGGGCATCACTAGGAAAATTCAAGACCCTACTTTCATGATGCCATCTGACATCATGAAAAAACATACATGTTTGATAGGACATTTGATATAGTTTTTCCAACTAGAGACGAATGGGATAACAACATGTTTGAAACTAAAACAGGAGATCTAATCTGGTACACAGATGGATCACTGAAGAACAGCCTCTCAGGACTGGGAGTTTGTGGCGTGTCACCAAGAATCAGCTTGTCTGTAAGCCTTGGGCGATACCCTTCGGTCTTCCAGGCAGAAGCTTTGGCCATCAACCACTGTCTGCGACTGAATATGAAGAAGGGCTACTACGGTAAGCAGATTCTCATTTTCAGTTACAGTCAAGCCGCTTTAAAAGCGCTTAATTCCTTCGAAATCAAATCTAAAATGATTCTGGAGTGTAGAAACCTTCTTACAGAACTGGCAACTAGAAACAGGGTGATCCTTGTATGGGTGCCAGGGCACAAAGGTATCGAAGGTAATGAAAGGGCTGATGAGCTTGCTAAACAAGGATCGTCTTTTGTTCCCATTGGTCCAGAACCTTTTTGTGGGATCAATTTGAAGACCGCAAAAACCAATGTTCTTAGATGGGAAAAACGGAAGATGTATGAAGCTTGGCTCAAATCTCCTGGTCAAACCCATGCTAAAAGTATGATCTGTAGATCATCAGCGAGGATTTTCTATGAAATTCTAAGATGCTCTAGGCAGAAGATACGTTTAATCGTAGGCTTCATAACTGGGCACTACTGTTTCAGAAAACATCTCCATAAAATGGGACTGTTTCAGCAAGACCCTATCTGCAGGAAATGTCATATGCAAGAGGAAACGGGCAAGCATATCATTTATGAATGCGAGGCTCTAGCCCTCCCTAGATTAACCTCTTTAGGCATCATCCATACTAGAGAGTTACACCTAGACTCCATTAAAGGCATACCTGCCAAGTTTCAGAAAAGTATTTCAGTAATACTTTTCAGTTTTAATCCGTGTGACTAAAGAAAAAATTATAACTCTACCATTTCTTTTCCCCATCTACAGTTTTTCAAGCTGGAGGCTTCCCCCTTCCGATAGAAAAAGGGTTTGACATGTGCATTTTCGAAGCCTCTGCGACCACACAGTTCGAAAAGTTATTTCTCTCTTCCCACAGATGGGCTGAATGGGGTGCTAATTTCCGCTTCTCATCATGGCTAACGAGAAAAGATCACCATTATGCGCTAAAAAACATTTTTTTTCTTTTTAAACTTTTCCCAGAAGAACCGAAACGCGTAAAATAATTAATGCTATCAGTAAAAGCGTAAAACCTGTGGATCTTGCGTAAAATTTACGCACGATGCGTATAAGTTGGCAGGTCTGTAAAGGGTTATCAGACTTTATTAATAAAGTGGGTGACCTGAGCAACTGGAACTAAGAAACATTGGGTTTGGAGTTAACAGTACAAAATGCTGATAAAAGCAGAAGTGCTCAATGACATACAAACCCAACTCTAAGAAGAAGAAGAACCCTCCAATCCTGAATGAAAATCCAATAAATGATAATGTTTTTGTTACTAACACTAATATGCCCACCACTAGTCGTGAGGGTGTTATGCATAGTCCCCCACCAATCAAACATAAAAGAACAAAAACAGTTGAAACTGATGATGAGGGATTCCAGAAACCCAAAAAGACTGCCAGTGTACCCAAAATATTTAATCAACCAACACCTATTGAGGTAAACAGATTTAGTGCACTAAGCATTGACGACAAAAACGTAGATACCTTTCCTACTATTCAAGAAGCAAATGATAAAATCCCCCCCCATCCATATTAAGTTTGAAACAAACTATAACATGCTAATAAAAACTTTAAAAAACAACTTCGACACGAATCTAACGGCGAAACTTAGTGTGGAATTCCTAAAGGTTTTTCCTACCAGTTCAGATGCTCATAGAGCAATTACTAAATATTTAACAGATAATAATGTAGAATGCCTAGTCCTAAATTACAACAAGTATAAACCTATAAAAGCAGTCATTAAGGGACTGCATCCAAGCACCCCCATTAATCTAATTAATGAAGAACTTATCGACAGAGGGTTCAAAGTTGAAAAAATTGCTGTGATGAAAAAGCATAGAACAAAAAACCCCATCCCCTGTTTCCTTATAACGCTCAAACATAATGAAATGGCGAATAAAATATTTGAAATAACTGAGATACTAAATGTTATAGTTAAAACCGAAAAATATATAAATAAAATTCCAATACAATGTAATAATTGCCAACAGTTTGGCCACAATTCAACTGTATGTTTCTTGAAACCAAATTGTGTCAAATGTGGTCTAAATCACATGACTCGCGAATGTAAACAAGACAAAATTGAAATCCCTAAGTGCTGCAACTGCGGCGGGAACCACACGGCCTCTTATGCTGGTTGTCCGAAGAACCCAAACAATAAAAAGAGAATCATTACAAATAATCATAATGCTACAAGTTTGAATCCCGTTAGATCTGGGATGTCATTTGCACAAATAGTTTCAGGAAACCCTACTGATCATACTGCTACCCAACCACCTCAATCAATACCTGATTTAACAAATCTAGGTAATATGCAAAACATAATTAAACTACTAAATGAAATTAACACAATACTTTCTTACTTCCCTAATCTTTTAAATGCTGTACAAGTAATGGAAAAAGCATCTCATCCTACTGATAAACTGCACATATTATTGAAAGCATTAGGGGCAAATAGTAACAATAATGACCAGACCCCATAAATTAAACTTAAGCATTATGTTTTGGAATGCCAATGGCATTCTATCTAAAATAGCTGAGTTCAAAAATTTCATTAGGGATCACTGTCCTGACATAGTACTACTCCAAGAGACGAGGCTGACTAATAATAATAGATTTAACATTCCCAACTACTCTAGCTACAGAAATGACCATACTGCAAACCAGGGAGGAACTGCAGTCCTAATTAAAAATAAGATATCTCATTCACACATCCCCACACCAACCCTTGAGTACACTCAGGCCACTATTATCCAAATACATGTAAACTCCAACCTTGACATAAGCATTGCTTCTATTTATATACCTCCTCATAATAATCCCATTGAAAATGATATTAATAAACTGATTAATCTTCACAATAATATCATCCTTGCAGGGGACCTCAATGCCAAACATCAAAACTGGAACTGCCAATACCGAAACAAAACGGGAAAAATTATATATATCTCAAATGGCCTAAATATTAATATTTTATATCCCGACAAACCTACTCACTATGGCAGAAGATTCGGAAATTTTATTGACCTCATGCTATGTAAAAATTCCCCTATCCCCATCAAACTAAACACCATTGAAGACCTACCCTCGGATCACTTCCCGGTCATGGCTCACTTTGGAAACATGATTAACCCCACAGTCAAACATACTAAGGTTAAAACAAACAGCGCGGTCACCCCCACTGACATTGACAATAAAGTAAATTTTATTAACAACGTCCTGCAGAAGGCACGAGATTTAAGTAAATTTGAAATTACTATCAAAGGCACATCTAATCTCCCTATCAGAATAATAGAACTTATAAGGGAAAGGAAAAGGCTAAGAAAGCAATATAACATTTACAAACTCCCTACCACTAAAAGGAAAATTAACGAATTAAAGAATAAAATTCGACTAGAAACCAACTCACACAATGAAAACAAATATCTCACTAACTTAGATTCCCAAGATGGATCGTTATGGAAAGCCGCAAAGAAAATAAATTCTCCCAAACAGTTCTTCCCCATGTTAACAGATGGCGTCACAATCGCAAAGACAAACACTGAAAAATCAGAATTAATTGCTAACAGCCTAGAAAAACAATTCAAATTAAATGACATTGGAGAGATCTCTCATCAAAACTTCGTACAACAAACAGTTAACAATTATTTTAATAATTTCACCCACCAATTAATTCCTACAAGCGAATTGATCAAAACCTCTGAAGTTGAAAACATTATTATGAACCTGAAACCCAAAAAGAGCCCAGGAGATGATAATATTAACAACGAAATGCTGAGGCAAATTCCAACAGTAGCTATTTGTTATATCACTGATATTATTAACGATATCCTAAATATTGGATATTTTCCCAGGCAATGGAAAAATGCTCTAGTTGTTTCAATTAGGAAACCGGGCAAAAACCCAAAAGACCCAACTAACTATAGACCTATCTCGCTGTTACCATCGTTAGCTAAACTAGTTGAAAAATTCATTCTTATTAAACTCCAACAACACGAGCAAGAAAACAACCTATTCATCCCCCATCAATTTGGTTTTAGGGCCAAACTATCAACGACCCACCAACTCTTAAGAGTAACAGAAAAAATTTCAGCCTCCCTAGGAAACAAATGCTCGACTAGAGCACTTTTCTTAGATATGGAAAAGGCATTTGACAGAGTTTGGCATTGGGGTCTACTGTACAAACTTATTAATAACAACTTCCCCCCTATCTTGTTAAACTAATTAAGAGTTACCTCGAACACAGAACATTCCAGGTTAGGATAGAAGGTTCACTTTCTACAAAGAAAACCATTGAGGCTGGGGTTCCCTTTTAAAGCTGTTTCTTTTTAATATGTATATTAACAATATCCCACAGAATTTTCACACCATGCTTGCACTGTTCGCTGATGATACAGCCATTCTGTCTTCAAGTAAAGATTTTAATATCATACATAAAAACCTCATCAACCACATTAAAGATATTGAAAAATGGCTCACAAAATGGAAAATCAAAATCAATGTTAACAAAAGCACTGCAATCATGTTCACTAGAAAGATTAATAGGTGCAAACCACTCGAGCTCTACGGGGAAAAAATTAACTGGGAAAACACGGCCAAATATTTGGGAGTGATCCTAGATAGAAGGCTCACATGGAAGAACCAGATCAATAGTATTATAAATAAAATTAGAACTAAAACGACCATATTATATTCTTTAATTGCTAGGAAATCAAAACTCTCCATAAGAAATAAAATTTTAATCTACAAGCTTTATCTGAGACCCACAATGACTTATGCATCACAGATCTGGGGTGGAGCATGTGTCACTTCATTAACTAGACTTGAGGCTCAACAGAGCAAAATTCTGAGATTAATTAGTAATGCTGAGTGGTACTTCAGAAATTCTTTAATCAGGAATAATCTAGGCATTATCACTCTCAATAAATACATCAAAAACCTAGCTCTAAATTTTTATGAAAAACTTTATAAAATTGATAACAGATGTATACAAAACATTCCTAATTATGACTTTAACCACTTTAAAAACTTACACAGACCCAGAGCGGTGCTAAGGCCCAAACTCGGATTAGAAAACCTCTGATTTCTGATTTTATACTCTCATCTCATGTTTATTGTATAGTACTTAAATTTTGTTATTATTATGTCTGACACAAATTTAACTCTATTATCATCATGCACTCACTTTTTACCCATGGGAGTACTACCCGAAAATAATGTAAATTACTTTATATTGTAAATATATAATTAAATTTGTTATTATTACTAAATCTGTAATCCCAACTATGTTATGTATTATCAAGATCAACTGTGTAAAAATTGTGTTAACACTATAATCCTGTAAAATACAGATAAGGAAAACTACTAAATGTGTACATTGAAATGTTTTCTGATTGTGCTAAATAGCACCCAAGAATTGTATATTGAAATTATTGTAAACTTCTTGCTCTGCACTTTTTTGATATTTTGGGGGCGGGGCCAGCTGGGTCAAGATAAGTGCACTATCTTTCAGGAAGGGACTCTAGACAGTATGTACTATGCTCAACTCCTCCTCTATTCTGTAAACAAAATCTTATGGACCCCCAAATTCTGTACACTGAGGTAAATGGCTTTTGCTAGAAACCTGGCACAAAAATTTAGACTAATTGCTGTTCTGCCAAAATTATTTTCTAAATATTAGCATGGAAACAATTTGAGATCTGCTTTGAAAATTTACCCAAGCAAAAATTCCTAATGAAATCCCTAGAAGGGATAGTGTCTACACATTCAGTATAGTTATAAATGTTCTGTATTCTAAAAACCATTTTGTATATATTGCAAAGTGTGGCTAAACTGAGCATTACGGTCTCAGCTCATAAAGCGTAAAAACATGTCACATCTGTTTTTTACCTCGCCAAATTTATTCACCAAAAGCAATTATTTCATTTTGGATTTTCCTGTGTACATAGAGCGTTGGACGAAAAATAAAAGTAAGAATTCTATGTGAATTTTTTTCTGCAGGTATAGGATTCCTAGAATTGTATGTTAAGTATTTAAATTTCCAATAATAAATCAAATTATAGAATCATTCAATTAATTTAAATTATTCTAGATTTGTCTACTTTCATATAATAATGATTTGTAACATTGTATCTTAAATCACTGATATTCATTTATTTTTAACTAGATGTTATTGAATGTAATTATTTTTGCTATTTTATTTCATTTAATTTTAATTCTGAAATGTTTTTAAATTACTGTTTTCTTTTATACCATGAGGTTTAGCAATTTGAAATCGGGAGAAAACCACACTTTATTTACATGGTTATTTTTTTCGTATTTAGTGTTAGGCCGCAGTTAGAATTTATAACACGATTGTTATTTTTTTAGCAATTTGAATTCGGGTTAAACTCCTGTCGTTTATTCATGCTGATTCTATGCCATTTGGCGCCCATTATAGATCACAAATCAATTTCTAATACCTCTGTCTCCTCTACTTGGCGAAAACTTTTTCGCCAAGTTGAGACCGCAGTAATCAGTAATACTGCAAAGTGCTAAATAAAAATCAAGATAAGTTTAACAATTATGCATACATGTATATTCATGTATTATACATTTAAAAGTATAAACTTAATAACCTTAGTTTTAAGTATTAATTATTAAACAAAAAATTACCTCTATTTCTTCACCTAATTTATTTAAATAAATCAGTTCTGGTGCTGCTCCACCTATTTGTTTGAATTCTGTATTATGACTATTTTATTTATAAAGGAAAAACAAATAGATTTAAAATTATATGTTATATATTAACTTATTTTTCAAAAACTAATTTAAAAGCATACTTAAAATTATTTAGACTAAAGCAAATAAATTTTAATTAAAAATATTTTATATTAAATTTAAGATTCTCAGCAAATTTTTAGTTTTAATAAAAAAATTCAACAACTGAAAATGAAAAATTAATAGTTTCTCTATAATTATATAGCCAGTAAATTTAAACTTCACAATAAAAAATATATAAAACCAACTTCTTTAAAAGTAATTTTGGCACAAATGCATTTCAATAGTTATGTGAAATAACATAATTTTAAATTATCAGAATTTATAATACAATAAAAACTTAACTCTCAGAATATTCTTTCAAAAAATCCACCTCGTATATGTACCCAATGAATATAATAAAAATGTTCTGATAAATGATTTAAATCATTCATAGATTTTGTTTCATTTCTGGCTATTTTACATATAAAGACTAAATTGAGTAAAACCTAAAAATTAAAATAAAGAATAAAACAGGAATTGAACCCATAAATTGTTAAACTGAAAATCAAATTTACCATGCTTCTAAATTACAACAATAACTTTTATTATAGTTAGAAGAATATAAAATTTTATGAATACATATTATTGATTATCATGTAATGTATAGATATATTGCAGTAAAATATAATAGTGTCATATTTCAGACAAAACAAACCCAAGCATTGATAAGTTGAAAGTCTGAATATAACCTCAGTCAACTATTAATTAGATTCCACTAAGGACATGCTGTTTTTCATCAAAAGTTGGTTGGAACTGTCTAATTTGATATTATCTGAATAATTAGAGAATATAATCACAATATTTCTTCTATACAAAGTACCTCATAAATTTATGCCAATTAATACTTTGATTAAAAAAAGGATACATTAATGGGAGGTCCTGAAAAATAAAGTGCTTCACCTCAGGAAGGCGATTCAAACGTCATCCTCCACAGCTCTGAAAAAATATATTAGAAGAAATTATAAATAAAACAAATCAAACAACTGTTATTGGTAATAAATTAAATCATAGTTTTGCTTTTATCAACTCAATATAAATTTGTTTCTAGTAAAAACTATTTTGTAATTTTTTTTCTATAAGCCCACACACAATCTTACGCCAAAATAAATAATAAAATGTAATATTTCTCTATTGATAAAAAATAATACAATGATAAAAAATAAAATTTTAATGTCAATCTTACTCTGTTTTTGCAAAATAAATTTTATATTGTGAGCAGATAAAAAATAACCAAATTTTACTTTAGAGATAAAAATATAAATTCAACATTTATGGTGATTACAATAAAGTGTCTACAAAACATGGTACTTTTCAAATCAAAATAAATAAAATTAATAAACAATAGTTAATTTTAAAAAAAAAATTCGGTGTTGACATCTTCCTAGAGGGTACACGGCAACCACAGAATCAGAAGGGACAGAATTAGTACAGCAATGAAATAATCAAAGTACGGCAACTTATTTCTTATTACAACCATTTACAACAGCAATTTAAATTTACATCTAAATAGAAAAGGTTTCTTTCAACAATACGACTTACAGTATCAATTATATTTTTTCTCATTGTTATTTTGATTATTTCCATATAAAATATTCCTCAAAGCAGAAACTACAAATTAATTGTTTATCAAACATTCAACATAAAAAATTCAATAGCATTATATTTAATCAACAATTTTATAAAATATAAAGTAAATTTTTTAGAATTACCTCAACCCTCGCACTAGCAATGCGTTTGTCAATTTGAGATCCAAGAGCGACTTGGAATGTAAATAATATAAATACAAGAGATGCCTTCATGATCATATATAATATTATAGCATTTTATAATATTGATACAAAGGCAGGTGATTTATACAACTTTACGATTTACTATACAATAAATCCACGTTGGTAAAAAGCTAAGTACAGCAATACGTAATACAGGAAACAATCAAACAATTGCTGGGAAACTTAACAGCTTGTGTAGAACTACATTTTACGATTTCCTTAATACGAGCTCCGCCTCCAATTCGTGCCATATGCTCTGTACATCATTATTATAAATTCATATTTTTATTTACGATTAATATGAATTAGTACACTTTTTTGATGAAAATTTATGATTGAGACTATTAATAGTGCTTCTTACTAGACAACTATTGACATTAAGGAATGAAATTAGGCAAAATTTAGACTCAATTTCATATTGGAGGTGAATCACCGATCAATACTTGTGCCTTTTCATTAAGATTTTATACCAATTAATAAACAGTAATAAAGAATCATCAAAAGATATTGACAAAACAAAATATATGTGTTTCATATTTTTCTTAAAATTTAAATTAAGTTTTATTTAGTTCTTTATTACTTCTTTTTGTATATTTCGTATGAATGTTAGAAAGAAAACAGTAGTGGTTTAAGCCCACAATATTTGATAATAAGAATCACAAACTTTGATAGATCAATTAATCAATATAAAATAAATAAACAAGAGCAATGATATTTATCTGAGCGTTCCACGTGTTTTGATTCTTGAATTAATTGAATATTTTAACAATATGTCTGAATCTGCTGTGGAATTGGGTTTTGTTGAAAAGCGAGCTCCTTGGAAACTCTTGAGTAAATTTTTTCCAAGTAAAGTTGGTGGATGTCCTGCATGGTTGCGGTTGAATAATTTACCTTCTCGAACAGAACTATTATGTAAAAAATGTAATAAACCTTTAACTTTTTTGTTGCAAGTTTATGCACCAGTATTTGAAACAGAAGATACATTTCATCGGACTCTTTTTATATTCATGTGCCTAGATGGTCGTTGTAATAAAAAGAACAGCAATGAAAACTTCTTAGTTTTTAGAAGTCAGTTGCCTCGTAAAAATGAATTCTTCTCATTTGAACCACCTGTAATGAATGAAAAATTAGCTAATCAACCTTCCGCTGAACAGTATCAATCTATTTGTAACATCTGTGGAGCTCGAGCGGTTTTGAAATGTACGAAATGCTTAAAAAAGGAGTATTGTTGTGATGAACATAGAGAATGTGATTGGGAATGGAATCACGTACATGATTGCGAAGCTAGTTCAAGCAAAGGTACAGAATTATTTGTTTTTATTCATTATTTTCTTGCATATTAAAATCAGATTTAGCTTTAAATGTATAAATATACACAAGTATGTAATAATACTTTTATTAAATAGTATAAAATTTATAAATTGAAATTATGAAGTTAATAATAGGTTTTGCAATGTACCATAATAACCAGTTGTTTTAAATCACTATGAGTTTTTAAAAAAATTCTTTTCCTTGAGAATTTTTCTGAAATATGTGATAATTTTAGAAATAAATACCATGTATTTGATAATATGATACCTTTTTTTTAATTCTATGTAACAATCTTAAACTAATTAATAAATTTTTAGCAAAGAGATTTAATTCTTTTTATCATTTGGTAAAAGCTAACTTTATTTCCTTTTGAAAAATTTGTCACAATTTTTTTGAAGTTAAATACTTGTTTTCCTGAATCTTTTAAAGTTTTATCACAGTCTTTTAATTTAGTTACTCCTAAATATTACTTCATTGCTCTTATTGCAGTAAATTTGTTTTAGTATTTTTACATAACAGAATTTAAAATTAGATATGATAATGGTCATACAAGATTTTAAAATGTATTGCATTAGTTATTAGTACTTTTGTGAATTATAATCTTTTTGTAAAAAGTTTATTGTTAGTAGAATTCAGTGTTTAAATAGATATTGAAAAATTGTTTGGTTTATAGCTTTTGCGTTTTAATTATCTTTCTGTTAAACGAACATTCTTATTTAGCATATCATTTATATTTTTACTTATAATTTCTTGTAGCTCAATAAATGATACAATTCTTTTTCTATAGACAAAATTCAAAATATTGCTTTGACTGCTTGCATTTAGGAAAGGAAATTATTGGAGTGTGTAAAATATAATAAAAACTTTAAGGAAAATTTTCTCAACTCATTCATTGACAGAAAATATTTACTATCTCCTCAGAAGCCGACATTTCAATGGTATTAACAACAACATTACTATTTATTTTTGATTTGTTCATAGAATTTCAACCTTAATCTTCACTATCTGCATTGTCATATTCAGATATACCCATCTTTTTCTAGTAATTCTAATATTTCAGCTTCAGTCAGTTTTTTATTCAATTACCTTTTCTTAGGCTGTGAAAGTCCTGTAATTTTTGTGCTGTCCTCCTTTTTTTAAAAATGTACATAGAAAATTGAAACACAAAATTTTAAAACCTCACACTTAAGATATAAAAATAATTCACTAACATGCTTCTAAAACCTCTTCATTCAGCCTCCAAAGCTACACTGAAAGCATTTCACTTTTCATAGTCAATCGCCATCCTAAAGTGTCGCAGACACACGAGGTAGTTCTATGCTGATGTGCCAGCAAGTCACTGGCAACTAAAAAGTTAATCTGCTGAAGATGAAAATGTTTTAAATTTAAAAGTTTATCTGAGATATGAGAGTTTAATATTTATGACTTTAATAATTTTTGTATTGTTAATTTTAAATTATTTTAATACTATGGATAATAAATTATTTTAATACTATTTCTTAAAAAATTTTTGAAAGTGGAATAACAAATTACAGATGCTAGCATCAGACGTAGAAAGGTTATTAATCATTTCCTCTTGCCTGAATTTGAGCTAGTAACAGAAACAGAAGAAATTCCTGATGAAATGCCTGAGAAAAGTGATGAGGACAAAATGAAAGAGTATATGCAATTTTTGCAGTCATCAAAAGTTGCAAAAGAATTTCAAGAAATGCCAGTTGGTGATTTGGAAAGTGTTGAAAAAAAGAAAGATAAGGCATTTAATAAATTTAAAAAGAGAGTGCAAGTGGAACCAGAACAAGTGAGTAATTTTATACCTTTATGTGAGAGATTTGATATTTTTTGTTTTGGATGTAAGCATACACAAGCTCCCAAATATTAATAATTAATTTTAAAGATATATTCATACATTATTTTATGCATTTTTGTTGGTTTTACATGTAAAGCTGTCCATAAAGTTGGTTATTTTGCAGGAAATTTTTATAAGCCTATTTAATTATACCGTTTATTTTTTCATTGGCCTTTTAACAAACCTTGACTAGCAATGCTTCCCTTATATGGGACCTGATCCCATGTTAAAATCAATATTTTTTCTTAGTTTTCTAAAGATTAGTTTTTAAAATAAGAAAATTACTTGCATTTTTTTATACTTGTTTGAAATTCTTTCCAAGAATGATTCTAAAAAGAGAGATGGTGGAAACAATTCTTATTTTATTTCTTCCAGTACTACAAATAAATAACTCAGTGAACACACTATCATACAAATTTTAAAAGAATATTAAAAAATAATAATTTTAATTCTTAAATCTTATAAAACCTCTACAAAAATTAATAGACTATGTTATGAATTTTTTCAAGTAATATGAAAATAGGAAAGCAGAAAAGTAAATAAGCTGTGTTTATATATTTATATATATTCATATTCAACTTGTGATTTAAAACATATCTCATCAATTTACATTGAAAAAAATGATATAAGACATTATTTTAATTATAGAATACTTTTTGTAATAAAAATTACTGTTGATTATTGTACAAAAATTCAGTATCAAAACTAATAATGAGTGCAGTCATTTGAAATTTTTATGATTATGTCTAAATTTTCATAATATGTTAATTCATTCATATTTATTTATATTTTTCATTTTTCTGTTATGATTATTTTGAGAATAGAAAATACAAAATATAGTTAAATGACATTTAATTTGCCTATTGTAAGTAATATATATTAAAATATTGATGGAAATAATTTATAATCCAGTTTAATATTTCATAGTATATTTTTCTGTTAAAATTAAAATCAAGCACAATAATCTGTATTATAATTTCTCATAGTATGCTTTCATGAGATACTTTTAAGCACTGCAAAATGAAAAAGTATTTTTCTTGAGCTTATAGAAAAATATTGAGAATATTAAGAAAAAAGTTTAATGTTTTCTCCATAGGAAACTAAAAAATTGTAGTTGATGCTTTAATGTTCTTCTGCCTTGATATATTTGTTGAAATATCTTTAAAATTTTTATTTCATTTATCACAATACAATAAAATTAACAATAAATCATTTAATTCAAACGAAAAAGATTTGGTTTGGCTCAGTAAGTGTAATAAAAATTGTAGATTGTAAAAGTAACTATATAAAGACATACATTTCTGAGGATTTATAAACATAAACTAAACAGTTAATTGTAGTTATTACAGTTAATTAAACATAAAATAGAACAGTTAATTCTACTTATTTATATATATACATATATTTGTTGCGATAGGTATGTTAGAAAATAGTGATATAAGTAAAAAATGGCTTCATATTATCATAATGATTAAGTTTGATTACAACTTTTATATTATAACTGATATAAGAATAATAAGTTAAATTCAAGAGGACGAAAAGGGTGTTCCAATTCTAAGATAATAAAAACTAGAATAATTTTAAGTAATAATAAAAAAGTATGAAGAATATAGCATTTGATTATTTTCTTTTATCTGGTTCATTAAATACAATATCAATGTATTTAATGAACCGATAATTGATCATCCTTGCTTGATATTTTAAATTTAATTATCATATGTCTACTAAATAAAATAAAATCTAAATACGAAGTTTTCTTTTTCTGCTAAAATTTTAGTGAATTATAGTTGTGAATAAATCAAATGTAAGATTTCTTCTTGTAGATAATTTTAGAATAAGTGTAAAGAAATATTAGGATTATTCAAGGTTTAATTATTTTCAGCTTTTTATTGAATACACTTGAATTAAATATAGTTATTTTCTAATGTTATATTGACCTACATAAAGAAGTAAGTAAAGTGGCAATATTTTGGTTGATAATCTTTGAATGAAATACTAAATCTATCATCCAGTCTTATATGAACTGAATTTGGCATAAAAGGATATTTTAATGTGCCATGTCTGTTAAATGAAACAAAATTAAATAAATTGGTTATAAAAAATAAAGCATAAGAAACAATAACTTTTGCTCATACAGAATTAATATTTAAATTTCCTGAAAAATTTGCACAGATATCAGTAATTTGTTTCTGAAAAAATAAACATAAACTTGATCATTCTGATATGCTTTAAAAATTTTGAAATTAAAATTATTGAATAACAAAATAGTTATTCCTATATAAACCAGACTTCAAAATTTTATATAATTTTCTTCCGTTTATGTAGTTTTATATTTGTTCTTTTCTTTTTTTTTTATTAATTACCTAACCGAAAAATAACATTTATGTACTATCCCAATGCGACATAACTATTCCTATTTTAATGAAAGTTGATCTTAAAGGTATATGATAGTTACCAATTGCAAAATAGAACTTTTCTTAAATTACAATGTAAATAAAAAAAAATTCTTTTGATATTATAATGTTCAAAATGTGTGCTTTTTCTAATAAAAATTTAGTTTTTCAGTATTGTTTCATTTATATTAAGTTTCTCATCCTTTATGTATCAAATTACAATGTATATTCTTAAAGATACATTGTATATTACAATGTATCTTTAAGAAGTGCCAAGCTGCAATAAATAAACAATGCAGCTAACTTACCATTTTGATCTTCATTTCAACAGTTTGATTCTTATATAGAACACAGATGTTTATAATGATTTGAAACTTATTTAAAGTCATAAGACGAAGTCAAAATAACCCACTTGTTAGCAGTGCAATAAACCATTTACACAACATACCCTTAGAAATAAAAAAAATTATTTGACGTAATTCATTTCTTTCAACTGGACTATTCAGAACTTAAATCTGTTCCTGTAATATATGCTTAATGTTTGTGAATTAATTTTTCCAAAATTAGTGCTAGAATTCATAAAGAAAATATTTGTTGTTTAATTTATATTTAATCCAAAATATTAGATTCTGAAGTAAGAATTATTTTAAAGCTTATCAGTCCAATTTTTGTATGTATATTATAAATGGGGTTGTTTTTGTGTACTTTAAAACTATTTATTTATGCAGATTGTCTTTTGTTGAATAATTCTTATATTCCATAAAACAAGATATTGGTTTATCAAAATCCAAAGCAATTACTCAATTGTTACTATCTAAATTAGTGTTTTTATATATTTATTTTTTATATAAAAACACTTGCTTAGATAGTTATTGTTATTAGAATTATTGTTATATTTGAAACTGTCACATTACTCTTATTAAAATACTTTCTTTTATATTAATCAGCTAACTAACTCAATGTCATTGTGCTTAACTGATGATATTAATTTATATTAACAATTAAGCTGACATAGATTAATATTTTAATAAAGTAAAACTTGCTGCTAATGTTTACAAATTAGGACACTATTAGTTCTAAAAAATATTTGCAAATGTACATTAGATTTATGATGACAAAAAAAATTTTTCTTTTGTGATTGTAGCTCTGAAAGCTGTTGTGAGAATAAAATTTTTTTAGTATAAATTACATTTTTAATGTGTTATTGCTTAAAAAAATTTCTTTTTGTTATATCATTTTATTTATCAAATCCAATATCTGAAAAGTAAAATTTAACATTGAAATTTTGAAGTTTATATTTTAAAAATAATCTTTAATAAAGTTTGAGTTACAAAAAAATTGTGCCAAAAAATAATAAAAAAATTTGTAGACATGTATGTGTTTACCGGACACAATGCATTTATCAAGCTTAAACAGCATAAATGTAGCATTTGTGTATCATTTTAATTTCTATACCCTGGCTTGTTTTGTTATTTTCAGTTTGATCTATTTACCAAGCATTTGTTAAAGATGTATTTTAAAAATCTACATACATAAGTTAAACATATAAACCTTAAGTACCCAAAGCTGAACTGAAATAGTTGAATGGTTAAAGCTCTGACTTTGAATCCAATATTTCTTTCCTTCGATTACCATTTTTAGTGTAGGTGTTTATAGTGATTTAGAAACCATTTTAAATTATAGGTTTTGCTCAAATTAACTCTTGTGTGCAAAAAGTGATTGTAATAGAAAAAACAAACCAAACTTTAAAAAAAAGATCACATAGAAGTAGTAATTTTTAGAATTTTTCTTTATTTTATATGTATAGTGCATTTATTTTAACTTATTTATTTTTATTTAAAATACATAAAATGTATTAAATTATAATAATCATTATTCATAATGTAATTATAATTCATAAGTAATTATTTTATCGTACTAAAAGTTTTTGAATAGTAAATTTTTAATACCTATTCTTAAATAATATGTTTTAGTTAGTAATTAAGCAATGTCACACATCATTGATAATTCAACATCAACTTAGTGGTAATTTAGTTGATGTTGAATCAAAGATTTTATAAAATATTGCATTAAAAATTATGTGATGCTTTCATAGTTCTGCTAGTCAAATTGCTATTTTCACAATGCTTAGCTAATTATCAAAAATGTTTCTAAATATATATCATGTTTATGTGAGTTTTTTTGTTCCCAGAAATTTTTATATTTAGTAAATTTCAATTTTATAATCTGAATTGTATTCTATACATGATCATTAAAAATAGTTGGCTTAATTAAATTAAATAGAAAAAACAAAGTATTCTTTGTCAACTTAATCAAATATGTAGTTATTAATGAAAAGTTTGGTTTTTAATAAAATAATTGTTTGAAATATTTTTATGATTCATAATTGTCTTTAAGGTTTTAAGGTATCAAAGAGGAGGTGAACCTTTGTGGGTATCATCAGAGATGGTTCCTACTGAAAAAGATATTCCAGATTGCTCTTGTGGTGCAAAACGCATATTTGAGTTTCAGGTATGGCAAAATTCTTTTCCAAATTTATATAATGGAATGTTAGGAAAGTAAAAAAAATTCCTTTCACATGTTTGTGTAAAAAATATATTTATTGAAAAATTAATTTTTTTGTTAGTTTTAGCATATTAATTCTGTTTACATTAATCATTAATGTTAATTTTTAGTACTTATTTGATGCTGATTAGTTGATGCTAACAGCTGAAGGCTATTGTGAAGTATTTGAACGTCTATCACATATTATTTTTTCATGTATAGTGAGTCCCAATTACATGTCACAAAAGAGAAAACCTGGAAAAATCTTGAACACTCACCCCAACAGTTGTGCATGCAGAAATGCAACATTAATTTCCCTCGTTTAGTTGCAGCTAGCATTAGCAATGCATACATAGTAAATATAATTTTTCTTGAGAATGTAACAGTCTGTTCAGAAAAAGCATTAACTTTCCTAAATTGTTTTGGTATTTATGTTATCTATTAGAATGATTATAATGATTTAAAATTGACTTTGCTTTGTCATTTAATTGAGAAAAATATTTAATTTATGATTTAAACATGCACAAAGTTCTAGAAAGGCAAGTATAGTTAGAAGAAATTATATTCTGTAAAATTATCAGAGAAAAGCCTAAATTTAAAAAAGCTAAAGAGTTTAATCATAGCTGAAAAATTGCAAATTAACATTAATGTTCCTAAGTCTAAAGATTTTTTTTTGCTGAAATTATATAAAATATTAAATTTTATGGGACTATTCTATTGGGTAAGAAAAGGGTTAAGATTATGGTGCTGCCAATAGTTATCCATTTCATAATTTTTTTATTTTTTACATAAAGGGCAGTCTTTTATTGATATGAGGCAATTGCAGCTTTGTTATGTCTTATTAATGAGAGACTAGGATAAATATTAAATTCTCTTTTTCATAGAGTGATAATGTCAGATAAATAAAATGGTATTGTTATAGTGCTGTTACTAATCTTCATTAATACCAATAGTGGATCTATTATCCTATTTGGTTTAACTGCTTCACCCCTTCTAATTTTTCATTAATAAGTCAAACTTTTTTAAGCAATAAATTTTAAATATTTCAATGCTAATATTTTATTTTCAGAAATATTCAAGTTAATAGTATTTAGTTCCAAATAAATATGCAACTGTCAATTTTAAGTATTTATTTTAAGGGCTTAGAAAATTCTTTGTTTTAAAGTTTGTATTGCAATAAAATTATTATATTTTTTAATTCTCAACTACATATTCACTGATATAAAAAAAACTTAATCAAAGTACTTTATAATTTTACTTAGCGAGTTGTATTATGGCAAAATTGAAATAAATAAAAAAAAACTGGTTTTCATAAACTGTGTCAAAAGTGACAAGACATAAAGCACTTTTATTGTCTTACATAGATCCAGACAGTTTGATTTATCAACATCAAATATACTGTATAACTTAATAATATTTTAATAAAAAATTTTTATCTCCACTGAAGGTAATGTGTTTAATCTATATGTAAAATATAACTGTGCCATTGAAATTGAGGCACTATCTACGCATCTTGCAATCAAGAGTTGGCTCACCACAAATGTTTTGAGATAAACTAAATGTTTCTCTGAATAAATAATGTATTTTCTTACTCATCTTGATTAACTAATATGCAATATTAATCAGTTAAGTAAAAACCATTGACCATTATTTCTTAAGGCTTCAGTAAAAAGTGCTCATTAAATTTTAAAAAAATCTGTATTGGAAAAAATTTATTTGTAACATCTGTAATGTTTCTGTAATAACAATAAACAAAATTAATTTTCAGTTTTAAATGGTTAAAAATCAAAACTTCGCTATCTATCGATAAGGTATGTGATTTAAAATGAATTATTTCCCTGAATCCAGAATACAAAATATTGAATAAATGTTAAAAAGAAATACGCTGCAACATGATGAAGTATAAGTTGCAGCAAAGAAAGTTTTTTGACACAAAGCATAAAAAAATGGATGATAATCTTAAGAATATTTCAGAACATAGATTATGAGTGTTGTAAGATTTTTCACTGTAAAAGATAAGAAAAATGAGGACAAGATTAAAGCCAACTGACCACAATATTAGAATATATTTTATAATAATTACAAAATTTTATTTATTTATGGCATCTATTTTTAAAAAATAGAAATGTATCCAGATAAAGTAGCTAATAATATTTAAAGATGATCTCTACATTTTTTGAAAAGAAAAAAATCTGATATAGATTTAGATATAAATCTTTTCAATTAAATTTTCTAAGTCCTTTAATATGTCTGTAATGAATTATTCCTTAGCAAAACAGTTCTCGATATTTATAATTACAAATTTGCTATAATGGATAAGATTTTAAAGATTAGTGAAAAAGTAATGTCAGAATATTTGGAAATTTTACAAAAGTCTTTCTAGTAGAGGTTAATGTACACTTATAATTCAGAAATAAATTTATGAATTCATTGTTATAAGATTAGTTATTTAAAAATTAAATCATACTTTAAACATAAATTAAACACTTCAAAATCATTTAAAAATATTGACATCATTATTTTAGTTATGTATTTACACATAATGACACTTTATCTTGTTAAAGAATATTTAAAGATAAAAATTTTAAGTGATAAAATATATTTTTTAACTCATTTATTTTTAAATAAGAATTTTTATAATGAAGTCTATGTTTAAAAATATTATGTATACAAATACAATGAAATAGTTAATTATTTTTTAATTGTAAGTATCAAAGATGTTTAAAAATATTAAAAGTGTAAAAAGTCAAATAATTTTGTAAAGCAGATCCAGCTGAATATAGTATATAGAATTGTGTGTGATCTAAATTTTATCATTGAAAAACGCAATCAAAATATTAAATGAACATTTTGAGATTTGCTATTAAAAATGAGCAATAATCCTGCCTGGTATTTCAGCTCATCAGCTTGTGCATTTGATCTCCCCTGTGTTGGATGTGGGTGTTTTTAATGGTGTGAAATCCACTTCAAATTATATAATTTTGTCAAACTAACTCACATGTGCATAAATGACCCTGGAGTGGGAAAGCAAACTACATCCATCTTTTATCTATCTAGATTTACGTTTAGATTCACAAAATGTTCGTTTAAGGCATGTGAAAATCAATGTCAAACTGTAACTGAATCATGTAAATTAAATTCTGTGAAATTTCATAAAATAATTTGTGTGTAGTTATTATACATTAACTAATTAATGTTTCTTTCAGATTATGCCACAACTGTTAAATTACTTATCTTTGGATTCTATTCAAGACAGTGTGGACTGGGGTACTTTAATTGTGTTTACGTGCTCAAATTCTTGTAAAAGTGGAACAGATTCTTATGTAAAAGAATTTATATGGAAGCAAGATTTTTCAGATGATTCACAGTATAATTTGTAAATAAGTAATGCAAAACAGTAAACCATTATTGATATTGAAATCCAGTTGAAAATTGTTCCTATTTAACATTGTTCTATACATCAAGTTATTTCACACATTTAATTTAAGAATGATATAAAAAGCACAATTGATCTACTTCAACAATATACTTACATATGTTACATTAAATGAAAATTTTTAATAAAAAGCAAAATTTGCTATTGTTTCGCAAAATAAAGATTGCATGGCATTTTACATAAGATTCAAATTTGGTTTATATAGATAACTTTATAAAACATCACACTGTATGCATCCACATAGAAATTTTAATTGCAACAAATACACAGTGCCTTCTATGTAACTCAATATTTTTTCGATACTATTAAAGTGGGCTTAAAAATTTTTAATCTGAATTTTTTAGTATATCAACATAACTTCTGTTTTAAATGTCACAGAAAAAAATGAAATACTGATATATAAACTCACAGAAAGTTTTATTAAGCTTAAAATTTGTTGTCGTGAGATAATGTTCAACTGCTAGGATTTCCACCTTTCAGCACTACAATGGGCAGATGTGATCCCACCTTATATAATGAGGCATTTAATGGGTGTGCCATTATAGCCCTAAAAAGGGGTCTTCGTCATTTAGAAGCAGAAACCAAGTAGAAGAATCACAGACTTGGCCTGCAACTTTCAGGGGTATCATTTCACTTGGAGGACATGGCGACCATGCCATATTTACAGCTTAAAATTTTAATATATTAACATTAAAATACTACTGAAAGACATTTATTTTTTCAGTAATATATAGATGAGTTAATTTAAACACGTAAATTTTGTATGAAATTTTAAATGTTTTCCAAACATGATATTTAAGGGTAGAATTTGAAAGTGAGTACTTTAAATTGTTATTCTGCCAATATAACAGTAAAACTGTATTAACTGAAATAATAAATTCAGATAAAACTGGTTATTTTATTAGATATAAAGGAACATAAAAAATAATAAAGCTAAAGCACTGACTCTTTAGAAAATGAAATTGTTTAATTTTGAATAAAATTTAAATTAATACTAATTTTAAATCTCTAAGAAAGAAGCCTTTCATAAATGTAAAATAAATATTAACTAAAATAGCTAAGATAAATTTTTTATTAGAATTGTATTTTTTATAGAAATAGTAAAACATAAATTTAGTGAGATGAATAACTTGAAAAGAGAGATGACCCATAATAGATAGAGAATGAGAAAACATATTCTTAGATTTTAAATTTCAGGGGGAAAGAAAAGCAATCATTGTTGGAATAATGATTTTGCTGTGATGCCCCCTCCAAAACCCCTGTGCAAGCAGAAAAACAATTATTAAATTAATATTTTTTTTAAATCGAAAATTTTTTACTTTTTTAAAAAAAGAAAAAAATACTATTGTTTTCAATTCGTAATTTCAAAATAATTGCACAATAATAAAAAAAATATTTAATGAAGCTAATTTAAAAAACTAATATTAACTACACATGTTTGGAAAACATTCAATTTTAATAGACAAACATTGCTTTGTGTTCTTTTTAAAAACAAAGTAAATGAGTAATAAATTATCATGCAAAATTTAGAAATATTTAGATTCTCCTTTCACTGCTTCAGTCCTTCATCACTGCCAAGGAAAGTCTCTTCCTGGCAAATCATCAGGAAAGGCACGCTTGTTATGATATAATAGTTCCTTCACCTCTAATCTAGAATGTCACCTCTAATTACGTTTTCTTCCTGTTGTTTACTCTAAAAGCATTTTTTGAAGGAGAAAATTATAAAATTTTGACTATCAATCTTTCGTTAGGTATATAATTTGCTTCTAAACACAAGCTTTAAACTATTTTCATAATAACATTGATACCCCTAATGTCACATGCCATATCCTTTGTGCACAAAATTGGTGTAATTAGAGAATGACTTATTGTAATGAATGTTTTAAAATATATGGATTATTTGGATAACAAAAATTCCATCTGATGATAATGCAAAAGATAATGTCAAATATATAATAGAAAAAGAAAAATCTCAGCAAAAAACTTAGTTGTAGTTTGTTGTTATAGTACGTTTTTGATATGGTTAACATTTAAGAAAATAAACAAAATCGAATTAAATATATTATAATAAATAATTATAGTGAAATGATTAACTTCATACAATAAAAAAAGTCTTCTATTGGTTTTGAAAAGAATAATATGAAATAGAAAATTAAAAAATTTTAATTATCATTCCTACAAAAATTGACCCATGATGTATAAATAATCAGTGCCAATTAGAAAACTTCTATATTGCTTAGAAGTCTATTTAATAACTATATAAAGGAAGGAAAAAAGCTTAATTTAAAGATTGCTAGACCCTCTCTTTTTTAATGTCAAGTGCATGATGAAATTTATTAGAAATTATTTAATCTCTATAACTCAAATCATCTTTAAAAGTGAAATATCAACATAGTTTACTTTGCCATCGATTTTTACTGTCATTTTCTCATTATCTACATATAGTTTATTCAGATTTTTCCTTTTTATTAAAATTGTTAGGAAACATTTGCAAGTTTCAATTATTGTAAATATCTCTCAATTTGAAATAAAGACAGATAATGTAAACTTTTATTCTTAATGAAAAAATTTTATTGCTAATAGTTACAAAATTTTTGCCACGCAAAATATAATTGTACTCTTAAAATGCTAAATTATGAAAATAATTTTTTATATTAATATTCACAAATAAATTATTTGATGTTGTACAGATGCCATTCCTCTATACAACTTTTTATATCATTTATTCATTCATCACTAACAAAGTGGCCATTAAGGTAGTAATTATATTTTCAAATAGAGAAGAAAGGTGCAATTATTATAACATAGATGTATGTATTGTACAATATAAGTACAAGTAACATGTAATTTTCTTTTAATTATTACTTTTAAAAATCTTTCTATTAAATTTAGATTAAAAAATTTTTTGTTATGCAGCATATTAAATATGTTAAATTTGCTGAAACAAAAAATCTCATTAAATGAAAAAGTTATATCATGTAAAAATATTTCCAAGCTTAATACGTCTTCTTCTTCTTCATTGGCCTGACAGCCCAGGGTGGGCCTGTCTTTGCCTTCCTCAGAAGTGCATACCAGGACCCCTTATTTTTGGATAAGGTCATCCAGTTTGTCACTTTTAGTGTTTTTAGGTCGTTTTCAAGGCAGTCATGCCAAGTTTAATATGTCCCAGAACTAAAATTGTCTATGAGGAACTTTTAGAAGAAATTAAAAAATGAACTGAATATCATGAAGTTCAACATGAATGCTACATGATATAAGCGTGTGTGCTATCTTGCTTTGTTAACTAAAATGATAACTTTAAAGAAAAAATTTTAAATATTATTAATTTTTACTATGCAAATCATTTCTCAACTCAATGAATTTTCATGGAATTAATACTTAGAGCAATTTTTCTATTGTATCTAATAATTCCTCAAATTAATAAGAGATTTCAATGTAATATAAAGTTATGAATATTTTTTACCAACAAACATTTAAAAAGATAATTTTCGAATTAGAATTTCAGACATTGTTCTAATGCAGATCAGGCACTAAAAATGACCAAGATGAAAAGTTTGTAGCTAATATTTTATAGTATGATTAATTTGCATTACATATCAGTATTTATTTAAAAATATAGTAAGTTTTCCTTGAAGAATATTAATTTCCTTTACAAAGTTATTTTTTAACATTAAACTCAAAATTTGATTTTCTTTCCTTATGTTTTGCTGTTTACAGATAATTTACATTTATGTGTGAAGTTAAGAATAAATTGTGATGTCAGAAAGCTTGATTGAAATAGCAATTTCATCTTCTTTAGGAAATAAAAATTTTGATTAGTTTTTGTGTTATAGAGAAACTTTGTAATTTTTTAATTGTGATATCTGTACTCTTAAGTTTTAAGTTTACAAATACTTGATTATGCTGATACTTATTATTTTCTATGTTTAACATTGTCCTGTTATCAATAATAACATCGTCGATATTCACAGAATCTTAAACTTAAGGTTTTGAAAATGCAATCATGGGGCTTTCACTAATCGTTAAAATTCTATATCTTGAAACACAATCTTGAGTTATCAAAGATATAAGACTATCATTTTAAATTCTAGCTATTTTACAACCTTTGTATAATTGAACATATATTTATGATTTCATCTTCAAGGCATAGTCTCTGATTTTTTTCCCCTACATAAATATTTTCATTTTTTCAGAGATAACAGAAGGTAAGAGTTAAACTAAATTCACAAAATCTGATATGATAATTTTTTTTCAGCATTTTGGATCTAATACAAAAGTAAATCAAGCATTTATTATCAAGTGGTTAAGTTTTTCATTAAGTTGTTTCCTCCTAAACTGAAGATTCATATATCCATGAATTGTTCCTTTTCTTAAATCTACATTTCAAAAGCAGATGTACTAACATGTATAAATTTCTCACCATATTACTTTATAGGATTTTTATGAGACATTTTTCCATTTGAAATTTTTATAAAATGGGTTAAAATATCTATGGACAAATTTAAGAAAATTATTTTTCTTTGGAACTGTTCCTTATTGACTATATCAGAGGTGTCAAACTCAATTTTGCAGAGGGCCATATATTAAATTTAGAAAGTGTAGACGGGCCAGATTCAAATAAAAAAAAAAGTACCGAATTATTATAACATTTTATTTATTTAATTATATAATATACAGTTGTTAAAAATCATATCAAAGTTATAAAAGAGGGTAATTATTTTGAGCTCGAGGATCCAGATACCTGACTTCTCTTGTTTTTGACCAGCTCATTGATGTCAAGTATCATATTTGATGTAATTATTTTAAGAATTGATTGTAGATATTCATTCGCGTAAGTCTTGTGCGATATTTGTTCTCATTTATTTTCATGACGTAAAACATCTGCTCATATCAAT
Organism: Latrodectus hesperus; assembly: GCA_037975125.1. Taxonomy (NCBI): domain Eukaryota; kingdom Metazoa; phylum Arthropoda; class Arachnida; order Araneae; family Theridiidae; genus Latrodectus; species Latrodectus hesperus. The sequence goes on along the minus strand of CM075860.1, from coordinate 4,422,626 downwards.
AGGTGCTACCAAACAAGCACAGCATGTTGCATGCTTTTTTAATTCCTAGTATTTATATAAACTCTTGAAATATTGTGTATAAAATGTAAGAGCCTGTATCTCTAGGTTTTTCTTTCAAAATACTGTTTGATTGAAGATTTATCAAACTCCATTTGCAAATGAACTGGTGCCTGTGAAGCTTCAAAATTGAATGGATTGTTGAAAATTGGGAATTCTATTTCATTCATTTTGTGGAAGTCTTCAAAACGATTGTTGAATTCCGTGATCAAATTTTGCAGAAATTGAGAATATTGATCCAATTTTTTTTTTCGGTTCACTGCGCCAAATGATTTTGAATGTGAGATATGATTGAAAGTTTGATTTTTTACCTGATTTTCCCACAGTCTCAACTTTGTTTCAAAGGCTTGAATATATGAATACATTTGAGTGACAATCAGATTTTTACCCTGTAACTTTACATTCAGATCAGGCAAGTGTTTATTCATATCTACCAAAAAGGCACAATCAACCCACCAGTCATTATCAATTGGGTTGCCTTTTCTAAGATGAAAGCTTGAATAGAATCACGTAATGCAAAAAATCTTTCTAAAACTACTCCTCAACTGAGTATACGAACTTCGATGAAATAAGGGACATCAGAAAACTTTTCATCCAAATCTTGTAAAAACTGCCTGAACTGTCAGTGGTTTAGTCCTCTACTCCTTATAAAATTTACTATTTTAATTATAGATTGCATGACATGTCCATTTTGAAATGTTTGGATGTCAGTAATTCCTGATGCATTATGCTGTGAAATCCCACAAAATTCCCTGTCTTCTGTTTTAATGTAGTTACAAAGCCTGAATGTTTGTGAGCCATAGCAGGAGCGTCATTCGTAATTGTGCTGCTATAAGTATATTCCAGACAAGTTCACATTCTACTATCAAATGCTCAGTTACAGAATAAATATTTTTTTAGGCTGTTGATGTACCTGTCAATGGAACCCACTTTAATAGTTCTTCAGTTATTTCAAAGTTACTGTTAATACCTCGTATAAAAACAGCAGGTTGAGCTGCATCAACAGCATCAGTGCTCTCGTCAACAGCCAATAAAAAGTTTGTAAATTCCTTAATTCTCTTTTTCAGTTAAAGAACCAAATTTTGAGATAAATCATTTATTCTTAAAGCAACAATGTTTTTTGACAGTGAAATATTTTGAATTATTGACTTTTGAAATGGAACATCGGCAACTTTTTCAACATAGTCTTTAATAAAATCACCATCTGTGAAAGGCTTCATCTCTTCGCAATTTCTTATGCAATAATAAAATTTGATTTCAGGGCATCTTTGCTCTCAGTATTAGCTTTAGTAAACATTGATTGAAGTTTAGATTTTAAAGACAATGTGCCCATTCTCATTTTTTCAGTGTAGCAATCGAATTTTGATTTACGATTCGTATCATAGTGTCTCTTCAAGTTAAACTCCTTACAAACAGCAACTATTTAATTGCAAATCAAACCCAGTGGTTTGGCTTTCCATTCTATGAAAAAATATGCAATTTCCCATTTAGACTGTAAAACTCTGCACTCACTATCAACTTTACGTTTTTGTGACATTATGCCTAAATCGTAACAATTATGGAACTCGACACAACAATTATGGATATCGCACGCGCATGACACAAACAAACGCATACCACCATCACAATCACTACTTCGCAGTACAATAAAAATCTTTCTTCGACTATATCGTTTCTATCACTCGACTTAACTGACTGATGTCGCGCCGACGCACTGCTTTTACATCGATAAGGAAAGTTCTAGTCTAGACTCGAAGATTTTATTGTTCTCAACAAAAATAAGTTATTTCCGCTTGTTGCTAAGAGATGGCGTTACTGTCTATCTCTCTCGCTTGTCTAGGCACGCGTTGCCCTTGAAATTACTTATAAAAGTAGTGTGCGCATTTTAAAACTTCCGTAGAGAAATCGAGTGAAGTTTAAATGCCCTAAAACATATGATTCTTCTTTCTGTGAATCATTGCGATCACGGGCCTTATTGATACGGTCGTGTCAAATATATGGCCTGGGGCCCGATGCGGGCCGTATCTTTGACATGACTGGACTAAATAATAGTATTAAAGTACCATTTCTTTTGAATTTATTAAAGACTCCTGTTTTTGTTCAGATTAATTTATGAAATCTTCTATATACAGAAGCATCGATAAAACTATCAATGGTTTTAAATTAAATTTACTTAAATTTTAAGAATTCCTTGAAAGAAGTGTAATTAATACCTGCAGTTTGTCAATGCTTTTAGAATATTCATTGAAATAGACATACATGGTAAAAATTTTTATCATTTCATTCAAAATCCACCCACACCAATTATGAAAAGATGATGCTTCAGAGCTTTTCATCACTTTTTGATTTCCGTATGGTTGAGTAAATACTGATTAACAGCTTATTAATATACAAATATTAAATCTATTTTTATTTGAAAATTCTCTTTTTTTAGCATATATTTTTTCAGTTAACATATATTCTCTATTGAATTTTAAATATGCATAACCAATTTATTCTTTTCATCACTGAATTAACCATATTATTATATGTCCAGCTTTTTAAATACATGTGATTTAATAAATTACTTAATGACAAAATAGTTATTGAAAAAATGCAACAATACTTATTGAAAAAAATGCAATTTAATGTTAAGATTTTAAATAGGTGATGAATTGTTACACATTTTATACAGGTTTTCCTCTTTTAATTTGGACAAATTAATTTATTATTAACCAATTTCTGAGCGAGTTCAATAATTTTTTAGAATAAAAGTTAGTCACCATTAAAAAATGCTGTTAAAATCGTCTTATGACCAGAAGCTTGATTGCATACAGTTTGGCAATTGCTATTTTGGAAAAATTGCAGGAATCACGAGTTAATAACTTTTATGTTGTTTTGATAATGATTTTTTGTATTTTGGTAATGTTTGCTACAGTTTATCTTTCTCGAGTATATAAAATAAAATCTAGGTTCTTTGAATTTCATTCACAATGTAAATGCCCATTTACACCTTTTTCTCCTAAGATTGTTTATTTCTAATAACAATGTAAAAAGAGGTTCAATGAATTCCAAAACACACAGAATGAAAAAAGTGGCATCCCTGTTCCAATGACAATAATTGCTATTGTATTTACTGAATATAGAAAAAGAAACATTATCTGTGAACTTTTTGACAGTGTGGTTTTTGAATGTATTCTCAATGGTTATTTTTCATAACTATGTCAAAAAAAATTAAAATTGTACCTTTTCTATGTTTAATACTGATTCAAAATCCACTGATGAACATGTTATACTACTTGCAAATTAATTGTTACAAACATTTTTTAAGAAAATTATTCTTTTCTCAGGAATTTTCTGTCAAAAACCAATTTCAAAAGACTATTCTTACAACTACATTTGACTAGTTTAAACCGGTTTGACTATGTGTTCATGACACGTTTTCGCTTCAATTTCTGTACGAAGTCATCCATTGTGTGAATTCTCTGCTTTGAATGTGTATTTAAAAAATCGATACTATTCCCAGGAAAAAAATTGTTACTCTTGGTGGGCATTTTTCTACCTATGATTGTGAGGAATATTGCTACAGTAGTTGGAATTGGAAAGTCTAATTTTTCTAGGATTATTAATCAACTAAATAATTTTAGGACAGTGTCTTAAAAATAAAGAATAAATGTGGACACAAATGCAAGACCACACTTTGAACAGGTAAATTTTTTACACAAAATAGTAAAATGCATTCTTGCAAAACAAGCACAGATTTTCATAGAGAATAATTAGCTACAGGTGTGTATGTTATTGAAAACTCAATGAAAGCTTATTGACAAGATTTACAAGAACATCAATCGAAAAACAGTTATTAACACACCTGCAATGAAGAGAAAAGTTTGGAACAGGGGCCACAAAATATTAATCCTGGATAGTACAAGACTAGAAAATGGTTGTATTCGGTGATGAAACACATTTTTTTGTGCAAGCGATTTGACCAAGATTTGTTAGACGAGGTAATAGAGAGGTCAGAGTACATTTTATACAAACAGTTAAGCAACTCCAGAAACAGATGTTTTGGAGTCATTTTACTTCTGGAAGACCTGGCAGCTTAGTACCAGTTGAAGGGATCAGGGATGCTACAAAATACATTTCTATAATAGGAAGTAAAATTGTACTTATGATGTAAACGCTCAATAATAATTTTTAAGCAAGATATGGCCCCATGCCATATTTCTAAGCTAGAAATAATTTTTTTCATTAAAAAAATAAACTGTTTTAGATTGGCCAGGTAATTTTCTTGAGAATTACCTGGAGGTTAAGGAGTAAAGAGACATAGGAATAAAATGAACTGCTTAACAAAAAAACAATGAGAATTTTATAAAAGTGATTTTAGATGATGAAATTAAAAATTTATGTTCTAATTTAGTGGAATCTATGCCTAACCATGTATAGAATCTCATTCAAGTTAGAGGACATATTTCATATTAGATTGCTATACCATACATATAAATTAACATATATCAATTAAACATTTGTGAAAAATTTTGTGTCTGTCCCAATTAATTTGTACAGTAGTGAAAATCACACTTAAATTTTAACACATTGTTATTCGAAAGTTGCTAATTTGTTAATATATTGTGGTTTCCTACAGATTTCAAAAGATGTCCTCACAATCAATTCATTCATGGTTGCTTACTGCAATTGTTGACAATGATAAACAAACCTCATAGTGGTTAGGATGTTTAGTGAGTTATTGTCACTTTTTGCTCATAAAGGCTTTCAACTAGGTCCACAGTTTAAGTGAATATCCAAAATCTTTAAATCACACAGAAGAAATCTGAATATTAAGCATTTATGTAATTCTTTACATCTATTAATGACATAATAACTATCAAAATATGACATTTTTATTATTTCTAGACTTCATTTTACAATAATAAAATGAAATTAAAAAAACTACAAAAGATAACATTTATTGTATTAAATTAAAGGATGATGTAAATTGGTTACTGTTAGAAACAATTTATACACTATATGTAGCCTAATTCATTCTACATCAAAATGCTAGTTTGCTTGACTGAGATTTAGCTGCTAGCACTTCTTTGATTCGTTTAAGCATTGATGGAATTAATTCAATATGTGTATCAGCACATTTGACAACACAAGATTCAAAGTCTTTTTGAAATTTTCCAATATCAGCCTCTTTAGTACTAGGAGTAATTTTGTCTCTAATGTCATCCTGACACTGCATTACACAGCGCTGTATTCGATCCTAAAAATTGGAAAGCTTTTTTATTTTCAAGAATTACACACAAAAAGGAACTAGTATAAAATATCTCTTTTATAGAATTTAATTAAAATATTAAATATTTAATTTAAACCCTAATGTTATCCCAATATTCTTACATTATTTTGCATAAAATATATCATATTTTTATACAAAAACATTTTCAATTTCTAAATTTGAAAATTATTTCAATTATTTAAGTACTTATGGTTTATCCAAAATCAGCAAATAACTAAAATATAGTTATGGCAACCAACATTATTTAGAGTAATTCAGTGTTCATAGAGTGGTTGTAGTTAGATGTGTGTTTTAAATAGCATTTCACTAGAGCATTTTCATGAAAGAAAATTATAAACTTCAGTTATATGGATTTATTTTTATAAGTAATTTTATAAATAAAACTATTGCAGCTAGGTATTTTAAGAATTAATTCTACATAACAACCAAAATTGTGAGCTTTCATACATGATAAAATATTACATAGCTGAAGATTTATTTTTGTGATGACTTTTCAATATGTTGAGTAAAAAATTAAAGCCATGTTGACTGAAGAAGGGTATACAAAACTTACAACAGTTAAGAATTTACTTTTATTGTAAATAACTAGCATGTACTGCATGGCACAAAAACCTTCTCTTTTAAATAGTTATAAGTGGTAGCAAGATAATCCTAAATATTTATTTATTATTTTTTTATTATTCAGAGTGTCTATAAGAAACCTTTAACATTTGGATGTTTATTAGTTCATAAAATAATAAAGGTATAAAAATAAAGCTTATAAAATAATTTAAAGCCATAAATATTAACAATTAGGTTAAAAAATCTCATGATCCTAGTCAATAAATATCCATGTCTACACCTCTCGTCACAGAGAATATCAAGATGATAGTTTATTTCACACCAAGAATGAGCAAACATATTGATCAGTCATAAATCTTCCTTCTGTAAACAATTCCTTTATAAATTGCTGATGTTATATAAGGCAACCTAAGTGCGCATTCTTTTTTTCTGTAAAATAATCTATAAATATATACAAACTGAAAATGGAATTATCTCAATTAAAAACATATGAAGTCTATATTTACAAGAGAAGTTATTCAAATAGGAAAAAACAAATAATCTATGGAAACTTTTATACTGTAAATTTAGAAATACAAATCATTCTATGAATAAATAGTATGTATTTACATCTTCATTATTTTATGAATTTTTAAACATCAATATGTATCACATTTTATAAATGACCCATAATAAAATTACTGTTTTAATTATTTATAAAATTAAAATAGTAAATAAATAACATAAATTGTGAATTTCTGTTCTTTTTACCTGAAAATTTGTTAATTCATTCTGTAGAAATGTTTGTGAGTCTGTAATAGTTGAACTACAGGATTCTATACAATGATGAGCTTCTTCCATAGTAGAGGATGTATCATCACAGCATCTAGCTGCACATCTATGCATATCACCCTAGGAAGAAAAGATTGCTTTTATTCTTAATGCAAAATCATACATAGTTCCTGGAAAAGTTTTGAATATATTAGGCAGTATATTTTCACTTATTACTTATTATCAAAACTATGAAACAATTAAATATTTAGAGTTATCCTTGTAACTTAAAAATAAGATTTGAATTAATCAAATTTGTAATTGTGAAGGCTTTGTAATATAAAAGACTTCATTTCAAAGTTTCTGTTGAAATTTTTTTTTACTATGCAATGCGCAGTATTTAAAATTAAAATTATGCTACAAATCAGTAAACACCATTTATCATAAATATTAAATATCCTTTATTTGTTTAACTTGAGTACACCTTTCAAATTGAAAAATAAAGATTTAAATTAATTTCCAATATAATACTGCCTATTTGTAAAAAACATAAAGTTTGCAACAGTTTGGAAAAAGACATTTTTATTACTAGACAGTAATGAGTTTCATACTCAACCAGCTCAAGAGCCACCATGTTCATTAGTGGCAAAAAGGATACATAAAGTTGTGGTTACAATTTTCTCCAACAATACCTTTGAGAGTAGCTGGACAAATGTTAGGTTGGAAGAGGTTTGTTTTGTTTGTCAGTCAACGGTCATTTTTAGCACATGAAGTTTATTTGGATCAAGACCTACATTTAAGGAGTTTTACAAACTACTACAAACAACTATATCCATATTGGGACTCAAACTAACATTGAAGCAAAAGCCAGAGTGCTAACTGTTTGGCTACCAGTTCATAATACCAAATCTTGAAGTCAAAGTTTAGTGTATGTAGATTAATTAAATGACCCACACTATAGTTCATTAGAGAGTCATCATATAATATAGTCTTTTTGTAAATACCCTCTATAAATAGTACAGGTAACCCAAACTAATAGAACTGAGGACACATTTGGCAGAAAATATTATTAAAAAAGCAAACATGTTTAATCTTTCAAAGTAACTCAATCAATAATAAGAACATAAAATTAAACTTTTTAAGCAATCTCCAAAATGAAAATTTACATGCTATATAAAATATTAAAGAAAAAAATTGGTTTGCATAATATTAAAAATTATGTTACAAAGTTCAAGTGGTTTTCATGAAGATTTGATCTGTTCTGTGGTAGCTTTTTGCACACCAGGTCAAAGCCAATCTGAATTTACAGTTTAAAGTGGTTTTCAGTTAAATCACAAAGCAAATATGAAGTCAAATTTAAAATATGCTAAAACCAAAAGCTCAACCCAGCTGAAAATCCATCCTATATCCACAAATTCCAATTATTCTCAACACACTTTGACTCTACATCTTTTAATAAATGTAAACTTTAATTTAAAAAATTACAAATTTTTCTAATCATGGTTTTTATCACAGACTTTTTCATAAATTTTATGGTAAATTATCTATTTTACAAATGTAGATAACTATGATTATTAACATTAAGATAATTCAATATCATTTGTTCATGAAAATTTTAAGGATTTAAGTTTTGATTAAAGTTACTAATAAAATGTTTCAATTATATTTTCTTGTGTGAGACCGCAGTATCCTCACTGGTTAAGTCATTCATTCTCGGTAGGAAGCGAGTTCGAATCTTGACCCAAAATTCGTCATAATCGTGTCATACCACTGCTCTCCATATGAAATGATACCTCTTGAGGCAGCAGGCCAAGTCTTGTAGTTTTCTGCTTCTAAATTATGAAGAACCCATCCACTTTTGGGGTCTAATTATATACCCACGAGACAAAGTGCCATCGTTTCTCGACCCTAATAGGGCTGAAAAGATCGAAAAAGGATCCTAGCAGACGAGCATTATTGTTTTTACATCTCCCTATCACCCCTAAAATTGGTTTGTTTCCAGTTATAATTATTCAAATTTTTTAAAAAGAAAAAAAACTACAATGCTTGATTTTTAATATATAATTATTGCTAGTTATTTATTAATATATACTAATAATTTTCAAACTATTTTAAATGTTGGAACTTAATGTCAAAAATGTAGATTTTACTGAAATAAGAACTTCAAATAAAAAACAAATGTTTTCAAAGTTAAATACTTAAAAACAAATATTTAAAAAGTTTAGTTTCAAACCTGCATTCTTCTCATGCATGACCGATCTATCTCTTCAAGCATAGTATTAATTGCCTCTTTAACACGTGCGCTAGCTTTCTCAGCCATGTTTTCTTTTTCACTTTTGCCCCCGAACTCCTGCCGGACGAATTTTTATTTGCGCCCTTTTCATGCTGATAGATAACTGAAAGCGTTTGCTTATGCCAACTTTTAATTTTGTCTTACAAAAATAGTTTTTATCTTAACTAATAAATTTAGATTAATCATTATAATATTTTAATATATTTAAGTAATAATGCTTATATTTCATATATTTGTTTTTCTTATGTCATGTAACATAATATTATTTAGTCTAATACTCCAATTGAATTAAAGTTTTAAAATTTTTAAGGATAACATAAGCAAGAACCACAGTTGATTCAGATCTTAACTTATAGCAAATTGAATGAAGAAAAAAGTAAAAATGAAAAGCTTCAAGCAAACAAAAAAAAACTAAGAAAGATTCTGCATCTAAGCGCTTTTTTTAATAAATTTAATCTTACTCAATGCGAGCTATAAGCCTACTAGCATAAAGCTCCAAAACAGTTTTTGTCGTAATCTAACCTAACCTAAGTAAAAATAATATAATCATCATTTCTGGACCTCGAAAATCAATACTAAATTATAAGGAAATTTGTATAACTTAAAATTTAGTAACCACATTGCAACTTAGACAATATCTTCCATTTATTAATTTGTCATGGTCTCATAAAAAAAGTTAGAAAATAAATTAAAGTTTGGAAATGTACTTTTCATCTTTTCTCTACATGAGCAATAAGCTAAATTTAAGTTAAAATATTGCTCTAGCTTCATCGCTATGAATGAAAATAGTGTGGTCGGAATGCAATTCATTAAATATATTTAATCATAATGAAACGACTTATGCGTATCGTTACAGTTTTCTGTTTTATTATATTTATAGTCTATGGGTGTGCTGCGTTAGAAAGAACGTATAAAAGAAAATTTGCGGAATTGGAAAGAACTTTTGCCCTATCCGGATTTCATCGGTAAATTTATAATTTTTAAAATTTAAAAAGAAGTGCTTATAAAATAAGAATGCTTTGTGGAAAATTTTTTATTTAAAGTGTTGGGTTTTATTTTAAAGCAGATTTTTTGATAAGAATAGCATTTGATGTTAGTTATACATCATTATATACTAATTTATCTGCTATTTAATTTCTATTGAAATTTCATTGATAAATAGAAGATAAAAGCAAAAATATTAAATTCTAAAATTAATATATATTTTAAATATAAAAGTATATGTATTTTCTTGTATGCTGATTTTTAAATTTTTGCCAAGTATTATTAAAAATGAATCCTCCATTGATGAAAACTAAAAGCAATTTCAAATTTCTTTTAAACCAAAATCAGGCAATTTAATTTGATTTTGAATAATCGAAATTAAATGAAATTGCCTAATTTTGGTTTTAGAGGGAAATTGATTGCAATCATTTTATTAACTGTGATAAAACAGTTACAGATACTTCTCTATTTTATTTCAAAATAGCTGTATGAGATTATGATAAAAAAATGTTTCATTATTTTTATCAAAATATGTTAGAAAATATTGCCATTCAATAGTGCTTCTTATTCACTTTAAATTAGTAATATGAATAATTAATTTTAACAGTAATTCATTTTTAATCTACCAAATTTTGATTGCCTTTTTATAAAAGCATCTTAAATATTGTTTCTGGATATGGATCAAATATAGATAATAGCACTAAATATTGTAATGTATTTTTGATTGATTGAACACTGATTGTAGCCTTTAGAAAGTATCATATATTCTGGACAGGATTAAAAAGTAATAGTAAAGTAAATTGTATTGTGTTAATTAACTAAGTTTTTACATTGTGCATTTAAAACTTTTTGTTTTACATTTTTCTTTAATATTACATATTCTATGAATAATATTGGAGCCCAGAAATATGAAAAAAAAATTATAACAAGATATTTTATAACTACATAATATATGTGAAAAAAGGATTGATACTCTTATTTACTAAGGAAATAAATATACATTTACCCAACTTCAAATTGAAATTTACTTTAAAAAAAAGTAGAACTTTAACTTTGAATTTCAAATATATAATTTACTTCATTGGATAATTAGTATTTCACTTTGTTTGATTTCACTTTTGAAATTTAATACTTACATTAATTAATTATTCATCATAAGATGTAAGAATTATATATTTTAGTATTGTGATCAATTTTCTCTGAGATAAAAAATTGTTATAAGGAAAACGATTCTGGCTCAATAAATGATTGATTTGATTCATTTGATAACTGCTCTAATAAGCAAGATTGTGCCATTGATGTAACTCTTTGTAGATTAGCATTTTCTCCATTCACATAAATGTATCATCATTCTTGACTATATATAAATTCATATTATTCACCTATCTTGTATTATTTATCCAGGTTTCCAATAGAAGAATAATTCATTTTTCACAATATATAAATATATATATATAAAGTCCAATAATCATGCTATTTAATTACTAAATCAACAACATAATTACAATTCATAATAATTACTGCTACAATAATGCTAAAAATGAAAATCTGTAAACTTTTTCTTTTAAGACATCATTCTTAAATGTATTTAATAAGACTGTCTGCCTTGCTGACTTTTAAGGAAGAAATTTTGTTTCCTCCCTTTTTATACTTTATATCTGCAATGAAAAATATTCTAGGAGTTTTTAAAATACATAAATTTTTATTACATTTTATTACAATTAATAATTTTAAAGAATATTTCTATTTTCAAAGAAAAAGTTTTTAAAAATTACCAAAATGGCTTTACTTACTGAATCTCCATGCAAGCATAATAACTCCTATGCAAGTATTAGCTTGTTTATTTTATTTATCATATTTAAATCTCCTGTTGAATGTGTCTCAATTTTTATAAAGTTATATTCAGAAAGAAGAAGTTTATTAATTCAATTTTTTTCCCTTTTTACTAGTTGTATCAAAAGTTAGTCTTCGTGACAAAAAGAAAGGTTTAACTGCTTCTGAAAATGGGAGTCCTGGAACACCCAAAGGTAGAAGACTGAATTAGTTCCTCCACCTGCAAACCTTATATTATGATTATTATATCTGCTGATATTTTGGCAAAGAAGAAGCCTCTAAATTCCCAGTGTCAAGAAATACTCTGAGATCTGCTCCAAAATAAAAATCATGAATGGGCAGTTTTGGAAAACTCCTCCAATCCACTCCTGTTATAATAGACAGGCTGCAAGTGGTGCCCTTTCCAGCAATGATGATCACATTGTTCAGTCCTTTATTTTCAGGCTTACAAGTATACACATTAAATGTCTTTCATTTTAAAAAGGAAAAAAATCTATGGGACATGTTCAAAATGCAACTCTATGCAGAAACTCTATGTGAAATGATTAACAATCAAAGTTTTTTGTAAGGCCTTTCAACATTTACTTCATATTATTGCCTTTTAAAAGGATTTTATATTGATAAATTATATTTAAAAAATCACAAAGGAAATGACCTACATGATTCTCAAGCATAATAAATATGCATGCAGCAATGTAATGCCCACTTCCCTCTGTTTAACAGTTGCTGGAATTAAACCTAGGACCTTCTATTCTTAAAAAGAGCAATCTTGCCATTATGACACAGTAACTTTTCACTGGAAAATTTCTCAAAATATCAGATAAAAAATTTATTATTTAAATTTTTTTGTGTGTTATATTAGCTTAAATCAGAGGTATTGCCAATTTTTATTTTAAAATAAATAAAATGGATGTAAAGTTTTAAAATAAATAAAAATTTAAAAAAGTTTTAAGATTATATTTGTCGAGGTTGTTCTATATTTCTTTCAATATTTTTAATTGTGTCCAAAGACTATTGAGTTTCTTTTGTTTAATACTCGTGGATATAATGGTTGCATCTTATTTTTAAGATCAATCATTTACTACCATTAAAATAACAATTTTATTCTTTTCTGTGTTTGTGCTTTTGCATTTTTTTGAACCAATAGTTTTATCTTTGCTTAACTTTGCATTCAATATTTATTATTCAGTTACATGCTCCCCTGGCCTTTTGTATTGAACTGAAATAGCTGTAGTAAAAGTCTTTACAGATAGCCTCCTATATTTAAAATGCTTTTCACTCAAAGTCTAACTGCATTCAAATTAAACATGTTACAGAAGATTAATCATGTAACAACATATGTGGAAAATATACTTTCCAGCTTAAACTTTTTTCTCTAACTTCTTCAGCTGCATATAAATTTACTTTTAACAATGACTATCTCATTTATTGTTTACATAATTATTCTAATTAAGAATTTTTTAGGTTTTACTTCTTATCTTAATTATTTGCATTTCTGTATTGAATAAATATTTGATTTAGTATTGTTTATTAATTATCAATAATATATTTATTTTTAATTTTTGCACCAATCTTTCTATCTATAAATATTTATTAGATATATATACTAGGGGTAGTACATTAAATATAATTATTTATATTTTATCCCAATGGAATATGTAAGGTTTTCTGCATTCATTGATTTTTATGAATTGAAACTTTATAAAATAGCAATAATTTATAAAGATACTTATTTTTCTTTTAAATTATGCATTAAATTAAATTTAAATTATTTTTCCATGTATATTTTGAATTCATGGACCTTTTAAGTTAATATTTTATGTTCATAAATTTAAGTTTTTTAAATTGTATCAGAAATTTGAATAAGAGCCACGATGCAATTAAATCATTTTAAAAGTGAATTAATATCACAACTAATCTAGACATATTTATAATATTTATGAGTATCAAATCATAGCATTGTGGAGAGTTACAAATTTTTTATACTGAGATAAAAATCACAATAGTTATATTTTATAATCACTCTAGTTTTATTCTTTTTCAATTTGAAATATATACCCACAGTAACTATATTGTTACATTTAAAAATCTTTCATCCTTCAAATTGCAAAAATTAATTAAGTAAATTTAGTTTGTGAAGTAGTTGTTATTTTTATAAACTTGATTTATCATCTGTAGTGTCAAGATATATTTCTTCTTAGTTCATTTTATTAAAATCTCTTAATTTTATCTGTTATTGAATTTGTAAATCACTGGTAAATTAGTACTATTTAATTTATTATAATCAATAATTCAACATATAAATTTAATACTAGAATTTATTTCAATATACTATTATTACTGAATATTTTTAAATAATGATTTTTGATAAATGCTTTTCTTTAGAAATCATGTTTTCAAAAGATCTATAAAAATATTTTGAAATGAAAATCACATATTTATTTGTGATTTTTTATGCCTGAATAAAATTTATGTAATTTGAATGTTTTTAAATTTGTATATTTTTAATCTCCTTTACACCTTACAATTTATTATTTTTTCTATAATATATATGCAAAAAAGCTGAGATTAAGTATATGTAATTTTTAAGTGACATCATTTTTGCTTTGTAATCATTTGATATGAGCTTATTGAAAAAAATTAAGTTTTTAGTTATGCACATTTTTCGTAAGTCATAATAATATTTTTACATGTTTTATAATTTTTAACAGTCTTATATTTTTTTTTCTGGAATAATATATAATTATCGAAACCAATGTTATCATTTCAGGTTAATAGAATATAATGTTTTGATTCATAATGTTACTGGCGCAACCAAGCTTTTAATTGAAGAAAACCTCCCTAAAGACATATTTATAGATCCTTATCAATTGTCAAAAGAGATCAATGAAGGAAAAATCGTGGTTCGTTAAATTTTTGAAATTTATTGTAATATATAATGTAAATCATATTATTTGCCAGCGTTTGTGTTTCATATGTGTATAATTTTGATCAGTCAAAATTATGTTTTCAACAAAGAGCTTAGAATTTTAAATTTGGTAATTTATTATTTATTTCAATGTTATCAAATTCATTTTTTGATTTATTCTTTATCCATAGCCTAAATTATTTGTTTGAATTTGCTGCATAATATATTGAAAAAAAATCTTGAAAGATGCATCCTAAATTGACTTATTATCACCCATTGTTTTTAATTCCTTTATAAAAGCAATTTTATTATTTATAGGTTGCTAACACTGAGAAGATCAACATAGAAAGTCCAGCATACCTAGCAAAAGCCATAAATATTAAATTATGCTCATCTTCATTTAATAATGTTCATAAAATTCAGTTACCAATTCATGTGAGATATCAGAAACCTCATCAGTGTTATAAATTTGGTGAAAATGTAAATGTTAAATTGAATGCACCTTTTCTCCGCTTCAAAGATTATGTAAATAGTAAGTAAGTTTTGCTCAGTTTCTCTGCTGATCAATTTAGAGAAAGAACTTTATAATAAAATGTGCATTTCTTTTTACTATTAACTTTTTTGGCATAAATATTATTAAAGCATATATGGGGCAAATTAAATGGAATTATAAAAAGTATTAATTATTAAATTTATTATATTAATAACTAAATTCTTTGTAACATATAATTAGCTATTCCTTACTTGTTTTCTCTAGGCTGGTAATAATAGAAGTGTGTAAGTAAAATATTTAACACACTTTCAATTTTTGATAACTTCATGTTTTGTTCCTAAGTTTTACATCATCTTGTTTCAACAGGTAAAATAGAAATCTAAAACCGAATTTATTGATTGAATGAGAATTGTTTTATTTTTAAGTTTATAGCAGAATTATACTATCTGTAATGCTGTTTTCATTTAAGCAGTGTTTTTTGTTTCAGAGCAATGGAATTGAATAACTATGTGACAGAACATGTGTTAATTTTTTCGCATATGTTATGCTATTCTTATGTACACTTAAGTTAATACTACTATTATAAAGTTTGTTGTCATTAGTTGTATAATTAGCTTAAATATACATTCGGTACTATTTTGAACTAGAAAAAAATATCTGAATCAGTATATTTTGCTAAGTTATTGCATTAAGATAATAAATTGGTAAATGTTTCTATAAATATTGTAAATTGTGTTCCACAAGTAAAATTGCTGACTCATTAGTTATAAAAGAAGTCAGGAAACAGAAAGTGTCTAATAAATTTGATAGTATATTTTTAAAAGAATGAGAAATTATAACATGGTTTTAATATTAATGGATAAAATAATATTTAATTGTTTTATATGAAAAATGCAAAAAGAGTAATATGCTTTTCACAGTTTATAAAAATTATTTTAAATATTTTCTGTTTTGTGATTACAAACATAAAATAGTTACCAATTGCTTAGATAGGTAACTTTCTATTTATTATCTGAGAAACATTCTATGAATTTAATAGCGAAAAAACAATTAAATTTCATGTTCTGCAAAAAAAGTTATGTGCTTCTTATAATGCCAATCTTATTAAAATGAACACTATTATGATTTATTTTCTTCAACAATTTATTTTATCAATAATATTTTATATTCTAATTTTTCTAACACATTAAATAAAAAAAGCTTTTCCTTTTTATGTTCACTATTAAGGTCAAATAGATTGTTAAGATGATTGTTATCAATATTAATTATGTTAGCATTATACTCATATATAAATTCTTTTTAATAAAAATATTAACATTATGTGCATTTAATAGTAAAATCTTAGTGAAATTTTCAACTACAACATATTAGATTTGAATAAGTTGCATATGACTTAAAATATTTTGTTAAATTAATGATTACTAATAGAGCATTATCTCTTGTCCAAATGTGGATTTTAATATTACACCAGATGATTCTGAAAAATAATTTGAAATGCTGTTTCTGGTTATAGAAATCTGTGTCCCCAGTCAGAATGAATGTAAAATATTAGTGTTTTATTCTCTTACTTACCTCAAATTTAGTATAAAATCAATGGAAATATTTGAAACCAAGCATTGATTTTCTGTTTTGTATGAATTCCTCTTCTCACATATATAACAATATCTTACTAACAATTACATTCCAAACAGCAAATTCATGTTTTCCAAAAACTATTCAAATTATTAGGTTTCAAGTAAATAAAGCACTTCTTTTTATGATTCTTTTTTATTCCAATTTTGAAAGTGAAAGAATGTTTTTATATTTTATATATAAGTGAAGAATGTTATTCTTATATTTTATGAATGTTTCATATTGTAAAATATTCATTTCTTTTCTAGCACTGTGATATTCATATGTCTGAAAATTTGACATAGAGTTGAAGGAACACTGTTGTGGTTTGAGTTGTATTATTTTACCATTACTCATGACAAGAGTAATAAATATGGGGCATTGAAATAAAGCAATAACCTCATTCTTTTGTAAATATTCTATTTTCAGAAACATAAAAGCCCATCTACTTTACATGTTTCATCACTTATTTTTTACATTTAAAATTCAATTAAATTTATTAGAAATATATTTTAATATTAATATATATGAAAGGCACTAAGGTTTAATTTTAAATTTGAATAAATTTAATGATTGAATGCTACACATATCATATAATTGCATAATCTACAAATAATTCAAGTTTTTTATGCATCTTAAAATTGAAATTTTCTCTAAAAAAGGATTGGTTAAAATAAAAACAAGATTTTTAAATGTTTTGAAGTTTACAAGGTTTCCTCACTTGTGATATATAATTCTACCTACTAGCTATAAAAGTTCGATCAGAAGGCAAAGCTCAATGTGTATCTTTTTTAAACGTTCATTCAACTATTTTTCTAGTAAATGTAATCTGACACCATTTATAGTGTTCAGAATTTCATGGATGCAGTAAAAATTTATGTAATGCTAATAACTCATTTACTGAGAATATATAAATAAAAGTTGTGATACAATTTACATTAAACGAAAATAATCTATTATTTGTGCAATATATGAAATTCTGTTCTAAGTTTCAGCAACAATAGCAGATTTTCCCTTCAAATTAATTTTTATTTGCATTGGGTTATTGGATGAATGCTTGGTGTTAACTGGAGGTACAAATGTAAAATCAAATTTTTTCTTTGAGATTGAGTTTATATATTAATAATTGATTTATTACCTACCATAAAACTTAAAAAAAAGTATTGAGCCTCCGACATGTGCCTTAGGACACTATACCACCGGACTTCATATGTATGATCAGTAAAGTGAAATATATATGTTGATAAGAAATATTTTCAATCATAAACAACTGTAAATACTTTTGTCCATTGATTTTTACTTGATTATTATTTACCCTACTTATGTATTAATTGCTTATAAAAGTAAAAGAAAAAGATTTTGCATAAAATGACTTGTGCATTACAAAAGGTAATAAGTTATAGTTCTTTATGTTTCAAGATTATTCAAAATGTTATTCTTTAAATGTGAATTAATAAATATAATGAAGTAACTTTTAAGTCACATGTTAGACTTGATCAATAAGTGATAATTTAAAATAATATGTTACGCTGTAAAATTAAATTTATTTTAGCAAAATGAATTTAAAAATAAAACGTTACTAAACTGTAATTGTTCATAAATAAATTTAATCAGATTTCATTTTGTTATTCATTATATGTCATTCTAATTTATAAATTACGTATTTATTAGTGGTGCATTTTTATTATATAAGATAATTATTAATTAATTTTCTGAAATTTACAGATATTTATTTACAGGTTCTCCAGTGACGGATTGTCTTGATACAACTGATTATTCATCATGGTTTGAATTGAAAACTGTAAGGAATTTTGCTGATTTGTTTTAAATACTTGTTTTTTATTTTATACCACAGTTGTCAATCATGGTATTTTTAAATTTTCTCAAAAATATTTAATTTTTATGAAGGAAAATATTTAACTTTTTAAAGGTTTTAGTACAAAAAAAATTTTTGTTTTTGTTTTTATGCAGTTTTGTTAAATTAACAAAGAAAGTGTTCTATTTTAATCCTTAGTGATGATTAATTATTCTATTAATATTTACAAATATATATATATATATATATATATATATATATATATATATATATATATATATATATATATATATAAATTAATAAAAAAAAGGAATAATTTTTTCCTGAAGTAACAAAAACCTAAAAAAAAATTCAAACTATGTAAAATATACTCATTACATGCTGTGGGAAAAAAAAGTAAATTTAGTATTTCCTAAAATGCAAATAAGGCATACATTATTACTTTAATTAAGAAATACATTTTATTTTATTGTTCATTAAATTAAAATTATTCCATTTATGATTTGCAATATTCTTATATAGTTAAGCATAATTGATTTTATTATAATAAAAGAAATTTGTAATTAAATTAATATTTAAATACTTTTTATTAACATGTTTTCATTAAAACCTAAATATATTTTTTGTTATTTTAGATATTCAAAAAGGAAGGAATTTCAATTTTTAAAAATGTTGAAATGTATAATTAAATAAATGATTTATCCACATAAATACTATTCTAAAATATTTTAACTCTAGAAGACCTATACATCAGTATATTTAAAAAAGTAAGACATCATTTGTTCCCTGGCCCATTTTTCCTCCTTTTATTTAAGGAATACTGAAAAGGAGCAGGAGTTATATATCAGCCTTCTGTAAGTTTTGTATTCTAGATATGACATCCTCTGATATAAACCTGGGACATAAAATTATATGAAATGAATTACTCATAGCTGCCATCATAACTCAGCTTCCCTCAATTTATTTTAATTATCTCCATTACCAGGTCTACAAACAGAATTCTGCATTCTGTGGAGACTAAATTCCTGGAAATTTAATCGCAATTTCATCCTATCATACTTTAATTTTACAATAAATAAAATTTGTTGATTTCTTCTTCTTCTATTGACATGACATCCTTGATGAGCCAAGGTCTTTCCAAAAACTTTCTTCCACTCTGATCTATTTTTACAATTGATTTCCAATTAGTTACTCTTAGTTTCTTAAAATACCCCTCTACACAGTCTGTCCACAACACCATTCCTAAAGAGATTATATATACAATTCTAAATTCATTAAATAATTTAATATCTTTTTTAAAAAATCTCATTGGTAGAATCTTTATCCTGTTCTTCATCAAACGTTTATTTCTAATTAACGAAGTGACCAGAAATTATCTGTAACAGCAGTTTAACCACATTCTTTTAAATTATCTTTGAGAGCAAATAAAATTTCTTTTAATGCAAATGTTCAGATCTATGCTTGATCTAAAAATGTTGACTTTATTTACTATTTTCTAGTTAATATACGCCACAGGCTGGTAAACCAATGCAAGTAATTTCAAGCAGCCACCTTGTAGAAGTTAATGCTAACAAATAATTTGGTTAAGCTTTTCTTTAGCCAAATGTAACCATTTCCCTCAAGAAATCTTTGAAATTATTAACTAAATATTGTTTAAAAAGCATGTGAAGAGGATTGTGGTTGATTTATACATTTTTCTTAGTGTATTGTATAAATCAATTTCTACTAGTTTAGAATTTGAATGATTAAATTCACTTGACAACTTTTTTTGCCTACTAAATTATAGTTTATAATTTTGATGGGCATTCACAATGTTGTAAAAGATTTAAAGTACAAAAATTTTTAATTGAGCATTTTTTTAAAAAATAAATCATAACTTAAAAGCTATTCTAAGATATTTGTTTTATATAATCTTTGCTCATCTTAAGGTGATTATCATATTGTTATAGTATGTTAACTTGAAAAGCTTGTTAAATTTTAAAAAAAGATGAAAAATATGGATTTTAGAAGATAATATATTCTGATTAGGCTGTGATACTGACAATTGAATAATTCTTGGAATCAGAACAATCAAATTGTAAATATTTTATATATAGTAGTCAATATTTTCATCTTATTCTAAATATCATTTGCATCTTTTCATAAATATATAAATTTTCAGAAATTGTATATTCATTTGCAAGTTTTTAAATCTTACTTTAATTAAAAATATTAATATCTGTTGGGAGATTTTAGTTATTCTACTGAACATTCCAATTATTCTTATATTACTCTAAAATGAACTATATGTTCTATCAATTTGAGAATCTTAATTCATCTCTTGTGTAAACACAAAATTATTGTTAAATATATTTTATAAATGTTCTTATTTTGTTTATTATTTGTTGTGTATAAACCAATAATTAATAAATTTTTAACAGGAAGAAACAGAGACCAGTTTAACTGTTCCTGTAGGATGTATTGAACATTTTTATTTTGTGCTATTCCTCACTTGTGGTGCCATAATACTGGGATCAGTAATGTACTACATCATAGTAGAAAAAATAAGGGATAACTGAAAGTATTCTACTAAATTTAATCTTTCTCAAGGATACAAAATAAATCCTAAAATTAAAGTATGAATGATACCAAGAACAATAAATTATGTTACCTGAGAAAATAATTTTATAAATTATAAAAATGAAATCTCCAAAATTTTAAACATTTTCATGAAATTTGTATTGAAACACATTTTGATTTTATACCTTTTTTAGTACAAGCCTTCTACATTCATATACAAAATTAAATTTAAAAATACTGTACATGTCAACATATTTACCAGTATTTTGAAAATTTGTTAATTTATCAGTCTTAGAAGTATTATATATACAGAATATTTATTTCTTATATATGCATTTAGTTATAATTATCAAGAAATGAACAATATTTGTGTATTCAAATATGCAATTTTGATTTATTTGCAACACTATAGAAAAGTATCAGCCTTGTTCATTTTAATTAGCATAAATTGTATGATAAAGATTGTAATCTAAACAAAAAATTGCTATTTTATTTGTGAAAATATTGTCAACAATAATTGATACATGCTTTTTAAAAGAGCTTCAAAACAGATTTTATAATTATAAATGAAATCCATTTTATATATAGTTAGCAGTTTACAATTATACATATGTAAAATTATAAACTGCTTTCTATTTTGTATGAAATAAAATAGAATACTTATTTATAGTATTGCCTTTGAGTTAATTTTTTTATTACATATAAAATATTGAATAATAATTGAACTGTAAAGGTATAATTACAAATATTATCCTTAGTATCTCAGCATTTTTTATATAACCTTATCAGACTAAAGCAAGTGTTAAGACATTAGTGTGCACATAATTAATCTCATCTCACATATTAGTCTTGTGTCTAAATTACAAAGACTCCAATCTAACGGGTAAGGCCTAAATCTAAGCTCATTACAGGAAAACATACTGGTGTTCACTCACTTACAATTTTTTTAAAAATATAATAGGTAAAGTTTAAGCTCATAAATACATAACAATTTAAACTTTGTTAAAATGGAACCTAATTATAAATTCACATCAATAAATTACCATATTTAATAAAAATTAACAGAGTTCATAGCTATTTTGAATCAAATCCAAAAATTCCCAAGAGGGATCAACATTCACGTTAAATAATTTACTTCATTAAAAAATTTTTTAAACTAAATATGCATAGGCAATATTTTTCAATTAATTTGTATATAATAGAAATAAATTGCAAAAATTATGTAGGCATTATGTTTAATGATTACTTCAAAAGTGTTCAATGAATTTCAAGCTGTAACAGATTAAAAACTATTACAACTTGGCTGAACAAGGTCTTTATTTTAGCCAAAAATTTTGTACACAATCCAAATTCGATCGTGCCGCTATCTTACGTTAACATTAGATGGTGATTGCTCAATTAAGTTTTCAGACAATTTCATTAAAAAATTTTTTATCAAGGCAAGTAAAAATTCCAGAGTTCTAATGGTCCTCAACAGTTTTCTTCAAATTCCAAAAGTCATATGAACCCTGAATAAAATAACTAATCAAAAGACTTCAAAATATGAGTTTTCTGAAAACTATCTTTTACCAAATTAAAGAAACTTGTAAGTATGGTAATGGTTTTAAAGAATATCAATTTCATTTAATTTTCTTATATTGATTTCTATTATAACTAAACTCTTAGTCTTGATTTGGAATTTAGTACAGGGCATAGATTATTAATATATAGCTCAAAACCTAGTATATGAATTCATGTAATATATATGATTAAGTATTATCAAATATACTATATAAATATTTTCTCATAACTGTGACTGAGGCCTATATAAAATAAATTTTTTTATGTCAATATACATACAGATTTAACTCAACTTCATAAATTAAACTTTGTTTCATATGTGTAAAAATTGCAAATTATGTAGGGTGTTGAAATTTTGAAAAGGAAGAACACACATTATAAACTTTACAAATATTTATTTCCAATTTAAGCAACCATAGCAGAAGCAGTAGATGATTCACTGAAAGGAAATTAAAATATATTAGTTACTTCAAAAATATTAAAAAGACAATGAAATAAAATTTAAGAATAAATAACACAATACAAAAATATAAAATTGGATAAATTTAACTTAAATGAGAGAAACTACAATCTAAAAAAATTATCATTGTTATTGTTTGGATTCTGTGTTCATTACAATGACTGACTCACTCCATAAATGCTTTTAATAATTCAAAAATAAAAAGCATATCAAATAATTACTAAGTTAAATAACTTATTTTCTGCATTCGTTTATTGGGAATCCATCCTCCAACTATGAATTTCAAATTTAGAACTTTTACTAGGTTATTAGCAAGTAGTTCACACCTAATTTTAAGCATTAAATCTTTATCTTAGCCATCATTTTTGCATCCAAGTTGGAAATCAAGAGACCTATAGTTTAAAACCTGTTGTATAAGCATTCAAAGTCTGAAATAAGAATTAATTCCACAAACTAAAGAATGGCACTAATTAATCATTTATCTGTTGACCACATGTACAAAATTAAGTTTTATATAAAATTTCAGATAAGATTTTGTGAATACTAATAATTTTCCACGCTTCAGTTTTTTTTTCCATGAGGATTAATTTGATAATGATTTACAAATTTAAGACATTCAGAAGCCATAGAAGCATTCATGGTGGGAATTGAATACACAAATTTTGAATCAAAAACACTAACCACTCAGCTGGCTACTTCAGCAATTTTATAATTTGAAAACCAATAGAGCAATCAAGATCTTTGAATCCAAATTTGGCTGACAACTGAGGCTAAGTTTCTTTTTATTTATTAGACTGTATTTATCATTACATCAATATTTCTTGCAATACAAAATTTCAACATGAAAATAAAATATTTTATTCTAATTTAGAAATGGAATGCTTTATATTTAACTTATACAGGGCTGTAAAAAATTCTGTTAACATTCACAATTTAAACCAGGGATGCATAACATATGGCCTGCGGGTGAAAATTGGCCCGCGTCACCTTTAAAGTTGGCTCGCGAATGTTGTTAATAAAATAAGACTAATTTAAAAAGAAATGAGACTCTTTCAAATAAACAAAAGAAAAAATCTGATAGGAAAACAATTCTACATCAGAATAAATATTTTACATTTGTGAGCAAACTTTTTCTTTAATGAATTTAAACAAATCAAAAATAAGAAATAGGATAGCAGATGAGAACCTTTCTTCTGTTTTAGTATTGCCACAACGAATCTTAAGCCCAACATAAAATCAATAACTTCAAATATTCAGTCATAGCCATCACATTAAATTTTACTAATTTTTTTCAAAATTTAAATTGTGTTCTTTTTGTATAATTACCAAAAAGTTTTCTCCCGTTATTCAATTTCAAGTTTTTTTCTGGAAATAAAGTATTTTAAGCATATCTATAATGTTTGTGTTTTATTACTTTATTGTATAATGTTTGCATGAGTAAATAGTAAATTAACAATTATATAATTCATGCGTATTGCCACAAAAAGCAGTGTTTTCACGTTTATAACATGTTTTAACATTTACGTACTGCTTTGGCCCTCGACATGATCTTTTTTCATATTTTGGCCCCTCATTCTGAAAAGGTTGTGCACCCCTGATTTAAACATACAGACATTCAAATGTGTTAAACTTAATTCCATATAAAATAACCTTTATACGTTATTTAAAATAGTAATAGAATATAAAACAGATATCTGTTAATAGTAGTAAACATTATTTAAACATATTCAAAACAGATACAATAAAATCAGCTATTTATGGTTTCCAAAATGTTCAACTTTCAGTAAAATTTTTTTATTCACATTTAATTTACTTAGGTTCATAGATTCATTTTTATAAACCTAACAAAATAATACAAATACCTAATGACCAATTTTATTTGAACTTTTATCTCAGACATAAATTACAGAATTCAAACGATGAAACTTTTAAAGTTCAGTTATTTCTTTCACTATAGATTTTTCCAACTTGATAAGTATTACTAGGTTCTACATTTTAAAGTGGGCTTTGAATTACCATAAATATAAGCACTAAAAACAGTTTGGATCAAACCCACAAACTGTTAAATTAATGATCAAAGTGCCAGCTGTTCAGCTAACAGTTTGGCAAAGCTTTTAAAGAAATTTAATAAAAAAATTTGGTATAAATAATTCACAAGAATTGAAAATACTAACTATTTCCAGTTAGGTGGCAATACTCTCTTTGCTTTAAAGTATCGAGCCAATCTGTGGATTCTGCTTTCAATGAGAATAAGACGGAATTTTGAATCTTTGTCCTTTCTGTTTCTTTCCAAATGCTTTCGGACAGCAACAGCTTTCTTAATCAAATGATAAAGATCTTCAGGAAGATCTGGAGCAAAACCCTTAGCCTTTAAGATTCTCAAAATTTTGTTCCCAGTTACCCATCTCACTTGGGCTACTCCATGAGAATCCCTTAAAATTACACCTGAAACATTAATAAACATAAAAATGTTTTACATATTAAATAAAATTACACATTATTTAAATAAATTGAATCATCTAATATTTATTAATACTTCATAATGAACATAATTCAAAGTTTTACATATTTATTAAAAAAAATTGGACTATAAATTTTGTGACTGATAATACCTCACAACTAAAATTAACAAGGAAACAAGAAAATTGAAGTATAAAGAGTTTATATTATTATTATTCAAATAATGGCAGATGATGTGACCACCTGTTTTTATTAGACTGAAAAACAAATCGTAAAACAATGGTTTCCTGATTAAGTTTTGTTATATGGATTAAAAGCTCCATATAACAAAAATTAATGCTAACTATAACTATTTAATAGATAGCCTAATTTTGAGTCATTTTAATAATTTGAAATGTTTTATTTTTGCATGTAAAATTTGAAAGGAATTTTAGGTCTGAAAATGGAAGAATGTGCTCATTCATATTCAGTTTTTCTTCACTTAAGTGTAAATGGATGTTTGGTTTGGTTGTCGCTCAACAGTAATTTTTTGCACATGAAGGCTAATTAGACCGGGACCTACGGCTTGAAGTGGATTCCGAACCACCACAAACATCCATGCCAACGTGGGATTCGAACCCACGAACCGTTGAAGCAAGAGCACTAACCATTCACTGCCAGTTCAGCAATGTAAATAGATGAACCCCTTCAAAAGCAGCTAACTTGTAAATTTTCTATTGAAAGAAAACAAGATGGCTATGAGTTGAATTAGATTAAATACAGTACGATTTTTAATTTTTTCCATTATCACAAACACACAATTTACATCACTTCTTGGAAAACAAACTTAAATCTAGTTATTATGAACTAATGCATTTCTCATATTAGGAGAAAGAAAGCATGGTTTTATTTTTAAATATATTAATGAATCAGAAATTGATGCATGCTGTTTCTGTGCAAAAACTTTAATGTTTTGTTTAAATATATAGTATTCTTCAGCTTAAAAATAAAACATGCAGCTGTTGAATTTGATAAGATAAAATACCTCTAGCAATGCAAATGATAGGTTTTGATGGCTGGTATATAAAAGAAAGGTTTTTGAAACAAAATAAGAAATTTGGCACTTATACTCAGCACAATGTTTTTAACAATAATTGAACTGGTTGTTTTTCATGTAGTTCCTTGCACCTCCAAACTATAAGATTCTTCTTATATTGACATGACAGTTCAAAATATAGATCATAACATAATTAAAAACTCTATGATTAACTAATACTGAAATTAAGCAAAAGAAATTGTTACTGTCTCCAAACAGTAACAATTGCCAAATCAAAGTAGCATCAAACATATTTAACAGTGTTTAAGAAATTCAAAAGTATCTGACAATATTATTATACATAAATTTGCAGATTACAGTATTTTTAAATAATAGCTTATGAAAACTTCCTAATTTGAAGTTGTTTGTTCATTTAAGATTTAAAGAAAAATGAAGATATGTGAATGACATAAAACTAATTACATCAACAATGCAAAGTTATACCTGTTAGTATTATTTAACAAACCTGAAAAATTAAATAACTTAAAAAAGTACAGCAAGTTATATTAACTATAGATAATACAGTGATTTTTAAAATCTATACAAAAGAAAGGTATAGCATGGCGGAAGGAACATATGTGAAGCTACCCTAGTAATCAGATTGAAATATATCACACTGGCCCTTTCTTCATTACATTACACCTAACTTGTAGTTTACCATTAACTGTAATTGGATGTAATAATTTTGAATTTTCTCGTTTTAAATAATTATGCTTGCTTGCTTGCTGTGTTTATGGTTATAGAATTAGACCTTCAAAAGAAATTATACATATATATATATACACACACACACACATATATATATATATATATATATATATATATATATATATATATATATATATATATATATATATATATAGGGAGAGTAACTTCTTTAAACAATTTTATTAATCTTAATTCTGTGTTTTTTTGCTGACAAGTAAAAAGTTGTACACTTATGGTAAAGATTATCATAAGAAAAGATTGGTCTCCAACCCCTTTTAGAAAAATTTTCAATTTTTAAAATAAACCATGTACAAAAGTTTTATTAGAAATCTATGGAAATGATTTTAAATGAAGATTTAAATTTTTATTAATTCATTAATAAAATTTACATTTAATTAACATGATTTGATGCCATTTATTATAAAATAGAATATTCTTAATGAATCATTCCAGCTTTTAATACCAAAATTAATATTAAAAAATATGCATATAGTTACCTATCTGAGAAGGTGTTAAACCTTTCTTAGCCAACTTGCAAAGTTGTTCAGTAACATCATCTGATGATAACTTTAACCACTGTTGAAAAAATAAAATTATAAGAAATTAAGAATCTTCCTTAGTTACAAAATTTTTTATACCCAAAATAATTTTTAAAATACAAATTACTTTACAGTACTTAAAAATACACTTTAGTAATTTACAATACAAAGCAAACTACCAAAAATATTTTAATGAAGAATTTATATTATGAATTATTTTATAAAAATTTTTCAAATAAATAAACTGATTTCTTAGAGAAGGAAAAAATAAATTACATCTAGCTTTTAAAATTAGTTTTATTATCTTTAACACATAATGCATACAATAAAATCCACCTATCAATATTTTTTAACTACACAACTTTTAAGTATAACTCAAACAAAGAATAACATATTGCCAAAAAACATATAAGTATAACAAAGTTATAGATACATTGCATGAATCTAGGAAACTTTTAAGATAAGATTCGAAAGTCACTCAAAGCATACAGACAAAAATTTGTCAACAAATAGTTAAAATTCGTTTTGGTACACATAATGTTTTCTGAAAATATTTCATCAATAAAAAATTTAGTTTTCAATATGTAAAAATACCTTTACTCAAATTTATATCAATGCTTGATTTAATATTAAAATTAAAGATTTACTTTTGATGAAATTAAAAGTAACAATATCTTACATGTACAGTTATTAAGGGTAAAATTATAACATTTAAATATAACAACAAATCTTTGTCTTTCATGATTTTTTAGTCAGAGGCTTGGCTTGTTGAACAATGTAATTTCAAATTTTCCTGTTCTTCATATCTTAAGAATTAAAGTTCTCATTTTTATGATCTTTGAGGAATTATCTAATGATATTTTATTGCATCTTTGGTTCAAAGGTCACCAGTGAAATTTTTCTCAAGTCTTATTTTCATCAAATTTTTAGATTGACTTGATGAATGAGGTGAATTTAGGTTTACTTGAAAATGAGGTTATCTTGATTGATTTAAGTATCTTTAGAATTTATTTGCTTGATAATTATTTCTGATTCTCCAAGCGGCACTATTTACTTTCAAAGATTAATATGCTGCATTCATCATTAAATTTTATTACTGTATATCACTATTGGTCTCAAGACATGTTTAAATATCATTTCTTTAATAAAAATATAGGTATAAATAATAGATTCTTTTGTAAATCCTGCCATTATTAAAAATCATGGAGAATATTTTGTAGCTGCAGTATAGCACTAATCTGAAATTATGGAACTTTTCATGTTAGATATTTTGAATCTAAAATGAAATGTAAAATTGTAAACTACATTAATCAGAACTTACTGTGGGAACACTTCGTCTGTAGGGTAAAGAAGATTGGGAAATACCCTTTCTGAAAAGAAAATTACTATTAAAGATCTGAAAAAATCATGATCATAATTACAGTAACATACTATCAATAAACGAATTTTTAGACAAAGATACATTATATATAGCTTAATTTTAACGATCTTAGAAAAATACGCTCAAATAACATTACATCTTTAATAAAATTTAGGACATTTAAAGAATAAATAAGAGTATGACACAATTGTATTACTTAAGTACACAGTGTACTTATAAATACTTCTGTAATAACATTTTGCTTATTTTTTGAGATTATTGATAAAGCTAAATCAAAATAACTTAAGTTACCCTAAACGATAGTAAAAAAATTATAAGCCAATATAAAAATATTATCAACAAGATTCCACGATTGTAAGTCAACGTGGATACAGTAAGCCTAATAGTTCTGTGTAAACAAGTCCGGTCTATTAGAACTAATAATCTAATGACACTAATACAATTTTAATGAAACAATATAAAATAATTCATACCCAGGTGCGTGCATACGACCCATTTTTTTTTACGTAGAATTAATTTCCACTAAATTTTAACAAATTTTAGGCGCTTTAACCTACCAGCCCTCGCTACCTCGATGATCTTATTAGTGTGTTGCCACAATCTTGTTAGTAATTTTACCGGTGAAGAATGGGACATGGTTATTTTTTGTAACTGAGTATACAGATACTTTTTAAATAATTAACATTTTACCGGTTACTTTTTGTACTTGTATTTTGCTTTGTGCTGCTATCTGTTAAATTAAAAAAACAATGACAAACTTTTTTTTTATAAAAGTTCTACATATAAATTTAATAATTAAATTAACTATCAATTAAAAATAAATACTAATTTTATCATATATTTTCTATAATTACATGAAATCAATAATTATAATTACTGTTAATTTAAGACATAATCATTCATAACTAAATGAAAAATACTTATGTGATAATCCATAAAAAAAAATTATTTTCTTATTTGTACTACAATTTATTGATTGAAATTATGTTTCTATTTTCTTGCTTAGAATTAATTTCTAGAAAGAAAAGAGAAATTTAAGTTATCTCTTCTAAAACCAGTTTTCTTCAAGGAATTTCGGAAATTTAAATTTTAATAAATAAATAAACATTGATTTATTTAGTACAAAAATTCACATACGTATGTTATATATTTGTCCTTAGAATTTATATCTGACTCTGTTCTAAGCAAATTTTCTTATTACTCAATATTAGCTTTTCATAGGTTTTCAAAATTAATTTAAAAATTAAAACTTGATAAAATAAGAAAATAATTTATATTTTTAAAACTAATCAATTCAGCTTTTTATTTGAATTTATTAATTTTTCCTATTAAATAAATAAAATTTTATTATCAGTCTGTAATTATTTTGCAAAAAATTGTAATTTAGGGGAATTTAAAAATTTCAAAGAAATTTTTTAAAAAGATTCACTTAGTAAAATAAAGCAATTAATTAAAAAGGCAACAATATTTTAATTTATTAGGTATTTTAAAGTATTTTATTTCTTAGTATTTTAAAAATATAAGCATTAATGTAACAATTATATAAATATTTGTTTCATATTATAATAAGTAATAATTTTTCTATTTATGAAAAAGATATTTATTTGTTTATAATATTTCCATATAATTGATAAAACAGGTTATTCTGAAATAAAAACTACATTAATTCAAATATTTTATTTTAATTTTAAAAATCCTAAGTAATTTATATAAATAAAGCAATTTTTGAAATAAAACTGTCCTAATTATACTTAAATACATACAGTTGGTCTAAAAAATGTGTGAGCACCGGTATCCTTTCGAATTTTGTTCACATCGGAAAATGCTGACCTTTGAAAAGAACAAAATGAATTTATGGGGCATTCAAATCAAATGCGAACAGTTTTTCTTATATCACAAAAAATTAAATTAGGAATAACAAACAATTACAGATTCTGAAATCAAGATATCGCGTACTTGAGCTCGTTCAAAGGTTTCACGTCACGTTATTTGAAGTTGGGTCGAAATCTTTGTCCGTAAATCCGTTTGCTGCAATATTTTGTGGTTTTCCAATCTTTCAGACTCAGATAAATGTGACAAATCGAAATCCGTACGGAACTGGACTTTCGTTGGCGATCAACCTGAGTTCTCGACACAAGAAATTTCCTTCGTGAACGAATCCGTCCATGTACATGATCATGCTAATCGTATCCATTGTTTATTTTCCTATGCCGTCGGAAATCTTCCACTTTATTATATGAGACCGACTCTGTGAATAAAATAACACGATTGCTGTGAGACCGTTCGATAGCCAAGATTTGTGACGACTTGGTTTATTGCGAAAAATCCAGAGACTGTGGCTCATTCATCAGTGAAACTGAAGCTCGAACGAAATGCGGACTCTTCTTAAACCCGGAGATTAAAATTTGGAAATATGAAACATGAAATATATTTCATATTTTATAGTTTTCCGAACAAGGCGAAAGACTCATCTGGTCAGATGAGCAACGGATTTCGACTTGACAGGACGCACGCTGTGAGATTTAATTTTTTCCAAGTACGCGATATCTGAATTCCGAACTTTGCAATTGTTTGCCGCTCCATAATTTAATAATACACGATATAAGAAAAACTTGTTCGGATTTAATTTGATTGCCACGTAAATTCATTTCGTTCTTTTCAAAGGTCCGCATTTTGCGATGTGAACAAAATACGAACTTCCATGAATAAAGTGGAATTGATTCAATAGTCTGTTCGAAATGATTTGGGCCATTTCTTGAAAAAAATCAAGAACATTCATTTAACGTTTTAAATACATACGTTCAATGTATTCCGTTAATTCTTGTACAATAAACAAATTTCGGAACGTTATGCGAAATGTGCATGCTTGAAATTCTTCTTTAACTGTTTTCGGAAAACATTTAAATTGATACGGTTTTGGCCCAAAAATTTAGCGATATATCGATAAATTTGTCAGTTGGAAACATCGGACTGCTTCTGGAAAGGTAGAGAATGTTCTGGAAAATTCGGGAAGCTCTTCGGATGTTATAAATAGAGGCCAACAATGGGTCTGGGAAGTCAGTTGATGCCAGTTTCTCACAGCGCATGGACGTTGCTGCGAGAGAAAGAGAGCTATTTCTTGTATATTGAAATACTGTGAGCTGTTTAGCACCCTGGCTAGATTGCATTGTGAATTAAGTAGTACTGCAAACTACTGTATTTTTGTGGGAGCTCCTGCGACTCAGTAGCTTCACACAACTTCCCGTTAAGATCAGCAAAGCGAAGCATCATTTGCCACGGGCTGGGGTTGGGAGTGTAACCTCGCCGTACTCTCCCTCACAGAGTTGATGGAGCTCCATGGGTTCGGGACGTGTCCACGTTAATATGTGACGTCCAAAATCCTTCCACTAGCGTGGCGTAGTTGTGGAGATGAGGGTACCAGATCAGGCATTACCTCTTCACCTGACCTTGGTTCAAAATTGCGAGGCACTCGGTTATGGGCAATTATTCCAAACTTGTTAACTTGAAGGTATAGTCCGGAGCTCGCTTATGTATGTGTGTATTTTTGTGCCATTCTGTTATTAAATATAATTTAATTTCATTAATTTGTGTGGTTCTTGATCTACGAATCCCGAATACGCAACAATATATATCTTTCTCAATATTTTACTTTTAAATATTCTTGAGTTACTAATAACTTTTATATTCAGGGTCCAAGTCACCACAGGCAGGATAATATTGTTTTTTATATCGTTAATTTGATTGCTATAGGCATTAATGTATTTCTTAAAAGATGTCGATAAAAAAAAACATTTACCTTTTACAATTCTGTAATTAATCTCTTCTGAAGTTGTATTTGAAACGTTAATGATTGACCATAAATACATAAAACTATTAACACAGGAACTGTTGTGTTGTGACGTATACCACTTGGTTGACAATAACATCAAACCAGGTCCATGAGCCCCAATGCCTTCAATTAATGGAGCAAAGCCTCTGGGCTCAAGAATAGCTGGCCTTTATTTAAACCGATGCAGGCCAAAATGTGGGTTGGAGCAGCTTGAGTCCCATTGCATTTTGGACACAGGAGGTAAACTTCGTGGTCCGTCGCATGACGTTGTACACGAGTGTGTCCACTTTTCGAAATCTCTCCAGAGTTGTCTGCTCGCGCCTGTTGCCAACCCCAATCAGAACAGCCTCAGGGTGATTTTCCGCATACCTTTCATACACGGGGGCTCTCCTCCAAGAAGAACAGATATCTAACCAGACGCAGCAGGTGATCTCTGAAAAAGTAAGGCAGCCACTAGGAGCAGTATCCATACTCTGGCCAGACCATCAGCAATTTCATTGCCGTACACATCCACATTCGATGGGACCCACTGAAAGGTGATCTTAACATAGGCACAATCAAACGATTCAAAAGCCGGACGATGTTCTTAGTTGCTCGGTTCCCATGCCTTAACCATTCAGGTAAACACAGAAACTCTCTAAACAGTAAGTAAAACAATGCTTCTATACACAGAAGAGAAATACAAAAAAGTAATTACTTTAGTGAAATAATTGGAACACAAGAAATTTTAAAACTCACTATCTTAAAGTAAAATATGTAGTCTGTGAAAATTTGTTTTAAAATATTATATTTCTTTTAAAATACCAATATAAAATGAAGATTTAAGTTATTTAAATTTGAAGTGAAAAATTAAATTTGTTTGTCTTCTCCGATAGCAGCTTCACGCTTGCATTAATTTGACTGGTTCAACAGTTTAAAGTAGACTCTCAATTATTATAAACATGCACGGATTAGGAAGGAATCGAATCAAAAGCCAGAGCGCCGATTCTTTAATTCCCCTGTTCATGAAAATATTAAAATAGGCGAAAATATTTATGAATTATTTATGAAAATGAGATTTACCTTTAAAGAAACAGTATTTCTTATATGTCTCTAAGCATAACTTTCAAAAGAACCTAAAACTACTTCACTTTAAAGTAAACTAATTTCAAGTAAACTACAATAAAAATAAAATGACATGACATTTTACCGTAAAAATAAAACAATCGTTAAAAAAGAACAAGTGAAATAGAATTTAAGAAATAATCTTTTTTATTTATCGAGTAAGTTCAGTAAGAGTAAGTATAATTAGAAATAAATTATTTATTTATCATGTAATTCCTCGCTTTGAGATAAACGTAGCAAAATTATCTTACAGAAATGAATAATTTATTACATATATACATAAATTATTTATTTAATTAAGTAACAATTATTGATGAGGATAAATTTTTGTTACCATTTATAAATTAAAATTCATATTTTAAACATAATTTAGGCTTTTTTAAATAGTGTGTATTCGCTTATGTTGTAATTTAATTTGCCTGAGTAAGAAATACTTATGATATATACTAAGGTATAGAGAATTTTTAAATTTATTCTTGAAATAGTTTAGCAAGTTTTTCCGGCGAAATTTTTTGAATAAACTATCGATATTTAAAAATTAGTTTTTTTCTTTTATTAAGTGCCGACCGATTGGCTGAGTGGTTAGCGTTCCTGGCTCCTGAGCTGTTGGTTCTGGGTTCGAATCCCGGCTCGGGCATGGATGTTTCTTTCCTTGTCTGTTCTCTCTGTCCTTTCTTCTGTATTGTTGTATGAACGTGGCCTGCCCTATAAATGGGTTTGTGGTGTTATGGCGCGGGTAACGCTACTCGCCTCCGTGACTTGGTTCACAGGTGCTCGCTGGGTAACGACAAATGAGTAGCAATTTCTGTCCTTGTTGTGGCATAGGGTTCAGTCACCCTTGTGTGCCCGCCATTGGGTAAAACAAATCTTTTATTAAGTTAATCTTTATGAATAAACTGGTGTGTTTCAGATGCACGGAGAAAATTTAAATTATTTGTATCAACATGAATATAAAAGCATTTAAATTATGGCCTGCAAATTTCAAACGAATTTTTGCAAAATTTATTCGCAAACGATTATTTTTAAGGAGGGGAACTTTATTATTTTTTACACTGTAGACGAAAATTATTCCGAAAATTTTCCGCGTGTCTCTCCACTTTTGTAATAAGTTTTCTGCTAAGCTTAATGTATGTTTCGTGGCGAGACAAATAGCACCACCTGTCTGGAAATAACACCTTAAAATTTGGAGCATTAAACCACGTGATCAATTAAATTAACTTCGTTGTTATTCGCCAAATTTTCTCTTTTCCCATTCGTTTAACGCGTTTTTTGGAAAACAAACTTAATCTGTATAACTTGCTTTGATTTTTTTTTTCTTAATATTTTGATGATAGCTTAATTTTATTTTTGTCTATTGATAAAATAATTTGAACCATAAATTAGTTTCCTGGTGCGTGACGATTTGAATCCTTTATTTGATGATTTGGCTGTGTTACAAAAGGAATGTAATTAAAATATAATTATGCCAAGGGCGACGGCATCAGTAAGTGTAAATGTTGTGTTACCTGATTCTTTACAAGTAGCTGTTATAAATTGCTCGGGACGATATAAGGTAAGTAACTATTTGTTTACATATTTGACGATTTGTGTTTCGTAAGGTGAATGTAATTAGGACATAATTATACCAAGGTCAAAAGAAAACAATATGTTACGTACTTTTTAACCGCTCGGTACACATATACACATAGCAAAATTACAGTATAGTTAGCTTCTCGCTTAAGAGTGTACAGTCATTGGTTTTCAAAGGCATGGTTCCAATTTTCTAAAAAGTTAAGAAAATTTATTTTTTAATTATTTTGTAAAATATTGAAAAGTAAACCTACTCGTATAAAAAAAAAGAAAATTTGAACCAATTGTTCTTATATTAAATATTATGATTAGGATTTTTTTATTACTTATGGCATATGATTACATAACGACTTAAGTTTTCATCTTTTGAAAGAAAAGTACAATCACCATTTCCAGATTTTGCAGTATATTCAGTTCAAATTTCATTATTTTTGAATCCGTATACATAGCAGAGAAGAATTTTGTTTTTTGTGTTGTATTGAAGACTTTGTTGTTGCACCAGCATGCTATCCTGTTCCTAGCCCTCAGTTGGGCTCTACCAGTTAGAAAGAAGCAGCTGGGTGGTGTCTTCGTGATTTTGAAGCAGGGACCAAGCAGAAGACCCCCAATGCTAGGCCTGACACCCCCAGAGGTATCATTTCACTTGGAGGACATTGCGACCACGCAGCTTTAACGTGCCCCAGCCACCTTTAGCAAACACGACGGATATTTGGTTGGTCTGGATTCGAACTCATTGCTTTCCGATAATGAGAACGACTCCCTAACCAACCAAATCATTATTGGTGAATGTATATACAAACATACATACATACGATAGTCACTCTGAAATTTTTGAGATACAACAAGGTTTTTAAAGTTATAGTTACAAAATTTTAGGTGTGTTCAAAGTAGTCTCCTCCAGCATCAATGCATTTTTGTAGATGAGTTTTCCACAGATTAATTGCCTCAAGCCATTCATTTCTTCGAATGGATGAAAAAAATGCATTTATAGCCACATCAATCTCTTTCTCTGAATGGAAACGACGTCCACGTAAGTTCTTTTTAAGATTAAAGAATAACCAAAAGTCGCACATAGCTAGATCAGGTGAATACGGTGGATGTTCGATCACTTTAATTTGTTTTTGTTTAAGAAACTCAACTGTTAATGCGACTGTATGTGAAGATGCATTGTCATGGTGAAGCATTAGTCCCCTAACATTCAGTTCTTGTAGAATTTCTGGAAGACATTGAGTGGTATACCAGTTTGCTGTTACTGTCTTTTGTCCTTCCAACTTGATGGCTTTGACCCATCCCGTACTTCTGAAGAAAACGGCATACATCACTTTTTTCAGTGCGCGTTGTTTTTTCACCATTGTCGGCGTGGGATCACCTTC
The DNA here is from genome assembly GCA_037975125.1 of Latrodectus hesperus. Taxonomy (NCBI): domain Eukaryota; kingdom Metazoa; phylum Arthropoda; class Arachnida; order Araneae; family Theridiidae; genus Latrodectus; species Latrodectus hesperus. Next base: position 4,385,428 of record CM075860.1, on the reverse strand, counting down.
AAAGACCCATACTTTGCTTTCTTGACGTGTTAGAACGTCAAAAAACGGTATGTACGTTTCATCACCTGTTACAAGTTTAGAAATGATGGGGTGGCCACCATCATTCAGCATATTAAGAGTTTCTTTACTGATTCTGACACGCTCCTCTTTTTCATGCTCAGTTAGATTATGGGGAACCCAACGGCAAACTACTTTTTTCAAATGTAATTCTTCATGAATGATTTTGTGCATGGCTGCGGATCCAATGTTAAGTTCCTTCTGTATCATTTGATAGGTACAGCGATTATCATCCATTAACAAATTTTCGTATGGCAGACACATTATCCGGGATTACTGCCGACGGCGGCCTTCCTGTGTGTTCTTCATCCTGAAGAAAATTGCGACCTCTTCTAAATTCTCTAAACCATCTGAATACAGTAGCACGAGCTGGAGATTCATCACCAAATGCTAATTGCAACCGTTGAACGCATTCTTCTTGATTTAATCCTGCTTTGAAATCGTAGAAAATCATAGCGTTAAAATGTTCTCCCGTCAACTCCATTTTCCCTTCTGTTTAAAATTTATTCCACACTAAACAAGTTGAAGTAAGTCAGTAAAAAATCGTCATCTGTGTTAAAATACTTTGTACTTTAAAATTAAACCGTTATTTTTATTTTGTAAATTCTCGTCTGCGCGTATCTCAAAAATTTCAGAGTAACCCTCGTACATACATACATAGCCGTGCACGTGAGACCCGGACTGTACCTTAAGGTTAACGGGTTTGGAATACTCGCCCATCAACAAGCGCCTCGTGTTTTTGAACCAAGGTTAGGTGACGGGGTTACACTTGAGCTGGCACGAACCTCTCCACATCCTCGCCACACCAGTGGAAGGACTTTGGACGTCACAGATGTACGTAAACACGTCCTTAACCATGGAGCTTCAGCAACTTGGGGAAGATGAAGGTTATTGGTGAAGGCTAGAATTCAAGTCTTGGTGAAACATGTGAAATGTAATCCCACGTTAAAACTAACATCATAAAAGAGTAAGGCGTACGGGTATTAATATTTATTCTAAATTTCCTTTACATATTTTACCTACCTAGAAACTTATTTTAAACGATAGTTCTAAAAGAAGAATGCTTTCATTTCCTGTTTAAAATTTTTGAAGAATGTGATAATTGAATTTTTCTCACATACCTAATTAAGAATCAAAATCTTGAACATAACTTGTAAAGCGTTGTAAATATATGAGGGATGTATCATATCATTAATACTCTTCTTTATTTAAAAAAACAAAAAACTTTTCTTTCTATGAAAAAAAATTAATAACACTATATCAATTTTATTTTTAAAAAATTAGAGTTACTTAAAAACAAATTCTGTCTCTGTTTGAGAGAACTGAAAATTTATATTTATATTTTGAAACTAGTAACTATAATAATTTAGGTCAACTAAAATTTTATTTTCCCTGTAATTTAAGTAAAAATTTATTAATATTAAGATAGATATAAAAGATAATGAGACGATTTCTTAAATGAAGAAAAAAAGAAGGAAAATTATTGAGAGATAACTAATAAAAAAAACTATCAACATCTTCTCATTTTCTTATTTATTAATTATAATTAAAAATTAATTATAATTATCTTAAAAGATTGAAAAAAATTGCTAAATTTGACAATTTTGTGTTCATTAGATATGACCTAAAATTCTAAATTATTGCTCACTTTTAAATAATTTGCTCAAACTGCGTTATTATTTGGTATATTTTTACTGGTATAGTCAAGTCTATCACTATAAATGTAACGGAAATTAGTGAGTACTTCTTGTAAATCATCTGCTCTACTCATTTCATTAAATCAGAAAGCTGATCAGCCAAAAAATGTATTTATATAGTTCTATATCGGGAGCGTGACCACATTCTCCCTCACTGGGTTGTTAAAGCTCCGTGGGTTTTGGACGTGTCCGCATTCACTTGTGACGTCCAAAGTCCTTCCGCTTGTGTGGTCTGGATGTGGAGAGGAAGGTGCTAGCTCAGATGTGAACGTGAACGCCAGCAGGACTCCCTGTACCTAACCCAGGGAGGGTTCTACCAGTTTGGGTGGAGTCTGCTGGAGAGAAAGAAGGAAGCACCAGTAGGGAAGCGCCACCCCTGCCTGTGGTCTCGAGCTCCCAACGCAACAGCTCAAATCAGCGTTGTAGGATAGTTGTCTCACTGCTTCATTGATGTTTCTTCATGGTACTTGGGCTCTCATCATCGTTCAGGGATTATGAGCTCCCTGTGCTCCGAGAGGAATGTTATCAGCGAGAGGATTTTGGCTTTCGCTTGCGGATGGTGGATAACATTTTTCATCCATTCTATTCTCAGGTTTTCGCTGGGGGTAGTAAAATGCCAGGAGCTGGTGAGTGGGCACGATGTGGCATAGTGAAGTGGGTCACCCGTATGACCACAGGCACAGTTGTCGCTTTCCCGAGCACCAATCCTATGTAGATAGCTCGGGAATGGACCATGTCCCGTGACGAACAGTGTAATCTGTCTTGGCCAGCATTGGTTATTAGGTTTAACCTTTGGAATTATATCATGTACCAAGCGACCTGTAGTAGCTTGGTCCCATGACAGTTGCCAGGATTGGATGGCCTTTGTTTTGAATTCCTTTTTGTGAAAAGATCTTGGGGTGGGCAGATTTACTTGAAGTTTGGTCGCTGTTGTGGCTTCTTTTGCCAATCTGTCGGCGGTCTCGTTGCCTTCTAGTCCGACGTGCGCTTTAACCCATCCGAGATGTAGGTTGTTGGTGATGTTGATCTCTCGTTGGATTTCGCGGGCCAGTGGACTTGTTGTGGTGGGGTTGCTTATGGCCATGAGGGCTGCTTGGCTGTCTGACCATATGCTGCTTTTCTCTTCTCTTGTCTTTGCCCAGGTTACAGCTTTTAGAATGGCATACAGTTCCGCCTGAAAGACAGTGTTGTTTGGATTGAGCCTGAATTTCTCAAAGTGGATGATATTACCGTCTAAGATGGCTACAAAGGCTGCTCCCACATTTTCTTCCATTTTGGAGCCATCGGTATATATCTGACAGATGGTCTGATCCCTTTTTGAGTGTTGGTCATCTCCTAGACTGATGTGGTTGTCTACTTGGAAGTTTCCTGGGTGGATGGTGAGCTTGGAGATTTTTTCTTCAATAAGGTCTGTACAGGTTTGCTTGATTGCGTATTTGGTTTTGGCCTCCATTTCGATGAAAAGGTGTAGGGGCATAATCCCGGTAATTACTTGGAGAGCTGAAGTGGCCGTTGTTCTAAAGGCTCCCGTAATGTTGAGGAGGAATTTTCTTTGGATTTTGTCCAGTAAAAGCTGATTTTTTACACGTAGATTCCTACCCCATATCATTGCCCCATGGGCCATTATTCTTTCGGCAACCGATTTGTAGAGGATGGCTCTGTGTTTTTGGGAGAAACCCCAGGTGGATCCCGCCAGCCGTAGGAGCTGTTGGTGACAGCTCAGATGTAACCTCGTCACCTGACTATGGTTCAAATGACGTGGAACTTGGTGGTATAGGCGAATATTTCAAACCCATTAACTTTAAGGTTGTTGTACCAGCATGCTTTCCTGTACCTAGGCCTGGGTTGGGCTCTACCAGTTAGACAGAACCAGGTGGGTTGAGTGTTCGTGACTTTAAAGCAAGGACCAAGCAGAAGAACCTCAATACTTGACATGCCAACCCCAGAAGTATCATTTCGCTGGGAGGACATTGCGACTACGACCAGTTTAAACGTGTCCCAGCAGCCTTTAGAAAACACTAAGGATCTTCGGTTTGCCGGGAATCGAACTCTCTACCTTCCGATAATGAGCACAACGACCTAACCAACCAGGCCACCGCGGCCATTAAACTTAATGTACAGTCAAGGACCACTATTGCACTGTTACGATTAAATAAAATTTTAAAGATTTTTGATTGGTTGTTGCGATTTTCTTTTGCGCAAATGCCATGAATGATTGAGCTGAGCCAGCTGCTTGTTTGTTTGTTTGTTTGTTTGTCGCTCAACGGTCATTTTTTGCACACGAGGGCTAATTAGACCGGGACTTACGGCTTAAAGTGGATTCCGAACCACTACAAACATCCATACCCAAGGTGGGATTCGAACCCACAAACTGTTGAACCGAAGGCAAGAGCGGAGCCAGTTGCTTGTGTGGCCTTTTCAATATTTCAGACATTCTTTTCGTAATAAGCCTTATATTTTTCAATGTATTTATATTGCATTTGTTATCAAAATCTGAAACATTGAGATGGATATAGATCTTTTCCTTAAATTTTTTCACCTACGGAAGAAAGAGAATTCCTGTTATACTGTGAAATGAAATAAAAATAGGATGATAAAAATATATTGAATATTAAATTTTTTATATGAAGAGTTAATAACTCACGTGTCATAATTTAATAAAATGATTAGATTTCAGAATCAGAAATTTCTTCGAAAGTGTAATTCCATTGATAAGCACTCATGAAAATATGGAAAGTAAATATTTTGAAAGAGTATAAATAAAAAATAATAAAAATTTGTGAAAAAAAATTATTTTGATATTATGAGAATGTGACTCGTAATTTTATAGTTTGTCAAATATTTATGTAATTAAAATTCTTATTATATGACCCAGTCAAATTTTCATTCATGGTTATATTAAAAATAGCAACAGGTTATGCAGGGAAACTTATATCAAGTTGTTGGTCTCCAGCTAATTTAAAACATAGGTTATATTTCCTTTTAGAGCATTGATTATTTATTAAAAGATTATTAAAATAATTTAAGAGCACTGTGAAGTTGCATATACCACAATTCATGCACACCTTTTAATCTCAGATAAATCTCTGTCCTTTCAAGAATAGAGGAATGAGGTTTTTCCACCCTTTTAAAAACTTCTTCCCTGAATAACCGCTAATTAGAAAAAAAAAAAAAAAAAAAAAAAACACAGTTTGAGATCGTATTTATATTTTATATTTGCACAGTGCGAGTTTTCTAAATAGTAACTATATTTCTTTTTTATTTTTGAAAAAAAAATTCTTTAATCTACTGCAGCGAACGTGCTTTCGGTTTTCTCAATAATGCGCCGATTGGAAATGCAGAGTAACGCAGATACAACAGTTCCGACTTCCATATTAAATAATTTTGTTATTAAAATAGTTTTCCAGCGTCCCACATATACGTCTGACCTCATTTGATGATGCTAAGCAAAGTTTTGAACAAAGCTAAGTAACTACTAAAAATATCATCAAAACAATAATAAACATTATTTTTCTTTAAATTCAATTCTTTTCCCCCCTTAAAGATTGGCACATATTATTCACTTAAAGTCATGTGGATATTAGTAATTTATATATTTTATTCGAATAATTAATTTATTTATATAAAATTTTCTTATGAATAAAGGCAAAATAAAAATATTAATTAATACTAGTTTAGCCACGAGGATCCCGCCGTCGCTGTGGTCGGCCACTGCTGTACCCTTTCTTGGTATCTAATTGAAGCGAAATTTCAATCATTCAATGAACTTGAATCGCTTGAGGGACGTTGTTGTTGTTGCATCAGCATTCTTCTCCACGGCATCATCAACCTTTTAATCACACACCATACAGCTGATTGTTGTTTTAATAAAGCACTGTTACTTGAACTGTGATGCAATGGTCTATGCAGTAGACCATTGCAGGTTTTTCATGCCCCACCAATGTACATCTCTAGTTTCAATAAATGGCCGTGGTTACGGTTCTCGACGGATGCCTGACACTCTGTGAAAGGTGTCTGTTTCTCTAGACTGAGGTGGGAGCATACCTGATAACCTATTGGTATAGAGCAGGGCTTCCATCTCTCGTTGTCTATCTGTTGCATCAGCATGCTTTCTTGTACCTAGGCCTGAGTTACACCTCTACCTGTTAGATGGAAACAGCGAGGTGGAGTCTTCGTGATTTTGAAGCAGGGACCAAGCAGAAGACCCTAAATGCATGGCCTGACATTCGCAGAAATATCATTTCACTTGGAGGACATTGCGACCACGACTAGTTTTAATGTGCCCAAGCTGCCTTGAGCCAACACGACGGATCTTCGGTTAAGCTAGAATTCGAAATCACTACCTTCCGATAATAAGAGCGACGTCCTACCAACCAGGCCACCGCGTCCTCTCTTGAAGGACGTTGCGGCCACGAACTATTTTAAATGTCCCAGCCACCTTAACGACGGATTTTCTATGAAGTCAGTACTCGAACTCACTATTGAGAGCAGCGACCAAATCAACCAAGCTACCGAAACCTACTAATTCCCCGTCGTTGTGATAAAACAACATTATTCGGATCATCAAATCTTTGGCTGATTCCCGTTTTAGTGGAACAATTGAAAATAGATGCGATATTTTCGGTTACCCAATTCACATTTTTCGTTGTGAGCGCTTCAGAGTTTTCCATATTTCTTTTCTTGTGACACGAGAATACGTCCATTGTTTATGTAAAGTTATTCCGGAAGTCAAAGACGCCATCGATGTCCAAGTGGCTTATGACCGCTTCCGGATGTTAGGGCATCTACTTCACTGTGTCAAAATATAACATTTATGTTGTACAATCAGAAAAGGCTATAATCACCTTTTCTTTTTTCTTAAGATTTTGAGTCAAGTTGGCAAAAAAGGATTCAAATTAGTTAAATTATTTATTTAAAATTAATTTGAAATTGAAAATACCTTAAAGAAATGCAAAATCAATTTAGTTTTATTTAACACACAAAATTTTGTACATCAAAAAAATTAGATTTTGAATTATTTTACTAGTATTTATATATATCAGCTTGTGAAATTAATTTTGGAAAAATTTGTTTGAAGTTGATATTAAAGAAACATTCTGCCGTTAAAATTGTTTAAACTATGAAAATTTGAGATTTTCATTGAAAATTTTAGAAGCTCTCAAAAATATAATTGGAAAGTTATTTGAAATTTTTTGCATGTTATTAATATTTAATTCCATTTAAAATTTTTTCATACGTAATTGTGTAGATATGGGTTAGAAAGAGACTAATTTTTAAGAAAAAGTCTTATTAATGTTCAATCAAGTTTGCACTCCCTTGGAATAAGTACTCACCTCGTAGACATTGTCGCCAATTCACAGCTCAGTTTTTCCAATAATTCAGGGATACACAGAGATCCCCAAAATACTAGTACGCCCACACTACCTACCCCACCCACACCTAGTACGAGTAGATCAAATGCATTGAAACAATTGGCAGTTATTCGTTTTTAGGTTACAACAAATAAACTCAATTTCACACTAAATTAGTGTATCGCTAATTAGTGTACACACAAATTATTGTAATCTCTCATGTTCCAATGTATTTCTTATCTAATCTTTCATTGGAGACAACGATAATATGACACCTCTTAGCGGACAGTCTGACCGTCAAAGGGTGTTGTAATGTCCTTATATCCACTGAGTAAATTATTTTCCGGGAAAATTTTTCTTGGATAGAAGGATGTATTCATACATCAGAAGAAAAGAAATCCAAAAAATCCTAAGCATCCTCCCAAAAGATTTGTTTGTAGGAGGCAGAAGCACTGTACCCAACAACAGGTACTGGAATCGAACCCTTAATCTCTCGCTTCGAAGTAGGCTGTGCTACTAGTAGGACACGCTCAACCCAAGAAAGGATATTTTAACACCTCTTAATGTTCACTGAAACAGACTAGGGAAAGCTCCGCAATAACCATCATAACAGATATGTCTTTGAGCAGTTACCATGGGTGCAATGCTCTTGGGAAAATTTCCTTCCCCATTAGAGCAATGTCAAAATTGAGAGAATGGATTCTCTGCTGGTGCCCTCTATCGGAGGAGTTCAGAGCAAAGCCGTACTTTCACCTTCGTGGTGCTCTGATTAAACGAAAGACGCACCCTATTGATTTAAATTCACATAGCCAACTGCATAGCGAGTTTGGCATATCCAAGTATCATAAGTAGCAACAACAGCATATACCCAGGACAGAAGTACACCATTCATCTACCATTGATCAATATTCGCTGGATCAGTATAAAACCTGTAACATTTCGCACCGAAAAGAGCTGCTCTATCATCAAGCCACAGTGAGCCCTAATCAGGAATGCTTACAAGATATTGAATTGAAGGGAAAAAAAATAACTCGAAATATGCCCAAAAAAAGCTTCTTGAAAATGCATAATATTTTGCCAAATCTGACAAAACTGCAGTTCTAGCTACAATCCAGATAAGGGGATTACCGTAGACTAAATCCCGCTTTTCGAATGCCGTTGCCGAGGCATTCGAAAAGGCGAACCTTACAGGATGATTAATATAGTTATTTCATAATATATCGCATATTTCATTCATGAAAATGAATAAAATACATGATATCACGGAGTGCTATTTTCTTTATATGGCTTATCGTCCGACAAAATTTTAGATTTATTTACCACCATTTACATAAATAAATAAAAAAATTCAATTGCACTACAGCCCTTATAGGGCCAAAGTCAACAATGCCCATATCTGCTTTCGTAAATGAGGGTCCTTGGGTACGAAACATATATCCCAGTTAGGCTGTCAGCCTAAGGCGCGAAACCGCCCAGAGTTTAGTTCCTTAGTATGATTGATACTCAGTTTTATTGACTCACTGAAGGAATGAAAGGCTGAATCGATCTAACCCAGTCCGAGGAATTTGTATCAGTGCTTTAGGAGCGCGAAGTGTTAAAAATATTCCACCTCCACTCATTTACATAATCGAAATAATGGAATAAAATATTTTTATTTCATGTTGAATGAACTAATACATTGGTGTTACGTATGAAGTTTATTAAAATGTTACTAAGGAAATTTCCTTTGAATGCTTTTATGAATCATCACGTTGAATGTAATAATGGATTCTCAACTTTGTACATTAAATTACTCAGAGAAATCAGATATAATCAGTCAAATAAGACATAATCAGTCTAAAGGAAGTTATTCAAAGTATTAGAAGTCTAGCACATTCAGTTTAATGAGCGTTTAATTGTATGTATTTTGAAATCCATGATGTTTCAATTCTTCATTAACACTAATCATACCATAACGGGTCAAATGACCCATTTTGAACTTTTGCATTGATAATGCACGTATTATCTTATTACTTCTCCAAATTTAACTTACTGACTTTTTCTGACTAATTAAGTCTACTGTTCTTATACTATTTTTATAATTTTTTGTTTTGTTTATTTTGAGTAATAACTGTCGTATACCGTTGTCTACCACATCGGGTCATTTGACCCGGAGAACATTTTTTTTGTTTTATAAGCTTATCAATACATATTGCTTATCTTATTGTATTCAGTAAACTGCAAATGTATGCAAAGACTGTTACGTAAAGTAGTTCAATCAAAATAGCTGAGAATAATTCAAGAAAATATAAAAATTTTAGATTGAAACTAGATTTTTGTGTAAAAAAGGTAGCAAAAAAAGAAAAGTTTAGTACACAGTTTTTATTTTATTTTGATAGCTTTATTAGTGATACAGGTAACTATTTACCCATAAAATGTCGAAACGAACGAGACAGTCCAAATTCTTAGAAGATATAAATGATATTGGAGAAGAGTTTTCGGAAATCGGTGAAGATGAATTTTCTGAAAACGAAGATATATTGGTTACAAACGACCTGGCGTTTACCTGAAACTGTTTCATATTACAATAAAACCAAATTTGGTGTAGACATGACCGATCAAATGGCGAGGAAATTTACTACAAAGTCTAAGTCTTGCAGATGGCCACTCCAAGTTTTTTTCAATATCCTTGATTTAGCTGGTATAAATGCCTGGATTTTATACAAGCAAACGACAGGAGATAATATCTCGAGACAAGATTTTTTACTCAAGCTAGCAGTAGAACTTGCCGACGATTTTCGAGTTGCCCGTGAACAACCAAAAGAAAAAGCAAATACTAAACGATCGTTGCCTAACCCTGTTACAGATTCTAATAAACGTAAGAGGTGTCAAATAGGATACTGCAAAGATAATAAAACTAATAAAATTTGCTCCAATTGTAAAAAATTTGTTTGCGGGAAATGTGCGACGGAAACACTTATGTGTAAAAAATGTGATGTATAAAAACAACTCTTATTTTTTGCGTTTGAAATAGAAATTGTAAAAATACTATTTCATATAATTATAATACATATTTTATTATCATTATATTTTTATTTCCTTTCCAACATCCATATTTCATACATAAAAGTAGGAAACGTAAATTTCGGGTCATTTGACCCGCTATGGTAAACTAGGTATCTAATAAGTGTTGGTATGATTAGTGTTAAATAAAATTATTCTGATGAAAAATGTTATCTTTTTGGAAAAACATTTTTGCCCCTAGATATTTGCTTATTTTGCGTAAAGTTCTATTAAGAAAATAAGGTATTAAGATTTTTAGAATTGAAAATGAAAGATGATGCACTTTTTTGATATCTTCCGTAAGTGAAAAATGATCAGATATAAAATAGGGTTGTTAAGATGTTTAGTTTTCTAAACAACTTTTCTATCACATATTTTTTCTTTCTTTAAATTAAATTAGTTATTTTATTTTTCATAAAGAACAGTGCATATGTTCTATTTAAAAAATGTTGTTGTTATTTATAACACTTGGACAAGCCAAGCTTGCTATGCGAATTTAAGTCAGTAGAGTGTATTTTTCATTTAACCAGAGCATCACAACAGTGAAAGTAAGACTTTGCTCTAAACTCCTCCGATAGATGGCACCACGAAAGTATCTATTTTCCTAATTTTGACTTTGATCTGGAGGGGGAGGATATTTTCTCCAGATCATTACACCCATAGTAACTGCTTAACGTATGTATTCTAAACTGCTGAAAAACGAATTCTATAAGAACTGTATTAGCCTAATTGGGGATCGGACCGAAAATTTCTTTGGGGGCTCCATCTGCTTCACAACAACAATTTTTCTATTTGGCAAATGATTCTATTTGATTGACAACATAAAATAAACCTTCTATTCCATTTGAGGGCCCCTCTGATATATCCCGGTACAACTGTCCCATACGTACAAAATGAAAATGGATATGTCTTGAAAATGGAAAGTAGGGCTTTAACTTTTAATAATAAAGTTATAAAAACATCTTTATGGAATTTTTTAAGCAATGAGATTGATTTCAATTGTTTTAAAACATATAATTTATTTCTTTGCTCTGTAAGAAATGCATGTATTTGAGAGAGATTAATTTATAATAAATGTGTGTAATACTAAATTCGAACTAATGTGAACTAATATAACAAATTATTTTAGTAAAAATAACCTATTTAATACAATACTAAATCTACGAATACTCCCTCATTTTATGCATATACATTAAAGTAAACTACTAGATAAAGTACATAAATATCAGAAAATTTCTGATATCTTTTCTGTGATTAGAGCAATTCCAAAGCGATTTTAATACGAGATACTTTAAATATGAAAAAGCAAAAGGAACTCTCTAATCATGGTGAAATTTACATCTGTGCTAAAGATGAACAGTTTTAATATTTCACTAATTTTTTTAAGGAATTTTTTTTGTCTCTCATTGTTTCTTACTCAGCAGTAGAGATGTAAAATTTCTGGAAATTTTGAACCACAGAAATTTACTAATTTACGTGGTTCAAAATTTACTAAGGAACACGGAAATTTACTAAGAAATTTTGAGGATAAACTGTACATTTTTGAGAATTTTGAGGAAATAAACTCAATCATTTTTCGTTTAATGGATAGTTTTGTCTCATCTAAATGAAGAGAAGTAAAATAAACTACTTAAATAGGCAAAAAATGTCTGTTGTCTTCTAGTAAAGAAGTTAATTAATTTCGTACTAGAAAAACAAAAATACATGTTAAAATAATAAAAATGAGGAACTGATATACAATCATGTCTATAAATTAAGGATAATTCGGAATCACACAGAAATTGAACTCTAAAATAAAAATTTCACATGTAGAATTATCACACACATCTTGAAGAATAATATGCAAATTACAAAAAACCACTAGATGGCACCGATAGTACGTCACAATGACGAGAGTGTAAAAAAGGGGTATATAAGGAATAATTGCAAAGAAGTAAAATTATTCACAAGCGCTTTAAAAGCCTTTCAGTGCAATAACCGTATAGTTATGGCACAAAGGAAGCATTTGGATGATGTTTTACGTGGTAGAATTATCTGCCATCTGGACTGTATACGTATCCAGCTGGAAGTATCCGAGGAACTTGGAATCGCCCAGAGTGTCATCTCCAGTCTTTGGCAACTTCCAAGATGATGGTAATGTGAGTAGACGTTACAGCATAGGTCGCCCCCGAGTTACAACGCTGAATGAGGATCGCTATTTGACAGTTACTGCCAAAAGAAACAGACGGAGCACAGCATCAGACCTGTCTCGTCAGCGATCTTTAGCTACCAGTACGACAGTATCAAGGCAGACCGCGTACAGACCCTTAGGGCAAATTGGTCAATATGCTCGTAGGCGTGTCAGATGTTGTGTTCCACTTATCGCAACTCACTGTCACCTGCGGTTAGCCTGGAGTAGAGAGCTTGCATTGTGGAACTCCGCAACAGTGGTCTTGTGTGATGTTTTCCAACGAGTCAAGGTTTAGCTTTCACTCTGATTCTAACCGGGCTTTTATATGGAGAAGTCCAGGCACCCGTTACCACCAACAGAACACCATTGAACGACACCGTTACGGTGGTGCAGGATTGTTCATTTGGGGAGAAATTATTCAGTGTTCCAGGACTAACCTGCATGTTTAGAATGTAACCATGACAAGCCACATCTATCGGGATGCCATTCTGGAACATTATGTACACTTATTTTGGGGCACCATGGGGGTCGAATTTCCGTTTATGGATGAACAACACCCGTCCTCACCGTGCAAATATTGTAGACGAATGCCTTCAATCGGAGGATATCACTCGTATAGACTGGCCAGCATACTCACTGGACTTGAATCCAATAGAGCATGTATGGGACATGCTTGGCCAACAAACTGCAGCCCGCCAACTCCCTCCCACATGTCTACTAAAGCTTCGGAGAGCATTGCTTATTGAGTGGGGTAATATTCCCCAAGATCAGATTATTAATTTGATATTCAGCATTCCTAGGCGTTGTATTGCATTGTGTATTGTACGAGTATTAACCATCATAACAACCATGTTATATTGGTTTTTGTAAATAGGTTCTTTTTTGAAATTTGCTCCAGGGAATAAAAATCACAATTTTTATTAATGATGTCAAACATATAGCATCTTTCTTGCTCTTTACTTTTTATTTAATAAATGGACTTAACAAATAAGTCACATTTGTTTTGCTTCTGTCTCTTTCTTGCCGAGCTGGCAGCCGAATGGTTAGCACTCTTGCCTTCGGTTCAACAGTTCGTGGGTTCGAATTCCACCTTGGGTATAGATGTTTGTAGTGGTTCGGAATCCACTTTAAACCGTGGGTTCCGGGCTAATTAGCCCTCGTGTACAAACAATGACCGTTGAACGACAAACAAACAAATCTGTCTCTTTATTTGCCTGATCTTGCATTATCCTCAATTTATGGGCACGAGTGTATAATAAAAGATATGAAGATAAATTTTTCACAGGACTGTCAGAATAAATATTGACATTTCCATATTTCTGTCGTTATAAACTTCTTCACAGAAAGAAAGAAAAAATGTTTTCTCAATATTAATTTTTGAAATTATTCTAAATTGGTCATTAATGCAAAATTATTTTCTTTTTCTGCAAAACTCTATTTTCATAATCAGTAGTAGAAATCATAAAAATAAGTGGACTTTTATTTATTTTAAGAAATATCTGATATTTCTTATCAGATATTTTTTTATTAATATATCATCTAAATTTCTTATATAAACTATTTCTTATAAAATATTTCAGCTGAAAAATTTCGAAACTCTCTAGGTCTTTCAAAATTCCCTAGGGAATAAACTGGAAAATAAACCCAGTTTTTCTTCTTTCTTTTACAACACTACTCAACAAGCAGATAGCTATTCCCATTGTGGGATATATATATATATATATATATATATATATATATATATATATATATATATATATATATATATATATATATATATATATATATATATATATATATATATATATATATATATATATATATATATATATATATATATATATATCGGGTTGAAACGAAAGTTCTTCGCCACCACTATTATCGTCAGGGCAAACAGCTTACGTCAACTTGTTCACTTATATTTTGTCAGACGATTTTTTGGTATTTGAAAGAAACTAGCTTTGGAACACTGTGTTGACATATCTCTAGGAACATTAAGTACAAAGTGTCTGAAATTCAATCATCCCACTACCAGACTAGAACCATCATTTACTTCTCCAGTTCTGTTGCAAAATGGCAGCTACAAAATATCGCCAAATCATGTGCACAGCTTTAAGTATGCATTACTGTTATATCATATGACATCGTGAAGTTTTGGTACTGAAAGATTAAGAACAAGAACTATGACAGTCAAGAAGCAGAGTGCTCTGGCAGAGACTTCATCAACAAATGTTTATGAGGCCCATTTGTGTGAACTTGAGAAAGAAAATCAGTATTCTAATATCGAGAGCTAATGAAGGAATTAGACATTAATGTTATGTCTATTAGTCGCTCTATGCATCACATAAACTTAACTACAAGTTCAATGGCTGGGTGATGCATGCGTTGACTCAAACAGTTAAAAGAATAGGCGTGTTCGAATCCACAATAATCTGTCCGAATATCAACCCAAGTTACAAAATTCTGACAGGATTGTCCCTTTTGATGAAAAGTGGATTTACTTGAAACAAGCCATAAAAGAGGTTGGTTTGTACTTGTTGAATAGTATTGTAAAGGTGGGAAAAACTGTTCCGGTTTATTTTATTGGAATAATGAAAATTCCTGGAAAATTCGAAAGTTCTTACTAAGCTATTTTTCAAAGCTCTCGTATAAAATTTTGAAAATTTTCTTAAATTTTAAAAACTTTTAGATGATATAAGAAAATTTGAAAATTTTTTTTATCAAAAATGTGTTGAAGTAAATAAAAACAATCTTAAATACTTATGAACCCATTGATAAAATCGACTGCTTTTCTTAGTTTTCAGAAAATAACAATACTTTTTATATTTAAATATTTCTCAATGATTTTTTTAAGGTATACAATATATTCTCTTTATTAATACATTTGGGAAAATAACTTATCATGAAATAGAAGCCTAATTTTGAATTATAGAATAATTTAGAATAACTTTAATAATTGATTTTCGAGAAAAGAATTTATTTCTTGTTTTTCTAAGTAGGAATTTATAACAAAAGAAACATGAATGTCAACATTTATTCTGATAATCCTGAGAAATAAATATTGATACTTTTTTATTAAATACTAATTCATAGTTTTTATCATTTTTATTTGTACTTTTATTTTCCTCAGCGAAAAGAAATATTAATCAACTTTCGTTCTGAATGACATCAGAACAGATATTTTATGCATCATTACATTGCTTACGTCACTTTGCATTAAATATGCAATGCAAAACAATTCATTAAGCGAAAAATTATAGGTTGAATTTATTTCCTCGAAAAATCTCATATATTTCCCTAAATCCCTATATAAATTCTCGTGATTCAGAATTCTAGGGAATTTTGCATTTCTACTAGTGAGACTGTCTGTAGAGTCGCAAAGCTCAGTTTGAATAACAAAAATACCATGTTTGTATCTGTTGGGACTACCCTGCTATTATTCACAAAGATTATTAGGAAAAAGATAAAAACCATAGACAGTAAAATGTATAGCAAGACGCTAATTTGTATTGACACTGCTGTTAAATCCAAACATGAAACTGAGTTCCGGTCACGAAACTAAAATAATGCGAGACCACATCTGTTTGCATTAGCTGGATGGACTGTGTACGGATTCGAATGGGAGCTTTTGTGACACGCACCATATAGTCATGACATCGTTCTTTTGGACTTCTACCTTTATTCACACCAGCAATAACACCTTGCTGGTGGTACCTTCGATTTTGCACAATTCTTCAGCAATGCGATTGATCTGCTATTGGACTTGTAGCCACTATGTTTCTGGAACGAAGGATTTGACAAATTATCAAAATACTGCAGAAAATTCATAGATTTAAGTGGTGATTTCTACCCTCACTAAAGGTACTGCTTATATATATATTTATATAACCATATAAAAGTTTAAAAATAAAAAAGGAAAATAATTTAATCAATCACTAAATTAAAACTATAAGAAATAAATTGCGAAAAATGAAGTATTTTGAAAAATTATTTATTAAAGATATTCATATACAATCTAAATGAAATTTAAATTTATTTGAATAAAATGTCACATTAAATTTAGTTTTATGAATACCTTTGAATCTTATTTTATATTGTGGTGTTAAATGATAACAAAACTAAATTATTTTTAAAACTTTAACATTATGTATGAGAATTTTAAATTTTATCGATTATGTAAGATTCAATATAAGTTTATGACTTTTGTGTAATAAGGACAAGAATAAAATGATTTTACTTCATTTAAGGACGGTTTCAAAATTTTGTGCTTTCTTCGTCATTTGGTACAATTGAATTGTGTATAAATTTTTAGTACACTGCACATTTTTCTATATCTACATTTTTTAAAATTGTTTTTCAATTGCGTTTCTCAGTGCCATAAAAAAGAGTAGGGCAATTTTACCAAATTAAATTTTGCAACAATTAGGTTCATGAGACATTTTTTCAGCTGCCTATTTCTGTTGACCAAAGCTGATAAATATAGCCATCAATTGCCTCTTGTTTTGAATCCCGATCAAGTTAATGAGTTTGACATTAGAAGGGGTGTCATTCCTTAAAAGTTGAGCCACATGATTCAAGGAACATTGGATCCTACATAATTTGTAACATAGATAGACCGTTTTGTAAAAATTCACTTCTGTGTACTTTCTTGTAAAAATTCCTTTTTTAAAATTCACTACTTGTACAGCAAAACACGGGCACAGTTAGTGCCAGCTTTTCGCTATACAAGAAGTGATCATCGCTTATACCAAATGCTTATCACGGTTATCTGAGCACTGTTTTTTAACTCAGATAAGGGTGATAAGCATCTATAAACTTGGTAAAAAAATATAACCTATGATTAAAATTGTAATTCATAAAATATAAGAAAAATATAAAGTCAGAAAAAGAAACAAATTCTGGGGGAACTACTAATAGCACTGAAACCCGGCCTTTCAGCACGATGGTTTTCGTTTGGAGCAGGAATCGAATTTGCAATCTCCCAGTTATCCCATCTTGAGTCTACTGCCTAAAGCCCCTATTACATTAGAGTTGCCCAGATTTCAGTTTGAGCAACTCCCGTAGACTTAACATTACGTGACGTCACAGCTTAAAATTTGAGCAACTCGTTCTTTTCGTCCAATGAATGCTTGACATTTCTTTCAGGTTTGCTGTAAGGAAATAACAGCTTTACTAGATTTAATAATAGATCCATTTTTTGGCTAACATTTTAAAGGTTGCCATATTTTACTCAGAAGGTGTCCACATTTCATAATGAGTTCTTATTTGGGAATTTAATTTGTAGCCAAATTTTATTTACTATACGCCATCTTGCTTATTGTAAAGCTTTACTTTTAAGATGGGGAAAGATAATCTTTGCCGACGTGAAAATCAATGCTAATACATAAGTAACACATTTTTGTGTATATAATTTATTCTTAAATAAAAAGACTAAGAATTTGAAAGAAAAAATAATTTCAGAATGAAGCTTCAATTTAAACATGAAATTCTACAAACACCACACAAAATTGTATACATTGTATTGTAAGATTTTCCTATACAAAAATAATTTCTTAACATCAATGTTTATAAAAAATTAATGATTAACTATTGATATATTAAAAAAGAAACTCAAATTACTATTTTAAAAGTTGAGGAAATGCACAAAAATTATATTTTTTAAAAAATATATATTAGTTATGAATTTGAATTTATAATTTATTTTTAAAATGCAGAAATCAACTATTTCTCTTTTTTATTAAAGTAAATATTGTGGCATATTAAAATAAGATGCATTTTTAAACTAATTATTTATTACCTTTAAACAAACACATCACATAAAAGCAGAGATTCTTTACACTATCTTTATTTACATGCAGTTTCTTAAACTAAAATCTGCAATAAAATGACAAGTATATTTTGAATGAATATATATATATTTATGTTTTGTGGGAAAAAAATGAAGAAAAGATATAATTGATAACATTTTTGTGATGACATTATATGAATAGTTTGTTTCATATTACATTTTCAAATTGAAAAAAATGTTATGAAATTTGTATGAAACTAAAAGAATGAAGTGCTATTTAGCCTCATAGTTGATAATCTTGCAATTGAAGGCAGAATCTTGCAATTCTTGCAGTAGTGAATGCAATTAGTCTTTATTGTTCATTTCAATGATTAGTTAATTGCTTTACATTGGAAGTCAAAATAATCTCTATATTGACCATGATGTTAATTAAATTATTTTGCAAATATAGCAATCATCTATATATTTTTTATACTTACTTTCACATTATTTGTGTTTACAT
Organism: Latrodectus hesperus; assembly: GCA_037975125.1. Lineage (NCBI taxonomy): Eukaryota > Metazoa > Arthropoda > Arachnida > Araneae > Theridiidae > Latrodectus > Latrodectus hesperus. The sequence continues at coordinate 4,366,821 of CM075860.1, read as the reverse complement.
CGCAAATAGGAATAAATACAAGATTTCTATTTTAATCAAATATTGTGTATTTAATTTCATTATTAAAATTGTAACTTTTTAACACATAAAATTGTAACACAGCCTTTTTTAAATTTGATTTTTAACTAGTTTTACTATAATCTATAATATGTTAAAAATGCTTAATCATAAAAACAATTGAAAAAGGCTTGAAATTATTAAAATTTTATATTGATTTATTTCAATTTAATAAACAATATATACAGGAATAATATTTCAATGTTTATTTAAATAGAAATTTTAGCTTATATTAAAATCATTTCATTATTTTATTTGTACACTCCAGTATTTTCATCATTATAGGAATTTATTTTTAAGTCTAATTTACATACTGTCAAAAGTAAATGGAGTTAGTTGTAAGATTGCAATATATTTTGGATGAGTATATGAACATTATGTAAGTGTGTTTCAGGGAAAAAATGTATAAAAGAATTTAATTATATGAAGAATAATAATGAAATCTTATAAATATGTATTTGTAAATAATAGACCAAAATGCTTGTGCCTTCAACATTTAATTATAATGCATTAGCTTGCTAAAAAGAAAACCAGGAAATTAATGTAATGAAAAAATAAAAGTAAAATTAACACTAAATATTTTTATATGGCATACTTATTTCGACTGAAGATTCAGTTTAAATATGCAAATGTAAGTTCAACACAAACTGTAAACACTGTAAAATGACAAAACAATCTCATGTATTGAATAACTAACAAAACTTTAAATGAAATTAATGTTTGAAAACTCAGTAAATTTAATAAATATTGAAATTGGAACACTTCTCATCTACTTTGCTGAAGAAATTAAAAACAATTTTTATTATCTGAGTTTTTAACTATCTATTAAATTTATTATGTGTTTCATCTATAATATTGAAAAAGTATACAAAAAAAATTTAATCTTCATCAAATGAGTTTATTAAATTGATTATTTCTAGCTGAAGAGCATTTCTTTTTTGTTTGTTTTTAATACCGGCAATTCTGCTAGATTGAAATGGAATACAATAATTAAAACCAATCACTTATTTCCATGTTATTACTTCCACTTGGCGAAAAAAAGACAAAACATGATCCGTGTTTAAAATCATTGGCGATATGAATTGCTCGAGTTGCTGCTGCATGCACAAAAAAGTTGCTCATTCTCGGCAACTTATAACGCCAATAACTTTCATTTGGCATGAAACTTGGCGAAAACAAAATGATTTACAAATTTCAACTGCGCAGCTGTGAAAAAAATCTGTAATATTATTGGGCGGATAGAACGAGTTGCTCAAATTTTTAGCTGTGACGTCACGTAATGTTAAGTCTACGGGAGTTGCTCAAACTGAAATCTGGGCAACTCTAATGTAATAGGGGCTTAAGCGACTCCTGTGGATTTTTGTCCTTTTATATCTGGTTTCAAAACACGGCTTTAGAAAAGTAGAGGTATACGTGAATTTATATCTAAATCAATCGCTTAACAGCAGTATGGATGGAAGTTTCTGTAAAGCGTGAAATAGAGGGCACTACTACCGTGGAGATCTAGAAAACTTCCGGCACGAAACTTCCTGCTTACTATTTCATTATTGTCTTATACCATCGTGCTTATTTTCCTTAGTTTCCAAAGCTTTTGAGAAATGTTCATTGAAAAGTATAATTATCCTATAAAAAATTTTAAAATGCAGGAAACACAGGTAGTAGTTGTAGTGAAGCATTTTGTTGCAATATGCGAGCTGGAACAAACTTACTTTCGCAAGTGAAAATGTTCACATTTCCAATGGAATCGGATTTACAATCCTTAATTTAATTAGCTGTGTATTAAATCAACTCTTAAAAATAAGACTTGAATTTTAATTGCAATAAAAACAAAGACTTGTTTAAAATATTAATAAACAAGAAGTAAATAAACACATGATAACAATTTGGTTCTACTCATTATTGAAACCAATCCATATATTCTAGCATCATCAAGAAAATTTTATTTAAATTTATAATATTATCAATGAAATCATAAATAATACCTTGCTTAATATTTGAAATGATTTATAGTTCAATCGCGCTCAAAATATATTTCCTGAAATTTTGGAATAAATGCATAAAATTAAAAATTAGTTAAAGAAGAAAATGATTAGCAATTGAGGTTAATAATAGCAAGAGTTAGAATGTGGGTTACAATATATCAGTCATCAACAATTGAGAATCATTGTTACAACTCCCGCGAAATGTGGTATTCCATCAGGATTATTTAAATAAAAATTTAAATTTTTTTAAAAATTTACGGGATCACCACTGATTACACTCTTATTAAAAATTATGATTTTGACGGATAAAATAAAAAAATTTTTCGAAAACAAAAATAAATACCTAAAAATATTTATTTATTTATTTATTTATTTTTTTATTACATTACATATATTCAGACTTGTATGCTTGATTCTTGAGATCCGCTTGTAAATCTTCGTCGATAATAGGACAAATAGCACAATGACAGATGTACAACCACAGAAGATAACGAAGAAAACACCCAGGGCGACAGTGGGAATCGAACCCACACTCCTACGCTCTCAAGCGATTAGTAGAGTGATGCTTTGACCACTCAGCCACGGAGCGCCCTAAAAATATTTAAATAAAAATTTTTTCGATTGCATTGATTTTCAATAGGAAGGCTTCTGGTCAACTGAGGTTTGTGTTTGCTTACACTGAAAACTCCATCCATTTTTTATGTTAAGCAATTCTAGAAGCTGATTGGTGATGTGAAAATCTTTTGAGAATGTTGCCAGCTCAAATGTTACTCCCCTCATGACATTTGTTTAATTTATCAATGGTTGGCATATAAATAGTGCGCCGAAGTAGACTGTCGAAAACGTAAAACTAAACATAATAGATTAGTTTTTGATTATATTGCCTTCTCCACTGCTCTGACTTACATAAGATTTGAAAATGAGTATTTTTATCCGAAATTCCCGATTTCTTTGTAAGCCTTCATTTAAAAAATTATTCTCTTCCTTAGGAACTAGATATTCTTCTTTTTACCCTGTTGATGATGATCTTAATGGTTTAAATTCAGAACAAAAACAGGTATGAATTTGCATTCTTATTTACATGTATATATTGACTAGTTATTAATATTTTGTTTAATTGCAATTTAAGATGCTTTGAAATTTGATTTTGTCATTTGGTATGATGTAATTATGTACAGTATTTTTATTTACTGTATTTCTTATTTTAATATTAGTTCATATTTTTTTATCGTTTTTAATTTCTTTTTACGCATGCTTATTGTGTTGTGTCCAGAATCTCTTTTTGTATGTTGAAGCTAAAATTGCTATTTTTCTTGATATTTAAAACCATTATTTTACTGAATTTATTTAAAAAGCAGCCTACATTAACTTGATGTACATATTTTTTTTTTCAAATTGAAGCAGTTTGCAAAACTAAATGAAATTTTTTTATTTTAGTTAAGAGAAACAGTGTTCAATTTTGTACAAAAAGAACTTGCTCCTCATGCCTATGAAATTGATAAAAAGAATGAATTTTCTCAAATGAAGGTAAGAATTATTTAAGCTTTACTAATTTGAAAACCAGTACCATAGTCTTCCAGTGGGTGCCATCTCATGTTAATGTGTATGGGAACGAAGTTGAGGATCAGTTAGCCAAGGTTGGAAGTCTACAGAATATCATCATAGGAAACTGCTAACCATCCTCAGAGCTGACCTCTAGAGTTAGGATGACTAGCAATGCTACTTTTAGGGATACCATTCCTACCCACGAATGGTACACATGCAAACATCCTGGTTCCGCTCTAATGGGTAAACACAAGAGATGCAGCTAAACGGCTTTGACAAGACTGCGAAGTGGCCACCTGCTTGCTCAGAGACACGTCTCTGGTACCAAGGTCACCCTCTATGCCCCAAATGTTGAGTGGTTCAGGCCTCCCCATTTCATATTTTTCAGTGCATTGGGTGTGAGAGAGGAGGTGGTTTTGAAACCGGAGGTGGTGCTTGAGAGACTGACTATTTTTGGATTCATGGGGCTGGTATGATGGTACTGTCATGCTAGTCAGGGATAAGCAACAACAACAGCATTATTTAAGTTATTTTTTGTTTAATGATTTTATTTTTAATGAAATCTTGTAACTATAGCCATTTTACTTTTTATTTTTCAATAGATATTTATGTTTCATATGTTCTGTCTTATAAAAAAAGTAATATTTAGTTTAGAAAATGTAATACAGCAAAACAATGAATATGCATTAAAAAAAAGATGCAATTTTCCCTTATATTTCATGCAAAAAATGTTTTTCAAAATCAGTTGAGTTCATAGGAGCAGTACTTACCATTATATTAAAATATTTAATTTTTTATGTCGGCTTTAGTATGTTCTTTATGGAAAAAAATTCAAATTTTGTATTACATAATCCAACTTAAGTGCACAATAATTGCCCTAAAATAAATATAAAAGTATATTGTTGCCTTTTGTAAATTTTTTTTAAATATATAAGAAAACGGAAAAGAATTGTTAGAAAATTATAGATTGATAAAATATTTTTTGATCTTAGTATATTTTAGAAGGAATGAATAGTTGAATTTTCCTATTAGAAGAAATACTAGATACACGCAGAAGTATTATAGGTTTTTTTATACTATATTGATTTTCATTTTTTACCCATTAAAAATAAAAAGAAACTGGTATTACGCTATGGATTCAGTGCTGTGAAGAGTATGTTTTATTAATTAGTATCTTTCATTGACTGTGAGCAAGAACTTAATTTAGAGATTTATATTATCTATGCCAATATCTAATTCATAAGGTTCAAAGAAAAACAAAAATATTGAAATTGTCCCAATTTGTCAAACAAAATTCCAAATAAAAAAAAAAATTGACCCTAAAAATACTCCTTATCACAATTTTAAGTATATTATTCTGGAAAAACTTTATGTGCTATAATTTTTATGAATAAAAACACTCATTCCTAACCATTGCAACAAATTTATCCATTTTCTTTTTAAGCAAAGTTGTGGATAATATCAGGTTTGGTGATTAGTTCTTTGTAATATTAGTATTACAAAATTTTGATTACTAAAATCACTGTTCGACAAAGTAACTTTGTAACCTATTTATCACGTATAATAAACATTAATTTCATAATTTGTTTATTTGCTGTAATTATTGCTTTTAATAGAAATCTGATTAATAAATATTGTTAAAAAAAGGAAATCCATGATATACATTTCATTGCAAATCAATATTTTATTTATGAGAAAATACTCCAGAGCTTATATATTTATAATTAAATAAAAATTTTAACAAGTGATATTTTTATAATTCTTATTTTTGTCCTTTTGTGATAAAATTTATGATTAACATATTTAAACACATGCAAAACCCATTGGTTTGAATTTGAATCTACTATCTAATTTATAGTATAGTGAAAGTTCTGGCTTGTTATTAGCACTTTTTAAATATATTGGTTTTATAATGATCCAGTCTGTTAAAGTAATTTGGTACTTTAGAGACACAATTGTATTTTAAATTTTTCCTTGAAGGAATTTATCTAGAAATTGTAATTTAATGTATTCATTAAAGGCTTACTTGCTTATGTATAGTTTAATATAATTAAAGGATAAATGTAGGTTATTAAGTCCATTGAACTAATTGTATAAATAAGATTTTGCTTCCTAAGTTTCTTTAATGAATATCAATGATTTTTCAATATATTTCATATTTTTTCAATTTAAATCCTTTTTTAGTTTAACATTTTAATCAATTTAATTTTAAATGTTGATTAATTAGATTCTAAATTTTTCCTAAATTTTAATTTGACTGAAATTCTGGAAAAAAATTTAATGAAAAGTAATGAGCCTAGTGTTTGAATGAATTTAATTTTAAATGTTGGTTGATTAGATTCTAAATTTTTATTTATTAAAATATTTTTAAAATTTTTTAATTTTGCAGGAATTCTGGAAAAAAGCTGGAAGTTTAGGATTCCATGGAATGACTGTTCCTGGTGAGAACTTAAACACTTAACTTTAAACTTTATATTCCTGTATTCCAAATTTTAATTTATCAATTAAAATTCCATATATTTAAATTTTAAATTTCTTTTTTAAACAGTGTTAAATTATATATCATTATAAATTTACCAATGTAGCCTTCACATAAAATTTCCTTTCATGTAAGATGTTACAAAATGAAAAGAAATGAGCCTAGGGTCATTTAGTTTATGGTTGCCTGCATTTGCATATATTTCAAGACCATACTTCATTCTTTCATTAAATAGGCATTATCTATGTAACTCCTTGTTTCTTTGAAGAGATTAAAGGGAAATGATGAGTTTTACAACATAATGTTTTTGAAGATGTTTATTGTAGATTTTGATGGTGATAATTGTTGATAATTTTAGTGCATTTGTTGTACTTCATTTTAATTACTGACAAATGAAGTGAGTGTATTCACTGCAAATGTTTATTTAAACTGTGCCAACCTGTTGGAATATAATGTGTTTTCCCCTATATTTTTATACTTTGTGCAAAATATTTGCTCTAGATTTTTACATTATTATACACTATAGTAAGATCCTAAATAAAATGAATCAATTGTTGCTGTTTAAAAAAAAATTAACTCTTTTATGCTTATAGTGAATTTTAAAAACTGCAAATTTCATACAATAGGGAAAAAATAAAAGTACTTTATTTTATATGCTAAAGTTTTAACTGCAAAAAAGTTTATTAAAATGAGAAAGATTTTTTCTTAAAGTTTTCTTAAATAATACAAAATTAAAACTTTATTTTTATTATTCTTGTTTAATAGGTTAATATATTTTTTTAAATTCTTTCAAATATTTGTGAGTTAATAACCTACTCTTGCATTTTTAACTAACAATATCCCATAACAGTTCATTTATTAAATTTGTTTGGGAAACACATTTATTAATAAATTGTGTACAACAAAGTTTAAAGCATGACAAAACATATTTACTGGAATTTATTTGAAAGGAACATAAAGATGTTTTAAAATGAACATGTAATTCAAAAATTCCTTTAAATTTAGTTGTTTGGTTAAACATTCTATTGTATTGTATGACCCTATATTTTTGTTCAGTATTTTTAAAATAACTGTGCAATTGAGAAAGAAAGGGTTAAATGAAGTGATATGTGAAAAATATTACTTTAATATCTTGTTTGCATCTAATAACTGGATGCAAATGAGAGCAATATCTCATAATTTAATTACTACAATCTTATATATATATATATATATATATATATATATATATATATATATATATATATATGTATGTATACTTTTTTCCCTAATTTTTATTATTGGTATATTTGATTATAATAACATAATTTGTAATGATAGATATTTTTTGATTCTAACTTTAAGATTAGAATCAATATATATATATATATATATATATATATATATATATATATATATATATATACTATGTATTAGTTTTTAAGAACTGTTTCTCACAATTGCATTAATTAATTGTTGCCATATTATATTTTTATGAATATATAGTTAAGAACTCAAGAGTAAAAATTATTTTAATTTAAATTAATTAAAATAATTAATTAAAATTGTTATAATTATTTTAATTTGTTAAAACCTACCTTTTTATATGGTAATGTTAATATATATCATTACGTTTTGTTAGACTTTTGAATTTGCTAATATTCACAGTGACTAGGAATATTATGTGGAACATTCATCCAATAGACAAATAGTCAGCTTATTTGTCTATAGCGCAAAAATACATAAAGAAGCTTGTGAATTAAAACTACATAATGGAATTTATTCAAAGTTACACAAAGAAAAGGATAAAATATTTTTACACTTGTCAAAAAAGTAAGGCAAATACACTAAAACTATCAAAAGATATTAACATTATAGTTGCAAAGATAAATATTGTTTCACATAACTCTCACAACCTAATCCTAATCTGATGAAACATGGGAGTTAAAAAATTTTTAATTTTAAGGAGAGAAACAAGATTTTACTTATATTTTGAGGGATTTTAGAAAATCCCAAAAAATATACCTGAGAAATTTTCCACAAGCTCTATTTTGTTTCTAAATATTGCCAAATAGCTGATTTCTTACTAATCTAACAAACTTGTTGCTCACACTTTTTCTTAGAATTAGTTATTAAATTGACTCAATTCCTTTTTTGAAACATTTGTTATGCTACCTTGCATGAAAGCAAACCTTATAGAAAGGCTATATTTAGCATTCAATGACAATATATTGAAATTAATTGTACTATTATACAGCATTGCTGTCTTCCATAAGTTAATAATTATAAATTAAATTGTATGTATATATGGATATTAATTTGATCTTAATTTTAACTGCCTACATCTGGTGTAATATAAGGTCTTATGTTTGAATTATTATATTTAATATATTTTTATTTTCATTGTAATCTTTATTCAAACATACGAAATTTTGATTACTGTTGATTCTACCATTTTAATATGTCAAGACTGACTTTTAGTATCTGTTTGTAACTTACCATTCAGTTTATATTTATTAACTATTTGAAAAGCTGCTTAAATATGTATCATTATCTCTTTACACATGCTTCTTCCTGCCTTATTTTACTTGGCTACAATATTTGACAGTAAAATGTTATTATAAAGTTGATTACTATTAAATTTTATTAACTTTTATCCAAAGGTTGTAAGAAAGTACTGATTTATATACATATATATATATATATATAATTTTTTTCAATTTGGGAAAAAATTGTTTTTTATGTTCTTCTAAATTTTGTTTCAAAAAGTACATGAACTAAAAGTCAAGAGATATTTTTGTAAAATTATTATCAGCATTTTTTGAAAAATGGTTATGTTATTTCAAATCTTTTGAATTCTGCTTGTAACTCTAATGCATGAAAAATATTTCTATGTAAAGAAGTCTGTGTGAAGTCTTATATTTGCATTTGTTACACAATTATAATTTTAGCCAAGTATGGAGGATCAGAAATGGGATATTTGGAACATGTGATTGTTTTAGAAGAAATGTCTCGTGCCCATGCAGGAATTGCACTGAGTTATGGTGCTCATTCTAATTTATGTGTAAATCAGTTGGCTAGGAATGGAAATGAAAAACAAAAGGAAAAATATTTACCAAAAGTAAGTTATGATTTGAAAATGCCAAATTATGTTGCATTAAAGTAGTTATTTAACCCTGATAGTTAAAATTAATTGAATAATAGATGCATCTTTATATTTTTACTTTTAATCCTTTTGTAATGTTTTAGTTTTTTAGAATACACATATTGAGTTTTTTTTTAAAATAAATAATATTTTTCTAAAAATTTATATTAGTTTATTTACTAATCACATTTGCTTAATTATGTCTGTGTTTTCTTAATAATTTCTTTTCATTTTCTTTCTTAAAGCATATCTGGGAGTAGGGAAAATAATTCTAATGATCTGTGATTCTAATGCTTTAAATATAATTTGGTGAAAAGCATTGTCATTTTGGAAAAGGAAAATAAAAACTAAATTTTACTATATTAGCTTTAGTACACATTAGCTATAATTTTTTTAATTAGTGATATCCAGATTCTGTAAAGCCTGTGTGATCCTTGAATTTTTACAGATTGAGGCATTCTTCACATTCTCTTCATATTTAGTGAAATCAGTGCAAAGCCTTTGGCTATCATGGTCATTCTAATCTATTGTCTCTAATTAAATTTTTTAATTTTATTGAGTTTTAAAAATTTCTGTTTCTGTGATTTAATGGTTGATCAATAAAATGTATTACATTGATATTTATTTTATTTTTTATTCTTTCCTTTTTAATAAATTCCATATATAAAATAACTTTCTTTCAATTTTTTACAGAAATATTTGATGATTAAAAATACTTGGTTATAATTACTGATCTTAATTAAAAAAGTTTATCTTTCAATTTAAACAGGTTGAAATTTCATAAATAATTCTTACTACTGATGTTATATATATTACACAAACATTTTGTTATATTTTATTCATGTAATATAAAGTAGCTGTGAATGAAATTAGGTTCATGATTGAATATTTCACAAAAATATTAAAACAAAATAATCTGTTTTAAAATTAGTTTTATTCTAAATTTCAAATAATAATAAACCTGCTAAACATATACAGAAACTTTAATGAGTTAGTGTATCTTTTTTTTCTATTTGTCATATTTAATTTCTCAAAGAATTAGGAAATTTTAGCAATATTAATTAAATCTTTCATGAATATCTGAGAAATTGATTGGATACCACACGGGCTTCTAATTTAACAGTTTATAAGTTTAATTTCATTTTTGTTTGAGTGTTTACAGTAGTTTGGAATCCAGTTTAAACTCTAAATATCAGTCTAATTAGCCCTCTTAATAAAAAAAATGACCATTGAGCAACAAGCAAACCTAACCCATAGCTGAACATTAGAAACACAACATTAGAAAATGAGCCCAGAAGAAAGCTGTGTATATGCAATTTAATATGGAACGATTTTTAGTGTACACTAGATAGCACTCTATGTTCACTATATTTGACATGAATTTACTTTTATTGTTTAAATTATATACATATTTCATGGGCATTTTTTCAACCCTTTGAAGGGGGAGAGCATAATATAAACGGTCTAACTATACCGATTTTTATATATTTGCATTGCTAACACAGTTATTGAATATTTTTATTTTACTTTTCTGCTATGAAAAGTCTTTTTTTATTCATTTTACTTCAATTTTGTTATAGTTTTAATTGTTTATAGACATGTAATACAAATTTTTGTTATTCAAAACAGCTTTGATTCCAGATTATTATAGTGTAAAATCGTAATCAGAAAATTAATATACTTGTAGGATAAATGAATTAATTGATGACCTGGATAATTCATTTTCTTAAGATCTAGAAAGTGATATTTTTAATCTTTCTGTGACAAAAATACAGCACATTTTATTCATATGTTTCTTTTTGCTTAATGATTCCACAATCATTCTTCTTAAATATGATTCTTCTAGAGATTTTATCAATTTTTAGTAATTTAAAGATTTAATAATGCATTTTGTTATCTAAAATTTCCGAAATAACTTTTAAGAATCATTTTCCAAGATAAAGTTTTTATATATTTTTTTAGATATAGTAAATAAAATGTTTTAGTTTTAATGCATATGATTTTCTTATATTAATAAGAATATGACTTCAGAACTTAAACTTTATATTTAATGATTTGTTCTTTAAGTTAGGTTTAGCTGTTCAAAATTCCTATCATATAGGATAGCTCCTTTCCCTTCTTGTTCTTCCTGTAGGAACTCCTCATATAAAGGAACCTGAAGATGTTAAAAGTTTATTTCTGATATATTAGGGAAAAAATAACACAATTTAAAGCAAAATATTAAAACAACCCAATTGACATTGATCTTTTTTTTATCTCAAAATTTTGATAATTTGTTTAATTTTGCACTGATATACAAAATTCTTCATGTTATTATCCATCTCAGTGCACATGTGTCTTTTTATCCATCTTGTTATGATAAAATTCACTTCATTGATTGAAAAAAATTCCTGTTTCTTTGCAAATTCTAAGATTTTAATATCTGCCAAATTTTTTGTCTTTAAATGTTCCTAATCAAAAAAAAAATATTTAGATGATAATTTTTAAGGAAGCTAAATTACTAGCTAAATGGGAACAATTTCAAGTTCAACAATGCAGGGGTTCAATTCCCATTTTGTACACAGTTCATATTAATCAAGAATTAACTTCCCTGCGTTAAATCCAAATTAATATGAACTAACCGTAGATCTTGTTGAATTAGTCTTGTGTAAAAAGTGGCTGTAGAGTGCTAAACCAGTCATACCAACAATAATTTTCATTATTATTTTTTTTTTTTGGAATTAAATTTTCTCTGGTGAAGAATAATTACCTAATATCTAAGACATCCCCATTGCCTAGAGACATTGAACTGTTGTTAGCAAAACTCATAAAAAATGTAGGATATTTTACATTAGATTTTTTTTAGATTAATGCTACATAGAAAGGCTTCCTCTTTGGCAGAAAGCCGCACTGGGTGGGCTATGACCTTCTACAGAGCTTATTTGTTGACTGCCCTCCACTTTAATAAACTTCCAATTTTTAATTTTAAGAATCTTCAGATCAGTTTTGAGGCAGTCAATTTACTGGATTCTCTTCCCCCCTTTTTAAGCTCCTGTTGGTTTTACATCGAGGACCTTTTTGGAAGCTCAGCCATCCTGATCAAGTGTCCTGCCTATTTCAGCCTTTGGATCTAAATAAATTTTATTATGGCAGTCTCTCTGGAAGGTAAATGCCACTGTAAACAATTTTTATGTGCTGAAAGCCAAGCTGGCAGATAAATGTTTAGCATTTTGACCTTCAGTTCATCAGCCATGGATTTGATTCCCTCTGTGAACAGAAATGTTTGTTTAGAATTTACTTTAAGCTGCATATTATAATTGACTTACAGTTTATAAAATTAAGTGATCCTTAAACAGAAAATAAAACAAATTTATGTGCCAAAAAATTTGAGGGCTTTACATATATTTCTAAAGTTCTATAAATTATAAAATATTTGTTTCTAAAGTCCCCTCCCCCCAAAAAAATAATTAGATTGTTGATTGGTGTGTGTACTTTAAATTACAAACATTTAATATTTAAAATTACCAATATACAATTGTTATTATTCATGCATTTTAAACCATCTTGTATAAATAATAGCAAAATTAATGAATGTAAAAATGGATTTTTAATTTTATAAATATTTAAAGAAAGTCATGAAATATATTGTTTATTTTTTTCTAAGTAATTTAGATGCTTGTTTGAAAAGATAGATGTGACAATTTTGCTTTTATGTTATTTATTTGCAAAGTTTTTCTATATTTTAATCAATAGAATACTTTCTATATAGCTAATCAGTGGAGAATATATTGGTGCCTTGGCTATGAGTGAAGCAGGTTCGGGATCTGATGTTGTATCAATGAAATTAAGAGCTGAAAAACAAGGTATGCTTTTTAGCTGACAAAAGTTTTCGTACGTCAGTAAAAATTACAGAAATGGTAATTGCTAGAAGCTTTCATATAGAACTTATTTAAATAATTTAACTAGAAATGTTGGATTAGAAATACAACATTAAATCTAAGTTTTTTTAAGCATAAAATTATATTTACAACTAGTTTGTTAAGAAGGACTTAATTTTGGAATTGTAAGTTAATTTGGAAGTTTATTTTTTTAAATATAATACTTAAAGTTTTTAGATTTCTTATTTCATGTCTTTATTATTTTCTCAGGTGTCATAAAAAATTTAAAGTTTCATTGCTGAATAAAGCACAAATTTAATTATAGAAACTACTATATCATTTTATTACTAGATGTGTATATTTGTATTGCTTTTACAGAACAAAAAAAGCAGTTTAAAGATTTTAAAAAGCAATTAAAAAACTTGATTTTAACAAATTATATTTTTAAAATATATTCAATTTTTACTTTATTATCTTAAATATTTTGATTACATATCAGAAATGTTAAAAAAACTTTTGATTTAAAATTTTTTTATTTTAACTTAATATTTCCATTTTTTTACTTTGTATGTATAGTAATTTTTATTCATTAATGCTAAAAAAATTTTTAAATATAATATCTAATAATAATCAGAATCAATAAGAAACATTTTATAGTTCTTCTGCGACTTTGAATATTTTTCTATTATAGCAAAGATTTGCATTGAATATTTATATCCAAGTCATCAAAGTGGGCATATTATTCAGTATTGATCACAGTTAGATTGTCAATATTAATTGATAGAAACATTGATTAAAAAATCTCCATTATGTAAAATATTATCCAGAAGTAAATTATTAATTTATTTAACTGCAAGTGTTATAAGTCTCATCACATTACTACCCTGAAAATTACTTATCTTCATTGAAAGTTGCTTTTTTCTGGTTATGGATATTGATAAGGTTTCTGAATAAAAATTAAATTTCGGATATTCAAAGTCTTCAGTAATGCATAGAAATATACACAAGGTTTTTAATCTGGCATATCATTATTTTACTGCCGTATTTAACTTATTTATTGTTAGGATTGGTTTCATTTCTATTAATTGCATCTGAAACAGATGAATGTAATGTGAAACACTAAATCAAATGTAAAGCCAATTTATTAATTTTAAACCAAATATGAATAATCTTGTTGCAAATAATGAAACAGAGCTATGTTATTAAGTGTGTCAGATTAATTATTGAGATGATTTGTTCAAAACTTTTATTGCAAATGAATTTAAAGTTGCATTATAAATGAAAAAATAAATATTATAATATTTTTTGTAATATATAAAAACTAATTTTTGTAAGAACTTCCTAGTTTATGGTGTCTATAATTTAATTTGATCCGTGATCTACATAATAACTTAGCTCAAATACCTTTATTTTATTTGAATCGAGGGTTTTATTCAGTAAGCATTTTGTTGCTGATTTTAATCTTTATTTATGTGTTTCTTTTAGAATATAATTTTGGAGTCATTTTACCTTCCTTATATCTCTAATTAATTTGTAGGTGATCATTACATTTTAAATGGCACAAAATTTTGGATTACTAATGGGCCTGTTGCTGATATTCTTATTGTCTATGCCAAAACAAAATTTGATTCTGATAAACCTCAACATTGCATCAGTACTTTTGTTGTTGAAAAGGTAATAAATGCATCATATTTTTAATTAAATGTGCATTATTTGTTTTAAACAATGCATACAATTTGAAGCAAAATCTATCATACTTTAATGATACATGTAATCAATCATGAGTACTTTGTTTTATTGAGAATTATTTTCTTGAATTATCATGAAGTGAAATTCGGTTTAAAAAATTATGGAACTTAAATTAACGTTTGTAAGAAGTTTGATTTTTTATTTTGTATATCATAGCTTTTTGCAAGTTTAAAATTTTTTGTTTTACCTATAACTTTAGCATATTTTTTGTTAATTTAAAAAAGTTACAAGAAAGAATTTTATTACCTTGAAATATTTCTCATTTTCTTAATGTTGCTTGCATAATTAATGATACATGCTTTTTTTAATTAAAACACTTATTAGTCTTCAAATGTTTTTAAGTATTGAAATTTTTCCAGCGATGCTTGTTCATCAATACTTTGACACTTCATGTTATTCTACATATAGGCTTTGTAACTGTTAAATGTAGAACAATGTGCCTTTGATGTCAATGCTTTTTTAATCAGTCACCCAAAATTTAAATTTAATGATTACGTTGATTGAGAATTATATTATTTGAAGATTTGAATTTTTGTATGTAAATAACAACTTAAATATATTACACATTTTCATTCCTATCATTTTAAAATTAATTATTAATTTTGTATGATTTATTTTATTAATTTACATATGTTACCTATAGAATTCTGATATTCTGTTGAATATCTAGGCTTTTTATTGAACATCAAAAATTGCTCAATAATCTGTAAATGATTAATATTTCTCTCATTTCCTAGTGATTACATAGAATTCCAAATATTAAACCAAAAGTAACTGATAATTCATTAAATTTCTTTTTTATATAAGAAGTAAAATTATGTATAACTCAAAATCATTTTGTTCATTAATCAATAAATTAATTCTTACATATTTTATAAAAGATGCAAATTTTTTTCAGCATACTTTTTATCTTTTTATGTATATTGAATAAAGATTTTAGTGGCTATTTTATATTAACTTTTCAAAATAACATTTATATTTTTAAAGAATTAATATCTTTTTAATAATTCATTTTCTGATATTCCTAAATAGCATATGTCATTGAATGCCTTGATATTATATATTTAGTATTTAGGGAGAGTATATAATAATTCTCATATTTTATACTAAAAATGCTTTGATATACTATATAGTATGCCAACATTTCATTCTTGCCTAGACTATACAGTTAATATCTAATATTAATAGACGTTTTCTATAAACAATTTTAACTGATTTCATCAATATTGACAAGATTTTATATGATTTATTCTAAGTTTACTTAAAATATAAATTTTGAAAAAGGATATTTGAATATTTTGTGGCATCTTCAGTTTCTGCTCCACAATCGTGATACTTTTTAGGTAAATGTGTTTTTAAAATTCCACTGTTGAAAATACAGTGACTGATGCCTTCAAATTTAGCTATATATTGATATCTATAACATACATCTTTTTTTGCTGATACAGTAGTTTTATTGAAATTTCATTCAATGATTTTCTAGGGTATGCCAGGATTTAGCACTGGAAAACCTCTAGACAAATTAGGAATGAGAGGATCTCCAACATCTGAATTAATATTTGAAAATTGCAAAGTTCCTGGTAAGAAAATGTATTAACTACCAAATAATTATTTAATTTGTGTGTGGCATCATCTTGTTTCTGTATGTACTAATTTTTATAATGTAGTTGATTTTTCTCAATCAGAATTATTGGAATAATAACAAAATGAATTCAAAATATATATTATTCTTAATAATTATTAATGCTTTTTAATTCATAATTTCATATGTGGATTTAATTATTCATTTATTTTATTGTTTCCGTAGTTGATAATTGAATTTTATTGTTTTTTATTGAGTATTTAAAATTAAAGATATATTTGATCATATAAAACTAATATTTTGTTGCTGTTTTGCAAAATCCTATCCTTAAATTTTTTAAATTATTATGTTTTCAATTATTTGTGTGTGTGTTAAACTTTGCAGTCATCATTTTTTAATCAAATGAATAAATTATAATAAACAAAAAATGTTGAAAGTGAGTTTGAATTATTAAAAAATATTATTATTAATTTTTTTAAATATTATTATTAATCATCAATCTTTCAATTACAAGAATTTTGTATTTTAAAAATGTATACTATGTACAAAATATTAATGAATTCTTCTTATATATCTTTAAATTCTCTTTCTTAGAATTATATAAAGCTTATAAAGGAAATGGTCCAAATTTTAAAGGAAATTTATATAAATAAAAAGTATGAAAAGTAATTCCATCTAACATGTTTTAACTCAATTAACTGAGTCTTGTGATTTTTAGCAAGAATTTTAGACATTTAACCATTTATTTAATCTCTGAATTTTTTTGAAATTTGAACAACTTTCATATTTTTATCATAAGAAAGGTTTGCAAGTGTATCCATAATTAAACTCCTTTGTGGAGAGGATAAGAAAAATTATTGGTAAATCTAATTCTTGTTTAGGGATTTTACTCTCACCTCTTGGAAGTCAATAAAGTAGTGTTATTGAATATTCAACTTTTAATTTTTTTATTTGTAAAATTGATTGTTATACGAAAAATTATATTATGATGTATCTAAATCTGAAACACACATAATTAATTGCACCACATATGCATTTGAAATTACTGTATGTTTAAATGAAAGAAATTAAATTTTAAGACATGAAAATATACCAATTTTAATATAAAATAAACTTTCGATTATCCATTGTAAATGTAGATGATCTGCATGCTAAAGAAGAAGACAGATAACATAATACTTTTATGTAATAAATTTTATTTACTGTAAAAAGACACTCCTTTTCAAATTAATAACTAGCAGATTTTTGTATTTATCAAGTTGCTGATTTTCACTCACATGCTCTCATGTGCAAAAATCAGTCAGTCATATATGTTTACTGTTTTATATGAAAATTATTTTTAATACCACAAATTTAAACATGTTATGTAAAAAGTGTTGCGTGTGCTGCAAGCATAAAGAAAACAAATTATTCATTTTTTATTAATTAACAATGCTTCTTTTTATATTATTTGAGAAATTTATTTTTATTTTTTAGCTGAAAATTTAATATCAGAAGAAGGAAAAGGAGTCTATGTGTTGATGAGTGGACTTGATTATGAGAGACTGGTTCTTGCTGCTGGACCAGTTGGGTAAAAAAATATTAAAAGTCTTTTCCATATATTTATAAAAAAAATGCAAAATAATTATTTATATGCACTTCATAAAAGAATCTTTTAAAAAGAATTATTTTTTATATCTGCTAAACAGCTTTTTAAGTATTAAATAATTTTATTTGAAATATTTTCATTCTGAATTATAATAAGCATTTTGAAAATGAATGGTTTTTTTTTTTAATCAATGGAAGCACACTAAAATTATAGATTAGCTAAAAAATTTATAAAAAAAATAATGTTCATAAATTCTATGAATATTAGGATGAAATTTCAAGTTCTATAGAAGAATAGTATGTTTATATAATTGGGAGGATACAAATTGTGTTGTGTAATGCTAAATACTGTAATATTAGACTGGTAGATGAATTTTTATCATTCTCTCTTTCACTTTAAAACTAAGAGTTCTATTCCTACCTGAGTTCTGCTTCTGCCTGCAGTTAATGAGTCTCATTTCTAATTTCTTATGATAATCACTAAATACTTGAACAATTAACATTTTAAAAGTACATTTAAATTCCCTAATTTATTTCAATGAAATAGCGTATACTTCGGACATTTCTAAAGTGTTTTATCAAGAATTCAAAGTTTTCATAAAGGAGATATTGATTTTCCAAAAATCAATGGTATTATATTTTTCATAATATTTATTACTTTAAAAAATTTCATTGCAAAGAAGTTGTGTATGATTTAAAATTTTCATTAGGCTTTTGTCATTTTATTAGAAATTTCTTATGTGCTTTTTGTTTACTTCCTAATAGAACTGAAAATATGTAAGTTTGTTCTTGAGTTGTAATAATTAGGAATTTATTAAAAGTAAATGATAAAATAATTCATGCAAATGAATTGCATTCAATTCATTTGCATGAATTGAATGCAAATTGAATTTTTTAGAAGTTAAATGGCACAAAATTTTTGATTTTCAAATTATTTTCCTTTAATAATTTTTTTTGATTAAATATGCTTTGTAAAATATTTAAGATTTTTCAAACCTTGAAAAATTAACTAAGAAGTGATCTTTGTTTGCTGCTTTTTTATAATGCAACTTATTGAAAATTGATTGAATGTAAGATATATGCAGATGTACTGTAGTTTCCTGTGCATAATCTGTGGATTATGTGTTAAATATTTTTGAATTTCATTGTGTGTATTATATGCTGCTGTGGATAATCTGATAAAAAACATTGTCCACCATAAAGCTTACAATTAAAGCTTAAAGTTTTGAAAAAAATGCTTTTTTGTTTCATATAGTAAATAACCAATGGTGCTGTGACTCAGCTGACTTATTTCCTCTATAATCAGCTTTGTTCAATTGCGTTCAAGAACAAATTCAGTTCATTGTAAACATACTACAGTTACTATCATCATTTCGCATTTTATCTTAACTTGTGTTGTTTCAATTTAAAACTGAGTTCATATATAGTCATGTTACACTGCAGATTTTAATAACATTTTAATAGCTTTAGAGAAGGCACACAAAAAATGGTGAAAAGCATGTTAAAGTAAAATGAAAGAAATTAAAGCATGCACACTACAAAAGAAAAAATTTATCTAATGCAGAATTCCAAAGTAATCTTTTCTTTCATTTAATTATTAACAAAACAAATCTTAAAAAATATTTGTTTAACCTCGTTTTAAAATTTATTAAAAAATAAAATCACAAGGTTTACTAGTTTCTCGGATTTATTACTCTTAGTCAATCTCATACTATTATCTCTGTTTATTGCATTTTGCGATGCAGTGCTTTCAAGCAGATTTATTTCATAATATGTTTTTCTATACAGTTTATAATATTTTTAATCATTCTATGTATCTTTTATTTGTGTAACACCCACATTACTAGTAGTATATATTTTCGATTATACGACAACAAAATTACTGCAGATTATGTGACATTTTTTTCTTGTAAAAAGATCTTGCAGATAATGCACCCACTGCGGATTATATACAGGAAAACATATATTTAAACTTGATAATATTTAGTTATCAACCAAATTATCATCTCAAATTATCATGTGATAGACAAATAGTCTATTTTATAAAGAGATGTGAAAGCATTTTTATTTTCAAATTCATTACCTTTTAAATTAAGATCTTAAGTATAACAATTTAAAACTCTTATTTTCTTTGTTCATTTTTACTTTCTCTGATAGTGGTAAATTCATTGATGTGAAGACTAATTATACTAATTTTTTATGATAAGTTTGCTGTATAATCTCAGTAAAAGCTAAATGTTGAAACTATTTCATTCAAGGGATCACTGGCTTTTAATAGTAGCCTGCAGAGATTAGAATGGAAAACCCCTAGTTTGATCCCAACTTCTATTGAACAAGAAATGGGTATAATATTTCTGTTTCTAATATGCATATTTGTCAGGTTATGTTCTTGAAAGTTCTTTAATTTTTTCCCTTCTGGCTCTAAAATGTACTACAGTAAAAAAAATTCTCCTGGAAAGCAATAATGTGTGGTGATTGTTATCATATTTCACTACAGTCTTATAACAGGCTGCTATATGCATTTTGGTCGGATAAATGTTATTCAGTAAAAACACAGCATAAAATACAAGTAATAATGACTTTTTGTTAAATATTACAAAATATATTTTTACAATTATGTTTTCATTAATTTTTATTTGCAAAAATGTTTGATTTTTTTAATTGCTGTTATTTACGTTTATTCATTTTTCAATATTATTTAACATGTTTGATTATTTTTTATTTATATATTTTATTTGGAATTTTAATATAATCCTATGTTATTTACATAGAATTATGCAAGCTTGTTGTGATGTTACATTTCAATACGTTCATGAACGCAAACAGTTTGGACAAAGAATTGGAGAATTCCAGGTTTGTAGAAATGATAATATCAAATTAAATATCATGTGTATATTATACTCTAATCATGTTTTATATTTATAATACTATTTCATAAATTTAGATTTTTTAATACGTGAAACACTATTGTTTTATAAAGATTACTGTTTCATATATTAAAAATGTTGAGCTTTTAATATTTCATGTTTTAAAAATGAATCATTTGTATTTCAGTTTATGTTATACAAATCACTCTTAACTTTGCTTTCTGTATAGCTTTAAAGTTTAATTAAATTTGAAAAATTTTCCAAAGTTTTGTATCAGTATAAAATATTTTTTTATAAAATAATTTTAAAAAAATTCTTATTTTATTTATTGTTTTAAAAACTATTTGCATTATTTTCAATTTTTCATACTATTTATTTTATAAATAAACAGTATGAAAAATCATTGAATAACAAAATAGTTTTTGGTAACATATAATGCTTAATTTGATATTAAGCATTAACAGTACTTTTTTTCATTTTGGTTATTCTATGAAGTAATTATTAAATTAAAATGAGTTTGTTGTTTCATGAATTACTATTTTTAATTTAAATTGGAGTCTAATATTTTATCTATATTCAATAAAAAATCATTTTATTTTTAGCTTATCCAAGGAAAAATGGCTGATATGTACACTACATTAAATGCTTGCAGAACATACTTGTATAGTACTGCAAGAGCTGTTGACCAAGGAAAAGCTAATCCAAAGGTACTCATTGAAGTTTTTTACCATTTTTAAATGCTTAAAAAGTCAAATAAACCTCTTAATATTTAAATATTTTATGTTATAACAAACAGTTTGTTAAAAGCATTCCAAAGCTTTATTTAAATGAAATTACTACTCCAAATTTCAGTTTATTAATTTGGATTTCTTCCAAACATACAAATTAATAAACTGCAGTAAAAAATAAAATTATCAAAATTTGTTTAGAAAAGACAAAAATCAAATATTTTGTCAAAATATCATATTGACGAAAAAATAGACATATTCTATTTTTTTTTGTCAATATGATATTTTAGTTTAATATTAAATGGTATTAGTTGGACTGTATCATTAAAATTTTAGAATATTAAATACTGCTACAAACTTATTTTAAACTATGCAGAATTCAATGTAGTCATTAACTTTTCTCATATTTTTTATTTAATGTAAGGATTGTGCTGGAGTTATCTTATATTGTGCCGAAAAATCAACTCAAGTAGCATTGGATGCCATTCAGTGTTTAGGTATACTAATTAATTAATTTTTAATCTATTTGATATCTTATGTATGGGATATTATGTTTATTTATCTTCTCCATTATTAAATTTTGAAATTAAGTGATTAATAAATTAACTGTAAAAGTTAAATTTTTTTATACAGCGGTATACATATTTGTTAAGACCAAAAGTGTAGAAATTTCTTTAAAATATTAGTTTGCATATTTATTCTTAAAAGTAATTTCTTATATTTTTCATTTTTAGGTGGAAATGGTTACATAAATGATTATCCCACTGGAAGATTTCTTCGGGATTCTAAACTTTACGAAATTGGCGCAGGCACTAGTGAAATAAGGCGTATGATCATAGGAAGAGCTTTAAATAAAGAATATTAAACTTGCTTTTAAGAAAAGGTAAATTTTTATTTTTCCTTAAGAATTTTTGTCATTTTTATGTTAATAATTTCAAAACTAATATAAAGATATGCTTAAAACTAGTTTTTACATGTTCATGAGAAATAATACTTTATATTAATAGTATTATAAATAGTTATTTGTTACAAAAAGCAGTTGAAGAATGTAATTTTTTTCGTAAATGTTCTTCTTATTTATGTATAATAAGTTAATAGAATATATTTTATAATATAAGCTAAGGAAAGTATTTAATATTGGCAAAATCATTGTAAATTTTTTGTTCACTTAAAGTTACTTCAAAATTTATGTATTTGTAGTCTAGTTATTTTTTCAGTTTGAAACTCAAGTGTAAACTACAAATGTATACTGTAATGAATAATCACCTTAGTATTATATTTATTTTTGTTTGGAAGGTTTTTGGCAGATTTATTTTATTTCAGTAAAACTTGAATTGTCAATTTTTAATATTTTATTTTAAAAAAACTTAATTTATTAAAAGATGAATTTGTTATATGTATTTGAGAATTGAGGAAAAAATAAGCAAAAGAAAGAATAAAAATTTGTGAAATCTGTTCACAGTGTTAATAAATATATTATGTGCTGCATTAATATAAATAGTTATATTTTTAAGTAATTCTTTAATATCAATTTGTGAGAAAATTTGTTTATATAAAATGTTGAAATTTAGAATGTTTATTTAACATGAAATCAAGAATTGGTTCTATGTAAACCTAAAAAGAGAATGTCATTAAAATTAATATTTTTAATAAATGTGTATTACTTCATTTTACTGATTATATTTGTTGGAGTACATCAGTGATAGTAATATATAAGTTCATTTTCTGTTGCATGATTATGAGATGAAATAGATTTTCTGTCACAGATGTTTCAGTGGTATACTTTATTACTCTTGAGAAATTTTTAACGGATGTTAATTTTAATATACTTCAATTTAACATAAATATGACAAATTTCTCTTTTATTTGTTTAATACTAATATTCTTGTGTTTATACATCATTGTTTTTTGTTCTTTTCCTATTAATTGTTATATTGTTCTTCACTTATTAATATCAACCATTCTATTTGATATGATTATGCCATTTGTCCTAATTAGTATGTTTTCTAATTGATATAAAAATTAAGCAAGACTATTGAACACCATAGAGGTGGTGGACATTGTTAATACTTATCTCAAAAATATTGGTATAAGGCACATCCTAGTTCAACAGAAAAATTCTAAGAAATGGTTCATTGAAAGTCAAGAAGATTTACTTTCATATTTTTTATGAGACTCTGCTTGTTCTCCTAGTTTGTTAGATAAAAAACTGCTTATAAAAATTTATTTTCATTATAAAGGAAATATAAAACATTCACTAATATCTATGCACAGTAGATATTTTTTTAAATTTAAATCATTTAAATTTTTAATTAAATTTTTTTAGAAATTTATAGCAATTTTATTTATAAAATAGCTATCCCAGATTGTTAAATATAGTAAATGAAGAACACATTAAACATTTTTTATTACTTTTACTTCTGGGGATTGTAATATTATTTAAGGAAATCTAGTAGCAAAAATATTTTTATGGACTAAGTATACAATTATCTCATATTCATTATCTGTCTTCAAATAATGAAAAGTAGCAAAAATAACTTCTTTGAATTCCTTTTTGTATATATTTTAAATGAGAAAATATATACATTGTTTGATTATTTTACTTTGTCCTTACTATTTTATTTTTCTCTATTTTGATTATTGCAAATTTGGTGGGTTATAGTAAATTTTCTGGATTTTCTTTATTGTGACATTTGAATAGGGCTCACTATTAATAATATCATAGATGTGGCTATATATGTTCGATGTTCAGATGCCTAACATTAGACTTCCTCTACGCATTGACAAATGTTTTGCAATTCTCTGTTAACATTAGAATTATTAAAAACAGTTTTAGCAATCCACCAAATATCTGACTCATGGTTGATTATCTGTCATTAAATTATCATTTCTATAGATTGATGACTATAAATTCGCAATTTTTGTTTTTAATCTGGAAAATTGTGTTCGTTCTTATTTTTGGTAAAACATTTCCTTTAATATTTTGTTAAAATAAATCTGGCTTTAATAAGATAGAAAACTTCAAAATAAATGTTTATTTTAATTAATTTCATACTATAAATATATTTATTTTTGTTTACTGTTCACTGAAGTTGAAGTTTTTCTATTTTTGCCTTAATATTAAGGTTCATGTCTTTCTTTATTTATGTATGTTTTTAATTTTCAGTAAATTTGAAACATTTGACTTTGCTTATAAATATTCCAAATTCACCAAAAGTTTTATATTGTTTTGCTTAAGGCCAAATTGTAAATTTTGAATTAATAAGTTTTGTTGTAACCAAAGGTTGTATGAAATTTATTTACTAAGTTTTCATTGCTTTTAATAAATCTGATTATATTTTCTTATTTTGATGCTTTTGTGGTGTACTAATATATTAATAGTGAAGCTATACTACCTAAATTAAATTGTTTTATTTGCTAATTAGTTTTAGTTTAATGTTAGTTTGAAATTGTAGAAATTTGTGTAGTTTTTAAGCACATGTGTTCTTTATATATTTCAGATATATTTGTCTTTTGAAGAAAGTATGCATATATTCTGATTATGCTTTATTCAATAGACTCCTATGTGTGTAAGCAGAAATAAATATTATTTGTGATTTATAATTTCATTTCTACAAATTGTGCCAACCTGTTCTTTTTATCAGAAAAAATGGTGTAATTTTACAGTTTTTGTGCAGCTCTTACAGCTTTGTATCAATATTGTTTTCTAAAATGAATCAAAATTATTGCTCTGTATCAATGATTATTATTTTTAAAAGCACGATTTTCTAAAAATTTTATCAATTTAAAATTCAGGTTAAACATATTTATTTTATGCAAAGAAATTTTTATATGATATTCATGCTATTAATTTAGAAAGTTAAAGATAATGCTTGAATTTAAATGTATAAAAGAGGCTATATTTTTGTATTTTTCCAAAAGTCTTCAAATAATATTTTTTATAAAGTTCCTGGTGTCTTAGATGTAATGTAATATTTAATTTTTTGAGTATATTTACTTGCAAAAGGTTCTTGAAAGGGAGTACAGAGTTTAATTTTGATTTATACATTTTGTATATCAAAATGAATTTTTTAAAAGTACCTAATGGCTGCTTACTTGATATGTATTTAAAATAAAATATTCCAGAATAAATCATTTCTTTTGATTTAATTTATCATTAATTATGATAACAATACTTTCAACAAGTTCATTACTTGGAAGAATTGCTGTAATTTGATATTTGAAAGATCTGATGTCTGTAGGAAATTCAATAGATTTTAATTTAGTATTTAAATATTGTGTATTTAATATTTTTTTACAAAATCAATTACTTATCTATTTTTATGTTACATAAAAATTTCACTATTTCTTGTGTAATTTTCTAAATTTCATATTTTATTCATGTTTCTAAAAATTTAAATGACTTTCTTTTATTTTCCTGTTTAGTTATTTTTGAAATAATTTCTCTTCTAATGAAAAATGTGCTTTGTAGTTTTCAAAAAATTTTGTTTGTTATTGCAAATATAAAAAGAAAACTTCAGTGTATTAATTTTTATAAATTTAAAAATGACTAAATTGTACTCTATTTCTGTATATGTGTCTAATTTAAATTTATCTATTGAATTTCTAGTGTTTTCTTTAAATTACCTTCGAGCTTATTATTTAATATTGTTATGTTTTTATATATGCATCTGTTATATTTGAAATACTACTTTTTATATGATACAACATAGAAATAAAATATTTTGAATCAATGTTTCTTTTATTTGATAAATATATGGATCACTTGTAGATAATACAAGTTAGATTAAAAATCAAATCAAAATATAGTTAAACCATTTTTATCCATATATAATTAAATATGTACAGTTATATTATTAAATTATTTTCATTATAAAAATATTTCACTTAGTGATTAATTAAATATGATTTTGTTTTATTTAACTGTAATTATGTTCAACATACCCAGCAGAAGGATTGATATTAAATTCCTTTATCACTGTTTAGCTGTTATATGTATGATATTCAAAAAAAGTTTTGTAAGTAAGAAAGAAAAAAAAACGATTTGTTTTAAATAATATAATTTTTACAGAAGCTTACAGAAGTCTGAGTTTATAAGAAATCAACAAAAAAATTACCAATAATTTAGTTACAGAATACATCGAGTTAAGAAAATAAGTTTTCTAGCACAGCAAATGTTTAAAAACACTTTCATAAATAAGATAAAAAAATGAGGATTAATTAGGTTTTGGCTTTAGAGAAAATTAAAAGAAATTGTGATCTTCTATTTATTTTTTAATGCAATTTATATTTTGAAAATTAAATTTCACTGATTATTCAGTTAAATAAAAATAAATATGAATTGTCAAAAAAATTTTGTTTTGGATGTAAAGATGCATCTAAAAATTCATTTTTGTTTATTTGCATAAGTGAGAGCTTAAATTATTGAATGATATAGTTTTGTAGTTTGATATTACATGAAAACAGTGTACACACATTCCTTTTATATTTATTTATTGAAATAAATTGACTGTACAAAGAACATATATCCAAATAACAATCCTCTTCATTCATCAAAACTATACAAATAAAACACATTTTCATGCATGAATAAAAAATATATAACATCAATTGTTATCAATAAATTTAATTCATTGTAATAATGAAAAATCTGAATCACTCTAAATTTTTCTTGTAAATTTCTGTACTTATATATTAGATTAAATTATATAAAGTACATTTTCTTTATGACTAGAGAATTTTCTCTTTAAAAATACTTTTTTTTACTCAATTAGTGTCTTAACTGAAAAAAAAACATTTGAAAAAAATAATTTCATTTATATTTTCTGATTATATATATCACTTGTTTGGATGATTGATATTCCTACACATCTTTTAGTTATTTATCTTATTAAGGAGTAGCTACTATAAACAAATATTTTATGTATAAATATGGATATTTATTTTTTTTATTTCTGTGAATGATAATTTCATAGGTTTTTTATAGCTAAATTAAAAAATAGAAGTTGTAGTGCATTTTTTTCTAGGTTACATTCTATTGAAAAAGGAATATATCTATGAAGTGTTTATATTTTTCATGTTGAAATAAAATAACTTTATGAATCTAAGGTATAAGATTATATTTTTAAATAATTAATTTGAAAATAAATTTATTACATATCTGTTTATAAAGATTTTTCTGCTAATAGCAACTTTACTTAATAAACTTTTACACTGCTGGTAGCAATAATTAAATTAATTATTGATATCTAGAAAATGAATTATCATTCTTTAAATTAATCATAAACATAATAATAGATCTTTAAAAAATCAAAATATAGTAAATATTTACTAAGAGAAATATTTATTATATACATACATTTAAAAAAATGTTTTAATTACTTTCATTAGTTTGCCTTTAATTTTTTATTAATTAGCTTCAATATAATAGGTTATGTAATTATTATTGAAATACATGTAAATAATGTAAATATTATATTTAAAAGCATTTTTGTAAATAATGTTAGAAAATAATTACAGTAACAGGATTCGGGCAAAACGGTTACAAAAGTCTAAGATTGTTATATTTGATTTATTTTATTCTAAAAATGAAAAATAAATTTAATAAATGCTTAACATTAAGTTCACTTAAGTAATTTTTAATGATCGTTATTTGTTTATGTTTTAAAGTTAAGTTATAAATTGAATAAAAGTGATTAATGTAATCATATTTTTCTTTTTAACTAAAACCAAAAATGTTAAATAATAATATCTATATACATACACGATAAATGGAGGAACTAGATTTACAGAAATAAGATCGTAAAAGAAATGCAAATTATAAGTATGTTCTGTTTCATCAAAACTATTATTTTAACTCTTAAGAGCTGTAATTTAATAAATTCTTGTAAAAAATATTTAAAAAATGTAATATTTATGAACATAATTTGCATATATATAATTTGTATTGTGCTTCTTTTATAATGTAGGTATTTAATATTATGTACATTGATAGTGAATAAAAGTTATTAGTTTTTATTTTCATATATAACAGTAATTATTTGAAAATATCAAATCTCTAAAGAAAATATTTGACAGTTTACTGTCGTTATATTCATTGTTGAAACTGAAGAATTGAACTATTTGAAGGATAAATATATTACTTTAATGTGCATTTGTATTCAATAAATAATTTGCAATAAATGCAAAAATTTTAAATTACATCATATGTAAAAATTTAACATGTTTAAATGCCATTGAAAAAAATGTATTGCATAATGGCAATAGAAATAAGTATAAGTGATTAAAATATTAATTTCAAATAAAAATTCGCAATAATTTCATAATTTTCATATAAACAATAAAAAGCAAAAATAATTGAAATAACTTCTTGTATTTGATTGATTATGAAACCAATTTTTCATTGATTGAATGAATAGAGCACATTTTTGTTTTATATAAATAAGAAATTATAGGTAGAATATTTCTAACTGGAAATAGAATGATATAGGATGTTAAAACAGGACATTTATATATAACATAACGTATTGTAGTATATAGATCTAATATTAGTCAAAAGTATTCATTTTACTTTATAAACAAATTTCAAAGTCAACAGGAGGTCTTGGTTTTTATTGTTTTGAAGGAGTTGGAAAGTCAGAGTATAATTTTGACAGTAAAATTTTTTTAATCTCAATTATTCATTCAAATTGTGCATCAGTTAATTTATATATCCTTATAAAATCGAAGAAAGAAAAAAAAAAACACATTCGAAAGTTGCACACCCTATCACATGTCAGATATGCCCCTGAAGTTTTGCATGATGGATTTGAAGCTTTCCGATTGGTGGATTTCTGACCTGTAATAGTCTCCACCATCCCGGGGAATGACATTGTAAACATGCTCTTCCAGGGGTGGATGCTCTTCCACTTTACCCTTCTTCCATTCCTCATCATGTATGAGTTGATATGTTGGCGACTCTTTGATGTTGGTGAGTTTCTTACTTTCCATCATTTCAACACTGTTCAACCTAAAAAAAGCCAACAGAAATGTTTAACAGCCTGTATAGGAAGCAAGCAGATGTTCATAATAGAAGTTGCGGAAGAATTTAATTGCTGAATATCTGATGTTTTTAAATTTACAAAATGAAGTTAAAGTAAATTCATGCATAAATTACATTGGTTCCTTTTAAAATCATCATTACTTGAAAATAAAAATAAGTATTTTTTTCTTTCATTATTTGCCATAATTATTTGTTGGTTTTTATTTTATCTGAAACAATGAAGAGAAACGAAGCATAAAATTAATTTTAATTTGCTGAAACTTTTAAAAAAATTAATTTTTTTGATTGACGACGTGATTTTTAAATTTCAAAACAAATAAAGAATTTGTACTTTTGAATCTTTATTTTATAAATGAAATCCTCTCAATACCAGGAAAATTTAAATAAAATTTTCCTTTATATATTTTAATTATTTTTTGATTTATTTTATGTGTATATTTGAATTTTACCAAATATACACATAAAATATGTGGAAAACAATTACATAAAAAGTTCTCGAACAAGTTTAATAAATATTGAAAAAATGTTGAAAATATATTAATTAAAATTGATTATTAATTATTAATTAAAATTGAAAAAATATTAATTAAAAAATGTATTATTCGGAAAATGTTTTAAAAATAATCCAAATTTAATTTTTATGTATGCTTTGTTAATTGTTATTCCAGGTGCCAAGAAAAATCTAGTTTCACTTTATTAACTTTTAAAAGATAATTACGGTCATAAAAAAGGTGTGGGTGTAAGAAAAGGAATATGAACAATAAATCTATATATAACTTGCAGCGTCCATTGCGGTAAAATTCGGAAGTTAGTATTCCTACTAAAAAAACTGTTGTTGTTGTTACTTATGACACTTGGACAAGCCAAGCTAATTCTGCGAATTTAAGTTAGTAGGGCATGTCTTCCGTTTTGATCAGAGCACCAATAAGGCAAAATACGATTTCGCTCACAACTCCGATAGGTGGCACCACCAAAGGATTAACTAACTCAATTTTGACATTGATCTGAAGATTACGAAAATTAAACGAGTTTTATTAGGAAAAGGTCAATTATACCAAGTTGTAGAGTAGTAACAATGCAATAGAAAACGACAACTAACTCTCAAAAACAAAGAAAAGAAAGCGGACTACTCATAATGGCTTATGTGCGAATTTTTCCAATGCAAGACGACAGAAAGATGATGCTTTCGTTTTTAGAAAAACCAACCAATGTTAATATGGTTAGTAAGCTTCAACGATAAATCAGCTTAATGACAACTAGTTCAGTACTAATGTCCTTTTCCGCGCTTTCATGTCATAGTTCACAGTAAGGAAATGTTTGTTACTACTTGGCACACTTTTTGTCGATTCTGATTTACAGCACATACTCGTTGATTTATCTTACAGAAAGAGAAAACATTTTCTTTTTGACGTCTTTCAAGAAGTAACAGTCGCAGATAAACTAATAATAAGAACGCAGATAAAATAAAAGTCGCGGATAAACTAATGTAGTACGTGATCTTTTTGTTTTGATTTATGCTTCTAAAGTGTATAATATTTACATCATTGCAATTCTACAACTTTGTTAATTAACTTTTTTATATTTCATGTGATAAGCCCACTAACTTCTAGCTTTTAACAAAAGAGATGCTTCTCATTCTAACAAATTAGACAGATATTTTGCTTAAAGTGGGTGCTGGTAGGACATTAGACATCTGAGTTACCGACTTATTTGGAGCTATTCTCAAGAGCTAAAAAAGCTATTAATGTTTCTTGGATTATCCCACCTGTGTTCATTAGTAGTACCAGGTAAAGTGCCCAGATGGCGCAATATCACTCTAATGTTGTAGGAAGAACTAGACGGCCATTTCCAGGCTTATCAGTGGATACTTGAAATCTATGTTCCATTCCTGTGGGAAAAAGTCTTTCTTAACTTGTTTGGAGTGTGCTGACGATCAGGCCACTCCTGACCATATTCTAGATTGTCTAGGGTCTTCCAGAATTGATCGTTTCACAAGCTCCATTTTAGTATTAAATTTTCTTCAAGTGATAAATTTCATAGACCTGATTTAGCGTTTCTAAAATACAGGAGATATGCAGCAACAACAGCTTTTGTGGTAAGACCACTAAAATTTACTTCGCTTATATTAAATTTTAACAAAAAGATGGTGCAAATTGTCTCATCTTGTAGCGCACAACTATTTTTCTATATCTTTACTATTAACAGACGGCATTCAAAAGAGGATTTTGTTAAGCACCTTGTATTCATTTTGGAATTTGTAACATGTTTCCTCCTCAATTTCTTCTTGTCAAAGCGACCTGCATGAAACTTTGGATTTAATCTTAAGTAATTAGATTTTCCAGCTCATATCATTCTACATAATACGAATATAGAAAAACGTCTTAATACTTTGCTTACACTGGTTTCTTAGCGTTGACTGTTTGGACTGCCAAAGCCTCTACAATAGCTTGGTTGGAGTACATGTTGATGGGCGAGTTGTACTGCCTCAGGAACATAGGAGGTCCATTTTGATTCATCATATCTGGAGTGGGAGTTCTTCCTGGACTAGATGTACCAGAAGATGATTGAGCAGCTTCTATGATAGCATGTTGAACCTGTATTAAAGAATTTAACATTTGCTAAATGAATTTTAAATGGCACTCACACACAGTGTTGATAAATTAAAATTTACCTCTACATTTCACTAAACTGCATGGTAAATAATTATAGGTAAATATACACTTTTGAGTGATAAAATAGCGTAAATAATTGCTATTAATGTTAAGTTGCCAAAATGAAACATAAAAATACTTGAAACGTGATATTTCAGGGTGAAACATGACGTTATAAAAATAATTATTTTTCATTGTTCTATCATAACTCTTTAGTGAAATATTGAAGTAACAAAAAAACTAAATTATAAGGTACAATTATTATCCAATTTTTTGTTCGCTTACATTAAAATAGATACCAAATCATTGCATTTATAAAGCATTGGGACAAGCTGTACTTATACTCTCATATTTTAAGTCATAAGGGATGAATGTTCAGTAAAAAAAAAGAACTTATTGTCTGTCCTGCTTAGTTATTTAATTTGTTATTGTTCTATAATATTGTTGAAAACCCATTTAATAATTTCCAGATGTCATGTTAAATATGCATATCAAGGACTGATGTTTTCCCGTCTGTGCTTTTAGTAATGAAGCTTATTTAATGGAATGCATTTTTCCATAAAGTTACTTTAAATATCATATTTAATAAAATGTTGAATATTAATTGCATTGGTATTGAATTATTTGACGTATTCAGAAAGTTTATTCTGATAAAAGAGAAACTTTTAAGGGAGAGATTAACGATTATGTGTCCTGAGCAATTCCTGTCATTGAATTTTAACATTTTTCGCAGATTGTAACGTTAATTTTTTTATGGTATTTAACAGTTTTAAAATTTTTACTTTGAACATTGTTTTAAGTCATCTTTTGAGTACATCCTGTCAGACTTTTGTCACATTTTTATCCTGTCTAAAATTTTTACTATGCTAAGTATATTTTTTTTGTCATTTTCAAAACATACCATCCCAGATCAAGATGTACTCCAGACTGTTATCTTGTTTTTATGATATCTAAAAGTTTTACAATATTTATTATGAGCTCAGACATGTTTGAACCAGAATAAAACTTAAAATAATCCTTCGGAGCATATTTTACTGTCATGTTCTGCCAGTATTCCATCGAACTGAGATATGAAATCTTTGTCAGACTGTGTTCTCTATTTTTATGGTATCTGATGGCCTTAAAGGTTTTACTCTCAGCATGTTCTGAACACATCAGGCTGAAGTAAGAAGTCTGCCAGAATGTCATGCCGTTTTTATAATATCCGAAGATCTTAAAGTATTTTAATCTGAGCATATTTTGAGTCATGCTCTGTGTATATTCTGTTAGACTAAGATATAAAATTTTCGTTAGACCAAAATAGTTAAATTTGGTTTATTTTAGTTACACCTGATAATGTATCAGAACAACAGCTGTATGATTTTACCATCTAATGTGTGCAGCTCCATCAGATAAGTTAATATTTCAGTGAGAGGACTTTGTGTCTTTACCTTTGTTAGCATGAAAGGATCTCGAGAGTCGAAACTTGACGGAGAACTTGAGCTGGTCCTGCTGAGAGGATCGAATCGCAGGTAGGAGCCAACCGGGATGTCTTTGGTGATTTTCGCGCCGGGCAAGATGAGAGGAATAGATCTGTATGGCTGTAAAAAAATAAGATATAGTAGGTGAAAATTTATTTCCGATGAATCTATTTACTTTTGTTTTTCGGTGTTTAATTCTTTATTTTTCTATTCATCTTTTATATGTGAATATCTATAAAAGAATAAAGAACAAAAAATTTAGAATTAAAACCTAACATGTAGTATTTATCTACGAAGCGTATTCGGAAAGTAAGTACCATTCCACTATACAGCCGCCGCAATGTTGCTGCTAGTGTCCCGCACATGCGTTTTAGTTTTCCTTGTTCATTGGTTGTCAACTGGCTCCATTTAGGTTGTTCTACTTTTTCTTTTCAGCTTGCTAAATTGTGACAAGTGATGACACGTGAATTCGCCATGTCACACCAGAATCGAAACAATGAAGTGGAGACACGCTCAATCGAATTAATGAAATGGAGACACACTCAATCGAAACAAGGAAGTGGAGACACACTCAATCGAAACAATGAAGTGGTGACACACTCAATCGAAACAATGAAGTGGAGACACACTTAATCGAAACAATGAAGTGGAGACACACTCAATCGAAACAATGAAGTGGTGACACACTCAATCGAAACAATAAAGTGGCGACACACTCAATCGAAACAATGAAGTGGTGACACACTCAATCGAAACAATGAAGTGGCGACACACTCAAACGAAACAGTGAAGTGGAGCACACACTCAATCGAAACAATGAAGTGGAGCACACACTCAATCGAAACAATGAAGTGGAGACACACTCAATCGAAACAATGAAGTGGAGACACACTTAATCGAAACAATGAAGTGGAGACACACTCAATCGAAACAATGAAGTGGTGACACACTCAATCGAAACAATAAAGTGGCGACACACTCAATCGAAACAATGAAGTGGAGCACACACTCAATCGAAACAATGAAGTGGCGACACACTCAATCGAAACAATGAAGTGGAGACACACTCAATCGAAACAATGAAGTGGAGCACACACTCAATCGAAACAATGAAGTGGAGACACACTTAATCGAAACAATGAAGTGGAGACACACTCAATCGAAACAATGAAGTGGTGACACACTCAATCGAAACAATAAAGTGGCGACACACTCAATCGAAACAATGAAGTGGAGACACACTCAATCGAAACAATGAAGTGGCGACACACTCAAACGAAACAATGAAGTGGAGTCACACTCAATCGAAACAATGAAGTGGAGCACACACTCAATCGAAACAATGAAGTGGAGACACACTCAATCGAAACAATGAAGTGGAGACACACTCAATCGAAACAATGAAGTGGAGCACACACTCAATCGAAACAATAAAGTGGCGACACACTCAATCGAAACAATGAAGTGGAGACACACTCAATCGAAACAATGAAGTGGCGACACACTCAATCGAAACAATGAAGTGGAGACACACTCAATCGAAACAATGAAGTGGAGATACTCTCAATCGAAACAGTGAAGTGGAGACTCACTCAATCTCCGAAAAAACAAGAGCTCAAAACGAGAATGTCAGCAAAAAAATCGTGTGCACTGTGTTCTGGGATATGAAAGGTGTTTTGCTTACTGAATTTCTTACCAGAAGTGAAACCGTCAATGCTGTATGATATTGCGATAATTTATGAAAATTACGGCGTGTAATTCAAAGCAAAAGGAATGGAATGCAGAGTAAACGAATTGTATTGCTCCATGACAACGCTCGACCCTATGCTGCTAGTGACATTCAAACGATGACTCAACAATTTCGTTGTGAGCAATTCCTTCATCATCCTCCTTACAGCCTAGACTTGGCACGGACCGACTACCACTTGTTTCTGCGCATGAAGCAAACTCGGTGGCATGCGCATTGAATCCGACGATGAGGTGAAAATTCCTGTGGAGTCATGGTTATCGTCGTTGGCGGGAAGTTTCTATAAAGTAGGTATAGAAAAACTGGTAACTCGCTAGACAAATGTTTTAACATTGGCGGAAACTATGTAAAAATATAGTTTAAAATGTGCTTTTTCATGTAAAAATAAAGTTGGTTTGAAAAAGAATGATATTATTTTTTCACAAAACGGTAATTACTTTCCACGTATATTTATTTGCTAAGCAAAAATTAAACACTGGTAAAAAAAGTTGATTGTTCATTAATGCATCGTCTCAAAACAAATCCTGCTATTAATACGTAATTCGCAACATATCAAAATGCTTACAAAAACACTTTAAAGATTTATATTATATGATAGTTTCACACGAGCAATGTCTGCGTCCAATGTCTAGTAAACTAATAACTTTTTAAAGAGCAAGAAATATGAAAGCCATCATTATTTTAATCTACCGGATTTATTAGGTTAAACAGGTTTTGCAATCTTTCTGGTAGCCTGTTTTCCTCAACCAGTGTCCAATAGGTAGCCAATCATTTTGATTTACGTTTAAGTGAAGAAATTATTGTTGAGCTGGTATTCTATTTGTATTCCATGTCACACCATCAGAATGACATTAGAATCTATGGAATTTTTAACATGCATTAACATCAAGAACGACGGTGAGGGTAAAATGTAAAGAATGAGATCAGCTCACCTGAAGGTATACGGTGAGACCATCGCATCTCCTTTATCAAGAACTGTTTAGACAAAAGAATAAGGATTTTTCCCATAAGACTTACGCGATCCTAATAAATTTTTTATACTGAATACCGTTTCTTGAAGACACTCGTATCGATAGCAGCAACAATGAATATGAGAATCACTTTGGCAATTAGCTGCTCATGAAAGATTAGAGGCAGGACATTTGAAAGTGGCAATTGTACATTAGTTGCCAACATTGTGACATTATAGAGAAAGAGAAAGGTTGATAGCTCGTATTGGTCAGTAACAACCAAAGATAGTTTTAAAGCATTTGAATATTTATTGTGGAAGGCCTTCCACGTTTACTTTTCAATGATAGAGGGATGTATTCAAGTATCCCATGAGAGTCAAGGAAGGAAATTTTGAATAAAACTATGAAACAATTAAGGTTTATAACCCAAAGAAAATAAAAAAACAAAATACAATAAATTCTTAATAAAACGAACAAATTTATGAACAAATTTTGAAAAATAATGTTAAATACTTAAATGAAAGCAGAAATTACACGTACACTTATTAGTATAATATTTAAGATCCATTTATTACGATAAAACAAAGGATTACGATGAAAAGGGAAAGAAAAGAGTATAGAGAAATTAATATAAACGTCATTTAAGAATTCTTGATCCTTCAAAATCAGTTAAAGTTCTTTCCACTAGCAGAAGTTGCCAAAACTTTCACCTAATTTAAAATCACGGAAAAAATCACATAAAAATATTTTGTTGTTTGTTACCTGATTGATTATAGCCTCTTTTTCTGTGTCACTACTTGTTGTGCTTGTAAATGATTCAACAGAGGACCGTCTTTGACGCTGGGCTGAGAAATTGGTTGTCGGAAGAGGTTTGTACAGAAATGGATTACCACCAGATGGCACTGTACCAGGAATAGGTGTGGAGACAGGTGATGTAGGCAGGGCAGCTCCACTTACATTTCTGAAAACAAATGATATTATTATACACTTTTCAAATGAATTGGTAACGTTGTATTTTTCTTTAATGATGCAATATTATAGGATTTACATTTAGATGTAACAGGATAACCGA
Organism: Latrodectus hesperus; assembly: GCA_037975125.1. NCBI lineage: Eukaryota > Metazoa > Arthropoda > Arachnida > Araneae > Theridiidae > Latrodectus > Latrodectus hesperus. The sequence continues at coordinate 4,329,343 of CM075860.1, read as the reverse complement.
TATTGTTTAATATTTCGCTATAAAGTTTTCGTTACAATACTGAATTCTTAAAAAAAATAAAGGTTCGATTGATTTGGTTTCCGCTTTGCGTCACTTTTTGAAATACAATGACTAATTCGACTGAAAGTTACAGTGGACCCTGAACCACTACAGGCATCTAGACTTTCTTAACCACAAACTGTTACATGAAAGCCTAGAGATTTACCATCTGGTAATGAATCGAGATAAATTTACTGTAAATAGTTATATGCTTTTTAAATTGGTCACATTAGTTCTGAATCAACTTGCATAATAGTACATGACATCAATTTTTAAACTGGAGTTGAAATTTAGCATATATTAGGAAATTTATTAATGATGGATCATGTCAATAAGACATTATACTTGATGAAGATAAATGACATAACTACATAATATTGTATTCTAGCCGCCGAAGTGATGATAAATCATATAACGAATCTTTAAGCAATATACGTTTTCCACCCCAACAGTAAAAAAAGGCCCCATACATTTGTTTGAAATATGCAGATTTGTTTAGGAGAATTTAAAAATATTTAATCACATTTGCATATTGACATTTATTCTTATCAATTTGGATCTCTGTTAGTAAATCCAAGAAAAACTTTCAATGTCTGTGTGTCCAGATTGTCCAGTTCTAACGTTTCTTCAGTGTTAGATGTTATCTGGTTGTAAATTTATTCTAAAATTCTATATCTAATAGCGAGCATTGCTTGAAGATGACGCAACATTAAATTAACTCTTAATTTATTCAGCCAAACTCTGTCTTTTCGTCTCGTATATTGTTTTCTGTGGTAGTTAATCTCAGTTAGAAATGATTTCACTAGAAAACATGTTGATTCCCAACCACCAAAATTTCTGAAGTTCCGATGATTGTTATTCTGATAAGTTTCTTCATACAAATTTGACTTAAGCAAATTTTCTGGCAAATAGTTATTTTAGTTATACGTATGTTGACATCTGCGCCCAATGGGGTGAGTGTTGTTTGGCGATAGTGCAGGTTATTCATATTTTCTGCTTATCGATATTAAATTGATGTATAATTTGTTCTTTCAAGCCTTTCACTTTGTCTTATATACTCAATAATTAATCTTAAGGAGAAATAGTTTTAGTCGAAGCGAAATATGCTGATTCCCTATCAACAAAATATCTTTTTGAAATTTCTATGATTGAATGTCTTCCTAAATTAATTTCTATACCCAAATTGATCTCAGACGATTTTAGCGGTAAACATTTTTTCTAATTATACTCTAACTTCGATACTCGATGGCTATCTTTTCTGGGAGACAGTGGGGCATTTCTTACATTTTGTTGCTTATTAAATCGACCCTTGATTTATTCCGCTAAAACTTGTCTACTTATTTTTATAGTATTTGTTATAATACACAGCTTAAAACTATTAAAGGATATTGAGGTTGTGTGTTAATCTTATACATTGAGAATTGTTTGGTTGATTGATACATTATTGACATACGTAATGGGCTATACGAAATAACAAAAGGCAGAAAAATGTGTTTTATTGAGCATTTGGATATAAGGGAAAAGAAGCACAATTTTCGCATTAGAAAAGCAAATAAAAAAGGTGTTTTCATAAAAGAAAATCATTTTTAGTAGAGAATATGGTTTTCCTGGACAGTCAACAAGGTTGAACATTTTTGAGGCATTGAGCCACTGAGACTATTAATGAGGGTCTGGGATATTCTGCCTCATTGTTCCAGAACTCTTTCCAGATGTTGGAGATTTTGCGCGGGTTGGTAGGCGTCCAGCAATTCATCATCCTAAAATGTCTCAAACATGATCTATTGGATTCATATCCGAAGAACTCGCTAGCCAATCCATTCGTATGATTCATTCCACCAAATGAAATTTTTCACGAAGTTAGCACGTTGTGGCCTGCAGTTGTCATCCATTAACATGAAGTCATATTCAATTGTTGTGTCTTAAAAGTTCTGAAGATTTCATCCCTATATTGGGCACCGATCAGAACTCCATTTATACTGATATGGGGATAAGTGCGCTTATCAATTGATGCACCAGCATAGGTCATAACTATCAAACCGCCAAATCTGACATTATCGTGCATGAACTCAGGATTATTTCTAGTGACACGTTCCCTCCAGATGAAAATGTGCATATTATCATGATGAAGAGAAAAACGAGAAATCATTAGAGAAAAGAATATTGTGTCATTCATTTCGATTTCAGTTCACATGTTCTGTTGCCACTGCTGGCGTGACGAAGCCTAACTGTTAACTTGACACTCGTTAACTTGAGCATATAACGCATAAGCGTGAAGGTGGTTTTAGACAAATTGTGCCGAAACTGTATTCCAGTAGCCGAGTGAAGGTGTTGTTGAAGAAGAGTGGCATTCATATTTCGTTGTTTCCGAGCCATCGACATTAAATAACTACTGTCTTCATTAGGCATTGTTGCACATCTTTGCCTTGATTTTTGGCCTACGATTCCAGTCTAAAAAAAAGTTCCAGATCCTGAAAATCCAATTTGTGAAACTCTAATGGCTTCTACTACTTCGGATTGTGTTTGGCCTCTTCTAACTGGCCAAAGCTCTCCAAGCTTCTGATTTGATTAAATGTCTTCATTGAGACATGACACTCATCGAAACAACGCATTTACTAAATGTCGATCATTCTTTTCCGTTTTGTCTTACATAGAGTTGAAAGCCAACTCTCAATGGTGCCGCTAAAGCGTCGTCTTCGACGTCAAAGTCAAAATTTGCATATTGCAATTCAAATTTTACTTAAGTTTAAAGAATGGGGAAAATTTGCATTTGTAAATCTCTTATTCCATTTGATGCAAAAAAATCTGCTTATACCATTATTTTATAAAATACTTACAGTATCTCTTAATTGTGTTAAGCAGTGTAGTTAAAATTAGAAGGAAAAATTTTAATAAAAGGTAGTATGTTGACTTACATTTAACAAAATATCTCTTAGACGTTTCAATAATTACATGTTTTTCGAGATAAATTCCTTCATAGAAGCTTGACTCATGCCAGTTTACTAGCAAATTTATCCTAAACGTACGTCGGATTATATACTCGATGGCAAGTATTGTTTGAACGCTATAATGATTGCCATCAAGTACATTTAGGCATTGTAGTGCGATACTACTTAAGAATATTAAATTGTCTTTATCACTTAAAATATTAAATTGTTCTATAATTTGTTATTCCAAAGCCAGTCTGTTCTATTTATTAGCTGTTTTTGTAGTAGTTAATTGCAGAATTTAGGAATGAGTTGAGGTATGTTGATTCATACCCAGCAAAAGTCTAATTGAAGTTTCAATAGTTTAATGCATTCGAGGTAAAGTTAGTCATACAAATTTGACTCACGGTATTTTATTTAATTTCAGAGTCTGAAAAGTATAATAGACATAAAAAATTCTTTTCTACTTAAGATATCAGCTTGGGCATTTCCAAATTGGGCGGCGGTGTTCTCGTTGGCTAGGGAATCGTTTTCATTATTGGAAAGTACATGAATACATGGCGGTTCAGGTAAGCTTTGAACTCTACATTTAGGTTAATGGGCTTGGAATACTCGTCTACAACGATCAGGTGACGAGGTCACACTTGAGTTGGGACCCTCCTTTCCACAATTTTTGGAAGATAGTGAGTTCGAACACCAGCTTAACCAAAGATCCGCCATGTTTACTAAAGGCAGCTGGGGCACGTTAAATAAGTAGTAGTCGTAATATCTTCCAAGTGAAATGTTACTTCTAGGGGTGGCAGATCAAGTATTAGAGTAGGTGGTCTTCTGATTGATCGCTGTTTCTCAATTACGAAGTCTCCTACCTGTCTGATTCTACTAACTGGTAAAGCCCAACTCTGGGATAGCTACCAGGAAGTATACTGGTGCATCAACAATATTTACATGCTTAATCAATCCATAAAAAGACAAAATTATGTCAACTTATATATTTTCTTCTAAATATTTAATTTCATCAATTACTTTAATTTCCGAGGGCGTTTGCATGTTGAAAGGCGAACTTTTTTTAGCTATCAGGCATTTCTCCCAATTCGGTGTTTACTTTTATTAAAACGATCGTTTTATTCTGGTTTACAAAATGGCTAGAAAGTATAGCAACCAGAAAGTACGAAAATCAGAGGAAATATCAACAATATTAGTATCCAAATTATTATTTTTTGCCTAACGGTGGGTTTTGGGTGACAAACCCTTCGCCACAAGGCCGGAAACTGCTACTCATTTATCGGTACCCGGTGGGCACCTGTGAACCAAGTCACAGAGCTGAATAGCATTACACACGTCACTCTATCACCAACCCGTTGATAGGGTCGGCCACATTCATTCATCATCTGCAGAAGAAAGGACAGAGAAATCACAGAGAGAAAGAAACATTCATGCACAAAACCCGGTTTAAGCGTAGAGTCAGCCTAGCAGTAGGCCTAGAGTCAGCCTAGGAGTCAAGAACGCGAACCACTCCCCCATCGGTCGGCTCTGATGAAATTATGTCCCCAGATAAATTGTACAGGGAAAACAGAAATGTAACGATCTGGCATTAAGTCAGAAATTTTTAAACCTTTTAATTGAGACAGTAGTGAATTCTAATTCGGTGCCTTCATAAAATGTACACATGGCTTATTACATTATTTTTGTTAGGAAAATTAAGACATTTAAATAACTTATTCTTTGAATTTAATATATATATATATATATATATATATCTTTTAGTAGGCAAACATACATAAATTCGTAAATTGAGTAGTTGCAATATTTTTTATTTATAAATTATTTTTGGAATATAGTCACAGTTTATGAATTTTTTTAAACATTAATATGCCATATATCTCGACATAGTCATGATTATACGATTCTAGTATTTTTATTACAACACCACTCGGATTTAATTTAATAATTTAAGGAAATTTCACAAATAATTTATCTTTTAAGAATTTTTTGAAAAAATTTTTCATGAAAGATTTCAATTAAAAATGTAGAAAAAAATATTTTATTTAAAATTTTATGTAGAAAATGATAGTTAAAATTAGGAAGCTCTTAAAAGTAAATTAAGAATTATGATGCATCAAATTTAAAAAAATTCAAACTAAACTCAAATTTTGTTTTTGGTAGATAAATTAGTTCACAAGATTTCAAGATTACTGACAAATTTTATTTTTTGAGAAAATTTTAAATTTCTAATCACACATTTGAACAAACATGCTTCGTTTAACTTTGAACTTATTCGAAAATATTGTCACTATCGGATAATTTTTGAAATATAAAGAATATATTAATTTTGTAAGCAACTTGAAGATCTCTTTCGTCTAAAAACTAGGTGTTCACTATACTTTTTTTTTATCTAGGAGAATAAAAAAGAAGACATTTGATAATGCCTCACCCTCACACAATTAGTTTGAATTTTTTGTTATTTTCTCTCCTCTCTCTCACAACAAATTGCTTCAGCAATCACATTCTCTTTTGTGAAAGGATATCCCGTATTATTCATACCATAACGTTCGATATTGCTTCTATCATATGCTGATATCTGAAATATTTTACATTAAAAAATTTGGATTCTTTTGAGAGTTTAAGAATTTATGGTTGAACACACAAAAAATATTACTTAGTTCAAATGTATTTCTGTTGAATAACTGAGTATAATTTTTCAGACTTTGAATCGACAGTAAGATTTTTGTGTTATCTCCAGGAAGCTTATGACCAGTTAAGAAATTTCATCACGAAAATTGTCTCCTTACTCACCGGGCGACCATCAACTTCAGCGTGCTGCCTGCCTTTGTGATGAGGTCTGTGGCTTTCTGATGCGACAATCTGGAAGCATCCGTGTCTCTTATCCTCAGAAGGATGTCGCCTTTCTGCAATTCACCATCCGAAGGACTCCCAAAATTTACCTGTTATTATTGGAAAAGAATGGATGTGATACCTGTTATAATTAATTTAATGTAAATATGATAATTATAATATAATAATTAACAAATTATCATACTCATATTAAGTGATTAACAAAAACAGTTTACAAAAAATAAAATAATTATATTTGTTATAATTAACTAAAAATAAATGTGATACCTGTTATAGTTATGGAAAAATAGATATCATACATTTATAATTTAAAAAAATGAATGTGATACCTGTTATAATTAAGGGAACATAAATAGTGATATTTATTACAATTACGGAAAAATAGACATCATACTTTTATAATTTAAAAAAATATGATATCTGCTATAATTGCGGAAAAATACATATGGTACTTGTTATAGTTAAAAAAATTAGTATGATACCTATTATAAGTTAAAAATAATGGTTAGGATACTTGGTTTCATTACCAATAATTGTTGAGCCATAGAAAGCGAATATTGGGTTTCTGCTTTCTGCATGTACATCGCTTAGTTTAGGTACTTGTGAGATCTTCGAGATACTGATTGTCTACCGCGAGAACAGTTCCCGCCGATTTGTTTGAGCCTGTCTGTTGCCATGGAAACGAGAAGCGTTGCATATTCGACAGGAGAACTCAGAAGATAAGCACCAACTTCATCTTACTAAAATCTTTGAAAATAACATGAGATATTAATACCACTAATTCACAATGCCTTTATTCCTATTTGAAATGGACAACCATTGTTACTATAGCAACCACCACTAACCAGACGTCTTCGTGAGAGGTATTTTTGTGGTAGATAGACAGTAATTTCGTTACGACACGTGAATACAGCCCTCTATCTATGAAAAATCCTACTGGAAAGCATATGTTCAAATGTATAATTGATAGTTTATCTACAATGCGAACACAACACCAATCAGATGTCATGATATAACAGCTTATGGACAGCTATGATAGATATGTTCAAATGTTCAGCTGATGGTTTAATATAATGCGAGCATAACACATATCAGATATTATGAATAATCAACGTCAGTTCAAATGTTCAATGTGAACAGACATGACAGTATATGTTCAGATGATCAGGCGTTAGGTTATCCATAGTACAGTATTTAATATTGAAAAGTTATTTCTAATAATTTAACATTTTAAAAACTTTCGCTATTAAATTTCTCTGTAGCTCCACCTCAATTCGCGCGCGCGAGTATAGAAAGAACAACAAATATCATCTGAATAAAATCAAAGCCTTATTTGTGAAGTTCGTCGTTATAAATATTATTTTGTTGCAGCGCGTGGAAACTTTTAATGAACGAAGAAACAAACAAACTTCTGAAGATTTAATCACTCTTTAACAAAATGTCATCAAAGAAGAACACGATAGACTCGAAGGAACAAGAAAACCTTTGACAGCGAAGATCAAGTTTCAAAATATTTCAGGGTCGGTCCATCACTCATCTGCATAAAGTGTGCGGCATCGGTTATTTGTATCTTAATACTTGAGTCGAGACAGGTTTTGAGACGTTTTTTCGAGGATTATCACTTTTTTGAAGAGGAGCTCAACAAGTGTTTGAGTCTGATGCTTCTCAATTGTTTCTTAATTGCCCTTAATTATTTTCAGATGTTTTCTCTTTTTATTTATAATGGGCATCAAATCCTTAACATCTCTCATCTACTTAACGATAAAAAAATCTCACTTCATCCCATTTGATCAGATGTAATGCAATATTTTTACGGAAAATTGTAAAGTTAAAATAATAAAAGAATATACTTTGCATATGGGTAAGATTTTAAAATTATTAAAGATTAAGTATGTCAAGGTTAGGTTTGATGATGTATTTCTGGTTGTCTGTTTGTGCCAACGAAGCCACTAAATGGAGCAAATTATCCCGAAGCCTTGCACTATGTTCAAGTGATTAAGTCGATACCTGTAAGTATTTTTTCTCCAAATTCTCAAACCCACATTTTCTATAAAATTTTAACAAGCTCTTTTAGCAAAAAAAATCTTGTCTGGGTCAGGTATTGAACCCTCTATCACGAGGGTAACTTATCCCCTTTCCATACCACCGTAATCCTAACACTTCGATGAAATGATATATTCCAAGAGATGACAATGCATATAAGTTGTTATTTAATGAAAATTTTAAAAAAAGTAATTTTGGTTTGTTTTGTCATTTTTCGGTCACTTTTTGCAAAATCGGCTAATTTCTACGCCGAGCTGGCAACTAAATGGTTAATGCTTTATCCTTAAATTAAACATTTTTTGAATTTGACTGTTGTTGTTGTTATTATTTATGGCACTTGAACAAGCCAAGCTCGTTAGCCGACGGCTATAGGAAAATTAAGTCAGATAGGAGCGTCTTTTGTTTAACCAGAGCACCAATAGGAGTCTTAGAGCAAAGAAGTACATCTTCGCTCTAAGTTCACCTCCGATAAATGACTGTAGGAATGGGTGTCCTCCCCACTTCCCCAGTTTTGACTTTGATTTAGAGGGGGAGGAAATTTTCCTCCAGACCATTACATCCATTGTAATTGCTCAATCGACCGATCACAAGACTTTTGATTCCACAGATATAACGAGCGCGCATATCGTATGTACTCAGTGGGTCTTTGGCAGCATTGGGAATCGAACCCAACTCTTCCGCACGGAAGATCGATGCCTAAACCAAAGCCTACCAAGGCCTTTGTGGATATGAATTCCATATCAAAAGGATATTTGTTGTGGTTTATCTTAAACTAACTTATGATAAATTGGTCGAGTTAGTCCTTGTAAGCCAAAAGTGGCTTTAAGAGCGATAATCAGTCCATGCAAATTATTGACTAGGAGCTATAATTAGAAATGAATTTCATTTCCTTACAAAATATCTAGATTTCAATTGGCAAATTTTTTTATTTAAATAACTTTAACATTTGACACCGTGTTGTGGTATGCCTAATCGCATAGGTTTATTTTAAGGCGCAGAAAGTTATATAGGGTCAGATGTTCTTCCCCTGACATTGAACAAGGAAAAGGATTTCAGTTTAGATATTGAATTCATCACTTGATTTTGATAAAATGACTATCTTCTTAGTTGTTTTTAGTATTACAAATGTCGTACTAAGTATATTGTACTAAGTATTCGTACTATATCGTACTAAGTATTGTAAATGTCGTACTTTCACCTTCGTGGTGCTCTGATCCAAAACGAAAGACGCTCTCTATTGACTTAAATTCGCACAGCCAAAGGCATAGCGAGCTTGGTTTGTCCAACTGTCATCAGCAACAACAACAACAGTATTACAAATGACGGAAATGGGTTCGGTGTTGAATTGGGTACCACTTGGTTTAGTAATACATTTTGGCTATAAACTTTAATTTCTGGTTAATCTTGGTTACCCTATCTTTGTATAGCTATCGTGTAGCGGCTTTCTTGTTTGTCACATCTTGGCGTCAAAAAAATCGCCTAAGAATCAAGAGTATGCCCGATTATAAACTTTTACCGCCTGAAATATATAGCTGGAAATGCATTGCAGTGTTTAAACCTAAAAAATCGATTGTTGACAGCAATTATAGTTCTCATTATTCAGTCTTTAATAACAAAAATGGTAATTGTAAGTAAATATAAGCAGTCAGTTGAATCTTATTTGCATTCACACCATCGCCAAGAGCGAAATACGGAGTCAAATTTACAGATTACAATGCCAAACTAGATTTCTCAATGCAACGAATTCTGAACTGCGTGTTGATTGGCTACAATTCTATGGCAACCAATAGCAGGAAACATTTTTAAAATGAATAGGCAGACAGAAAGAACATTTTTATGAAAACAAATAAAAATGATATTTTTAGAACAGAAATTAAATTTGTAAAAATTAAATAATTTTATGAAAATTTTAAAAAATAAAAGTGCCCGTATATTTATTGGCCAAATGTTTTAAAAATAATTAATTAATTAGATTTATATGAGGCATAAGAAATGTATTTATTTAAACATATTGTAATGAACCAAACGATTTTTACTGTAAGCTACTGTTTAGAATAAAAATCAATACATTATTTAGACATTCCGTTATAGCTTGCCTTTCAAAAGAATATAAGAGCTGTGCTCTTTTTAAAATTGTGAATTTGAGAATAAGAAAAGATTTTCTTATGAATACAATGAATATATGTGAATGGAATGAGTAAGTACTTTTATTGTTAAAATTATTAATTATAATTTTAAAATAACATTAGAAAATTAAGATAAGTAAATGTTATAAAAATGAATTTTCAAATTTTAATCGTTATTCACGTTATTTTTTACCTATATTGCTCTATTAATTGAAAAGAAATATTGTAAAAGTGATCATATATATTTGAATATTTGGCAAATAAAAGCAATATTATTTTTTCACGATTTACTTTTCCATATTTTATAATATATTCCCATGAAATAAATATTCTAATATTTTGTTTTCAAGTATAGCTGCAATATGTTAGTAAAAGAAATATTCTAAATCGCATTACTCGATTCCTCATCAAATCACTTAATTTCGATTGGCGAGAAAATGTTTGCCACCATTCTTTTAGCTTTCGCCAAGCAATGGGCTAAAATAGGATTTTACCCAAGCAGTCTTTCTACATTCACTTCCATGAATAAAATCAAATGCATTAAATTAATTAAGGTGAGCTTAAATTTCGTATTCACAATTTGCCAATTTACTTATTTACATCGATGATTTTTTCGAGTTTTTTCCCTTAGCTAGAAATATTATCAAGTAACGTGTAAACTTATGTTAGGCATCAAAAAATAATAAAAAATGATATCATTTTTTTCAAATTTTCTTAATTCAATTTGTTGTTGATAAGAGACAATTTTTAATGACGTTCAACAACAAAACACATCTGTTAAATGTGAATGAAAACTTAATGTGAAGTCATTTTTTTCGGGAAAAATAGTTTTGGGTGTCGCTTGGCAAAAATTGGGAATTTTTTTCCACCAAGTTTCTTATCTTGCATGACTGAAGTAACAAAATAGCATTAAAAATACGATAGATCAGCAAGAAATAAACTAACATCGCTAATAATATGGGGCCAATTTGGCGAGAAACTGTGTGGCAGCCCTTAAGTATACGCTTCCCATTTTATCAAAAATTTTGTAGATTCAATTTTCTAATTGATGAGGGACAGTTCATATTGAAACTCAATTACGGAATATGCTTTTGAGAGTGAATGTAAAGTTACAATGGTCTTCATTACTCTGATCAGAATTTATAAATCTTGAAGTATTTTGAATTCAATTCAGGAAGCTTTTGATTTGAAATATTATAATATTTATGAATTCGTAAAAGTAGAAGTCAGATACGTTATTAAAACTGACATCATGAAATGATTTAGCACCAAACTGAGCGCCAAATAACCTGAAAACAAAAACCACTGGTTAAATTCTGGAATTTGAGAAGGTAAGAGCTACAAACAACCACCCCAAACAACCTTTAGAAAAGAAAAAAGTAACAAAATTGAAGGTATTTCATTGAAAAGAATGAGTGTAAAACTAAAAGTGCCAAGCAGTAGGAAAGGAGCCAAAATAATTTGGCGACTGTGACCTTCTTTCCTCATATCATTGTTACCCGGACCTTTAGCGTCTGGTGCTGAGGTTGGCGAAGCTCTTGCCAATGACAATGGAATGAATCTATTTCGAATGTTTATAACACAGCAGAATAAAGGATTTACTGCGAACTTGATTTATTGCAATACCTTTACATTGATTTTCACATGTAATGCTTATGTAAAAATATGTAATAGCTGGAAAGAAAAAGTTTGCATATCCTCTTGTTTTCTTGCCTTTGCAGGAGACTGAACGTAACTTCAATTCTTTTTAATTTAAGTTAGTTAATGTTGTAACATAGCTGATGTGTAATGTAGATTCAAAGTAGTTTAGCTGTATATAAACTTCAATAGTTTTAAGAATCTCAGTTATTTGATAGCGTCGATATTTAAATATTTCTTATGGGCCCTACATAATAATAAAATTTTTCAACGAATAGGACAGTGATGGTAGTCTATGGCGAGATTTTACTAAATCTCAATAGTCTTAATAGAGCTGTAAAATAGTTTCGATATTTAGATCTACGTTTTTATCTCATGTTTAGGCAGTACAATATGTTTCAGTTTGAAAGTCTGTTAGTGATGACTAGATATAACATACATATACAAAAAAAAAAATAAATAAATAAATTTCAATAGTTTTAAAAAGTTGTTCTAAAGTATTATTGACATTGGCATCTGCCTGTCTGTCCTATGCCAGGGCTACAAAATAAGTTTATGTCATGGTCTAGAAAAGTAAGGGTGAATCTGCAGCACATATATTCACAAAATTAACCAAACTTTAAAAACTCCATGGCACGACAGCCCATGTGGGCCAATGCCTCCAGTGCTCATAACTGTTTTCATGACCGAGGGCCCTGGGGTAAGAAGCATATGTCCCAGTTATTAAGCATAGTGTCCAGTGGTCAGCCTGACGTAAGACCTTCAGTGTTTAGTTCCCAAGCATGCTTGGTACTCAGTTAACCTACCCACTGAAGGGATGAAAGGCTGAGTCAACCTTGCCAAAACCGAGGATCGAACCTCGGATCTGTGTCATGGGAGCGTGAAACGCTGCCATTAAGCCACCGGGCTTCAACTAAACTTTAACTATTCAAAAAATTTCGACTCTTATAAGGTATCATAGAAGGTAGTCCATTTGTTCCTGGATTTTTACCGAACATAAGAGATACATCATTGGTTAGTTTGATCTATAAAGTGAGGACGAATCTATGTTAAGAGTTTTTAGAGTTTGTGTGTGATTTAATTCCATTTCCATGTTTTTAAAAACCTCAGCAAGTGTAGTTTTAATATTTGGAAATGCATTTTTGCCTTACTTAGGGCTACTAATATTATCATTTGACTTTATACATTAATATGAAATACTTATAAAAAATTACTCATGAAAAAGTTGCAAAATACATTGGCCTGTCTTTAAAATTTTTTCTTTTAAAACGAAACAAAAATATTATTCAAAATAATAAGAGAAACACAAATATATTTCTCCAACCGATCTTTATTACTTGGTTTATAATTTCTGCATTAATTGCCAGCTGTATTTAATGTTTATTTAAGAATTTGTAATAGTGAAATTATAAAAATGCAAAAGTCAACTGTTTTAAGAATCTCAGCGGTTATAGTTTAGTTTTGGTATTAGATATTCCTTCTCAGAATGTACTAAATAGACAAAAATGTTAATTTGATGGTCTAGGACAGCGATGGCGAATTGATGAATGTTCAATTTGAGGCTTGTTTATTCAGAGTAATGCATAAAAATATTAACAAAGTACGATAATTTATATTTAAAATGAAAAAAAGAATTTCTTTTTACATTTTTTAGGGAAAAGCAAAGAAATATATATTTTTTCATTCTTATTAAATCTTTTTTTTTTTTTTTTGTTAAGCGTGAAACAATTTTTGTCTAACAAAATTTCTGAGTAATATTGTTGAAAACGTTTGAATAGATGTAACTGAAATTTTAAAAAATATTACCAGATCTTTTTTAATTAAAAATGTGGCTTAAAAATAGGAAATTCTGCGGATACTGTAGTACAAATATAAGCATAAAAATATTGATGTTAATGAAAACACAATATTAGTTATTCAGACCTTTGCTTAAATATTTGACTTCCAGAAAAGTTTTTAGAATATGTCTAATATGAGTTGGTAAAAAAATTAAAATAATTGATAAACATATTAGTTACAAATCTTTGGTGAGGCCTGTTCCGACATATTATTGTATAAATATATAATGAAAAAATTTTATATATATATATATATATATATATATATATATATATATATATATATATATATATATATATATATATATATATATATATATATATATATATATATATATATAACTGTATTTATTATTTCTTCATTTATATTAAATTCTTCATGTAAATTTTAAGACTTATTTCAACTATATTTGGGTACCTCTAAAGCTTTTTTGTATCTATTTTTGCATAGAGTTTACCAGAAATGCTTGTGAATTTTTGGTGCACACATGATTAAATAGTTTTCGCATTTGATATAAGATCGAATTCTGACTTGCTGTATGTGATAATTTTTTAATTATCAACAGAGTGACAGGTTAAAAATTGTTACTTGATCATCATTCAGTTGATCAGATTCGGTACGGTTTGTTTGTACCACAATAGTCTCATTTTAAAACGAAGTGGAATCCAAATAATAAGTATCTTCAACCTTGTGGTAAATATTGTTACAAATTTATAAATACTGCTTGTATTTGTCTTAAAATATCTCAAACAAATGTGAAATACTCAGATTTTGGATAAAAATTGTGCAATTTAGGTGTATTCTAAGTTAAAAACATTTCTAGAGATTTGACGACTTGGTGATTTTGGACAATATTCTTGGCGAAATAAATATTTTCGGGAAAAATCCATCATCGAAGCCAATATACCTAGGCCTAATCTAGGACCAATATTAAGTGGGATAGCCGAGAACCTTCCAGAAATATTGGCGAAGTTCTTAGATTTTCCCACCAAGTCAGGAGCAAACACCGCTGTCCGACATATAAAAGATTAGAGGATGTGTTGTCTGTCTGAGGTATTAGAGACTAATGTGTTTGGAAGCTGTTTCCAGTTATATTAGCTGAATTGGAATTAGAGAGAGTTTTGTAATTGTGATTTTTACCGCTAAAGTTTCTTGTATTTTGCTGAAATTGATGCGAATAAAAGTCTTGTGATTTTTAATTGATTGCTTTATCGACTCTCGATCATCACAAATCCAGAAGCTTGGTATAATATCATATAAGCCGAACTATCTAATTGAAAGTCATAATTCTGAGTGTATTAAACTAGCATCTCGATGATTAATAGATCTACCTCTCAGTTAACAATTCCAATTCTAAGCTTTTGCATCATATTAGGTAGAAGAGAATTCGGGGTCGAATTGTAAACCTGGACTGGTTTCATCTACGTGACTGTGTGTCTCTGATAAAGATATATATGTTCATCAAGCTTAAAATTATATGATGTAACACCTATGGTAATAACCACAGATAATTTTAATGTTAACATAATATACTGGTTTGTTTGTTACTTTATAAAAATGTAATGCTTTCATCTTTCAGCATTACAAATTGCAGAAGTCATGGCTCCTTAAATAATAAAGCACTCAATGGGTGTGCCATCGTAGGCCGAAGGTGGATCTTCGTAATTTAGAGGGAAGGACCAAGCAGAAGATCCCCAGAGTTGGACTGCCACCCCAGGGATGTCATTTCACATGAAGGACATTACAATCACGATTTATTTAAAGCGCCCCAGCCAACATAAGAGAACATGACGGATCTTCTGTTGGATCGGGATTCGAAGTCACTACCTCCCGATATCGAGAACGAAAGCCTTAACCAACCAGGCAAACGCAGCTATATTTTATAAATATTTTTGCATGTGACATCGACAAGAGTTTATAGTTTAAAAAATGACTGTTCACTACAAATATCTGTGATCTGGATGTGAATCATGTGACCATAAATCGTTAAAAACTTGGGATTTATTGGGGATTCTGTATTAGCTTTCTAATAAATATGAGGCATTAAACTAAAGTTATTTTTAAGTATTTTTGTTTATCACAATGGCATATTTTCCTTTATATGACTCTCATGGGCTCAAAGTGCTCATGGGAATGGACAAAGGTTTTCCGAGTGAAAGGTCCCAACTTCGATCCCAAGCATATTGAAGGCGCATCTGTGAGGGTAGGTACTCAGGAGATTTCCAGGTTTTCTTTCTTGCGATACTACTTATGACTGACCTTCTATGCAAAGACCTCCAGGAAGATAATTTATGCAGTAGATATTAGAATACATTAAACACATTTTTAGACCACTACGCTGTTCTTAGTATTATTCTGTGAAACTCCTTCATCAGAAAACATACCGCCAAATTTTGTTGTTTAATTCCAAAAATATTTTCTTCGTTTAATGTAATATAGCTCAAGTGGAACAATAACTAAATTTCAACATTTGGCACTAAATCGCAAAATTGGCGACTAGTTTATTTTCTTGTTTTATTTCCTCTAATAAAAATATGTCTAGAATAAAAATATGACTCTATTTCTACAAAACTTTTTACGTTATATTCCTTTATAGTTTATAGCATATGAAGTTTAAACAGCTCTTTTTACATTGTTTTGACTTTAAAGCTAAGAAAAACTTTGCAGAATAATTGATTTCTTGAAATGTTGATTCTGGAAGGCTGAGTGGTAAGAAACAGGAACAAAAAGTCTTCCAGGCAGTTCAGAAGAACTACAAATGAGATAATCCATCACCAGAGAGAGAGAGAGAGAGAGAGAGAGAGAGAGAGAAGAATCTATTTTTGTTGACATTTTATCACTTTTCAACCGCACTTTTCCGTGCAATATAGGGAAAAGATTCAAATTGGAAGAAACTCTAAAGCAGAATTAAAATTGTTACAACTGCGCAAACACTTCCAATAAAACAGTTCACTGGCGCATTTGGCATCGTTTCTTGGCATAAAAAAGAAGTTGAAACAATGAAAATTGTTCTTTATAGTTTTCAAAAGAACTAAATGGTATTTGGCAAAGTCCTCGCGGTGAAATTCTGATTTTAGTTTAGTCTGCATTAAATTACAAATATGCATTGATTTTCAGTATAATAAATGATGTGATTTATGATTCCGAATATTTATTCAAAATTTAAAGAGAGAAATAAACCGTGCACTAATGAATAAAACTATAGAAAAAAATTCTCAGAAGAAAATATAGTTTTCAGATTTAAAATGAGATTTATAAAACATCAAATCATTTTCGAATAATTTCATAACACATTATTCAAACGTTAATTTATTCAAAAGTGTATTATAATTGGGACCGCGTAGATATAAAAAATGAAACTTGATGGAAAAATTAAATAAATCTCTTTTATTTGCCAATATGCATAATAATTAATGTAATAAATTAATTATTCCTAATTTCTTTAAATTTGTATATTGTTGAGCTAAATTGTTTATTTTTTAATCTTTCATAATCTGAATACCAAGGAAAATTAAATTTTTATTGCTTTATTACATGCTAATTAAACAGAACATTACGTAATTAATATAATAAATTATTCATTAAATATAACCAATTGAAGCTTCTATATTCCACAGCAAATTTGCTTTTTTCTAAATGTTGCAAAGTAAGGAAAATTAACTTTGAAAATATTTTTATTACGCTAGTTAAGAAAAAAATTACATAAATTAATGTAAAATGTTACTTATTTATTATAATTATTTTTAACTTTTAATTTGATGATCTAATTGTTTATTTCTAAAAATTTTCAATTTTTTTATAACTAATTACACACAACATTTCATAATTAATGTAATAAACTACACATTCATTATGCAATTTAAAACGCATTTATTATTACATGCAAAATAAATTACGCATTTATTATAATACCTTAAATTTGTTACAAGAATAATTTTTTCTTTAAATTTTGTATTCCTGTTTTAATTTTAAAATATATATATTTAATTACTTAATTTCTGCTAACCATGGTATTTGCAGCGCTTTTACTGACATCAAATTATTAAAAATATGAAAATTGTTAAAATTAACTTAGTTACATGAAAATCATCACCGAAAAGAGTGATTGCATTAAATTATCTTTGTTTTATGATAAAAATTGTGAAAAAGCAGTTAATTTTATCTTAGTTTAACTTTTGTGTAGCGGCCGTCTTATTAGTCACATCTTTCTTGTCGCTTTTCATGGCGTCAAACTGTCAAGGAGTATCCTATTGTAAACTTTAACCGGCTTTTCATATATAGTATGCAGTATGAGTAACAAGGCAAACAATTCAAGTTTCATCAATAAAAGTTCCGTTGGAAGTAATTGTGTAGCGATTTTAATTTCCTTATATTTCTATCAAGGCAAATATTCTAAGCATCACTCGATCATCATTAGGTAAGCATTTAATTCTAGAAATAAGTGCACTGTACCAACGGCATCATAATTGTTGCGTTTACAGATACAGCACTAGTTGACAAGTTTGTCGCTCTACGGAGTCTTTTTTTACTCACGAAGTCTAATTCATCCTGAAGTTATAAGTTAAAACGTGTTCTGAACATTACAAATATTCGTGTCCTTAGAACGCTCTCTGATCTAGGAACGAACTCTTCAGGGCAAAATTCTCAGCTAACAACAGAAGATACAGGGTGCCTTCTGAATACACGTTAGTAAGGTTGAGTGATTGGGAATTTTCTGCCCTTCCTCCCTTGCGACATACGAATACGAAAAGTCCACCTGGACGGTAATCAGACGAGGGACGGGTAAATTCCCTACTGCCTTTGGTAGGTTGGCAGTACTCAACGCGATGTCAAAGTACCTCTTCCATGGTTCATCATAGCTTAGTGGTTGGAATAGTCTCTTCGGAGTTTCTTAGTTTGATCCTAGATCCCATTGAACAAAGAGAGCGATAATGCTATTTGTATTCACTTGTCCACAAATGGGTCTATAAAAATTCTTCCGTGTTTCCTTAATTGCTTCACGGGAATACGAGCTACTATCCATAAAAATATTCCTCCTGGGAGATAGGAGACATGCAGTAGAGTCATTTAAAAATTCCTTAGAATAGGCTTCGATCCCAGGAATGCTCTAAGTTTATATCATTAGTACTAATAAAAAAAGTTCAACCATTATTGGAAAAGGGACACAAAATTATCAGTATTTGTAAATGGTGAAAAACGAAACCAAGTGTTATTTTATAGCTCATGTGCTGCAGAATATTGCAAAAATTCGTTTTCTATCCTATCCATTTATGAGCATTACGCCAACAGCCATTTTAAGACAACTGCCTCAATGTCAGCAGGAAATTGAGTTATTGATGTCTGGTCAGCTTCAGAAATATGCGAGAATTTCTTTTCATGCTATCTATTTATGATCGGCCTCCAATAACCATTTAAAAACAGCTGCCACAGAATGTCAACAGGAAAGTGAAGTATTGAAATCTGATAAAAAGAATTATATAAAGTCTAGTATTTGCAAAAATGTGCAAAAATTTGTTTCTATTATCCTTCTATCTATTATAAAATACGCCAAAAAAACATTAATTTTAAATCAGTTGAATGCTTGCTAAGATTTAAGTTGATGATGATGCTGAATATAAGAATATTAACTGAAAACAGAATTATTAGAATGTGGTAAAAAGAATTACTCTATGTTTGCTGTGTTGCAGAAATTTGCAAGAATTTGTTTTCTGTTTATTGTGATGAGAATTCATGTCTATTTATGATTGATATCGTTTTAACCATTTAAGCCACCGACGACTATTTTAAGACAGTTGCAATAAAACGTAAGTTGAAAATTGCCGATATGTTTACAACAGTATATTCTTTGAAGAACCAATGTTTTTCTCTTTTTTCTCAGACTAAGTTAAAGGATTTATAATAAAAATTCCCATTGCAGAAGATCATACAGAAGTAAATAGAATTTTGTCAAATACTTCAGTTTTTTTTTCCTGAACGCTTTTCTCACTAGAAACAATCAATATTAAATGAACGAATGTCAATGAAATTAAAAGACAAATATCAATTTCCCGAGGCGTAACTGTTTGCTGAATCTTAAGGCAAGGAATTTTGGCAACAGATCAAATTTATTCTGTTGGTAGTGAAACACGATCTAGGTAGGTATTTTCTAGGTGAGTTAAATTAATCAAACGTTAGTGTGTGGAAACTTTGAGAGTGTATTTAAATGAATCATTCGGCCTTGACTGGGACTAACAAGACACTTTTGACATTTTTCTCATGTATTTTTTATTTTATTTATTTTTTTTTTTTGTAAGCGGAACAAGATAGAGGATAATATATCAAGCGAATTCTAGTGAAGAAATAAATAAACAAGATTGCACCAAAAGTTGCAAACATTTTTCAAAACATTCATTTCAATTAGAGGCGTCGCTTTTCTGATTTATAACATTTCATCAACAGAATTTTGCATTTAGCAGATGATAATATTTATACACCCATTTAAAGGAATCATTTGGCCAATTTTAGGTTAATTTAGTTTAGATTGAGTTAAGTTAGATGATTAGGATGTTTCCAGCAGCCTATTCCTGCAGATCGAAGCTGCTGAATACACCCAATCATCTTGCAATTTTGAGAAACGAAGTGATGTTATCGACAACTGAATTAGTATTACATATCATGCCATACTTGTGGAGAGAAATTAGATTCTACCATTCACATGCTCTCATGGCCTTTAACTAAGACAGATTATGAATATATTGACTGGAAAAATCGACAACGTTCTCCAACAGCCTGTCGCAGCCCCTCTTGATTAACTAGCTGATATATAAACAGTGTTTTTGGGAGTATAGTTTTATAACATCGATCGCCACTACTCACCAATAATGTACCATAATATTTTTTTTTACCTTAAATAAAATCAAAACCACTATATTTTCTAAATTATGAATCATCGATATTAATTCAATCAATTTTACGAATCGATTGATGACATTCAATTGATTTAAATTTCTCACAGATTTTGATCTCAAAATTTATCATTACGATCAATGTATCAATTATTTTTATTTATATTCAATGTCCGAATCCGAATCCAACACATCCGAATCTGGATATTTCATTGAATTGTTCACTTTTATAAGAATTTGCATTACAACTGTATGCATTTGTGCACATGAATCAAGACTAATTGGCATCAAAAGCAATTACAAATGCAAATATGATATAAAATACTTATGTTTACAAAAATTCGACATGTTGATCATAAAATCTTATTGAAAATATGTGTGAATTTTATTTAAAAAGGAGTTTTTCATTGATAGTAGGTCATACTTACGTGTTGCAAGGGAGAAAACCTGGAAAATCCCAAGCTCTCAGTTCCAAAATATTCATTGTGGTCTAGTGATAGTGCAGCGTTCTCCGGAGTTCAAGGTCACGTGTTTGAACCCACCCAGTGTTGAACAACGGGAGAAGTACGTTGCGTTTCTGCCTTCTGCATACATGTCTATTGGTGTGGGTGCTTGGGAGTTTTGCAGTTTTTCCCTGCGTAATTATATGATTATAGACCACTATCTACGAAAAGTCCTCCAGGAAATCACCGTGTAATTTCCTTCTACCAGTCACTCTCGGAAGGTGGAAATTACGCGATGGATATTAAAATGCTTAAAAATGGCCTTGCTCGGTATTTATAAGCAAGCTCATTGCAATTTTAGAGGGTCTGAACTCCATCATGCTATTACCGCAGTTTAAGGGTATCTGGATATTTTATGATAGAAAAAGTGCTCTTCCAGCACTTGGCCAATTGGCATAACGTGAGGGATAGTACAGGTGCAGACATCCTCAGGAAACTAAAACAACTTTCCCTGTCTCTTCGCGGATTCACTTCCAGTGGATTCCATGTCACGTTGACGTTTCTGGAAATGAAATTGCATGCAGTCTGGCTAGAGCTGGTTCTAGCGCGGCAAATGCGGTTGGCACTTCTCTTACTTACATAGAGCTATTTCCTAAATATAAGGCAAAGAATAAGACCATTTGGGTTGTCCTCCGGTACACCCATTGTATCAGAGTAAGTTACTTGTCGGCTCCTTGATTCGGGGTGGCAGTAGACAAGATCAAACTGCCCATATCCGATTTCATAGTGTGGTCATCTGTTATCAATAACTTTTGTTGATGAGCAACTTCGAAATGTGCACTTAACGTTCTTCTGCACAGCTCTTCCCTGGTCACATTTTATCTTGTCTGGGGCTCACCAGGCAAGATCTTGTTCAGGACTCTCTATTGGTAATGGACTTCTGGGTGAATGGGCTCATGCACCCTATCCAGCTCTACTGTTCAATGGGATGAGAAACAACAACAAAACAGTCCTCTTTTTAGGCTATTCATTATTCGGTGTCAAACAAAATACCTCCACAGACGTACATGCAGAAGTGCAATATTCATCTCCCATAGTTCAAAAATAGGTGGAAACTCGCTCTGAAAAGCTTTTTCCTATCTCTAGACTATTTACACTTTTAACATGGACGGAAAGTGGTTACGTGCTACAAAAAAAAATGAGCGGCTTAAGTGATAAACTTTTAAAATCAGCAGTTTTATTTTGAAAGATAAACGAGATACGGGGAAAAGGTAATTACGAAGTTGTAGAGCAGCTGTAACAAACCACAAATTGCTCACAGATTTCACCCATAACGTTCATTGTGTGGTTTGCATGTAAATTCCAACACTATTATGTCCCCTAACATTTCACAACGGAAATTGTCAGCAGAATCTTTATACACTTCTGGCTACCGTAAATGCAACACCCTGAAGGAAGCATGCAATTAACATGAAATTTACAACATTCATTAGCAGAGGTGAGATATGCAAATGATAAGAATTTCAGAGCAGACGCACATCACGCGCACCTGAGGCGACATTTCAAAGCGCTGTTTAAGGCTTGGAGATTTCGACGATTTCAAGTTCGACAATTGTGTTTGTCTCGTGTTTTTTTTAAATGATTAATTATGCCCCGTATGAAACAGCGGTCATTTTTTGATTAAGTATCCTAGTTCGACAGAGGAAGGACAGTGGCCTACCGAGATAGTGAATTATTATCTTTTAGTGAAATCGGCAGTCGTTTTGGACGAAATCAGACAACTGTAATGCGTATGCGTGATCATTGATTACAGGAGGGTACGATGGACCGACGCGTGTTCGATCGCATCCACCTCAGTGCATCACTTCACGTGATGACATAGACATAGACATACGCAATGGAACACCTGGTGATGGATCTATCCTTGATAACCTTAGGTTATCAGGTATAGATCCATCACGTAATACATCTGGTGTGACAGAATTGTCACGAAATTTGATAACAAAATTAAATTTCAATAGGTCTCTAGTATTTGAAATTGATAATTGGACAGAAATATAACATCAACAACAAAATATTACATTCTATGGGAGATGATATGAGTTAAATATTGCAATAAAATTATGAAAATAGATTATCCTCACACTCCAAGTAACCTTGGTAAAACTACAAATTAATTATCTTGATGATGGTCATAGCAGTCTATGTAAGTAGTTTATAACACAAATTCGCAAGCAATATAATTAAGTTTCAGTAGAAGACTATAAAAAAGAGCAAATAACTGGAGCAGATTTTTAATAAGTACTAGTAACTCCCTCATGCTTTAACTGTGTCCTTTAATGTAACATCACAATACCAAAGGACTGCATTGTCTACACGCAGATGGTTAAGATTACATATGCATGAATGGTATCTTATTGAACATTTACATTTACTGTTGGTGATAAACAGTGGAATATTTAAAGTATTACAGATTGTAATCTACTGATTCAGTTAATATTTTGCAGCAGCTCAATCTGTGCACTGTAGTTACCACGATTAATAAAATTATTGAACAAAATAAAATTTCAATACAATAAATAATAAAAAAGCTTAAGAAAATGAATAAGATATATAGCAAAATATTTTACAGACACTCTAACATTACTAGAAATAATATTGAAAATATATTGCACTAAAATTGCTAAATAGGGTATTTCTGAAGACTCAAAGCAATCTTGAATATTAACCCCCAGTTTTATATACAATGGTTAGATGGAGGAAAGTCTTATATTACATGATGTACCATATGAAGATTGTATTAGAAAAAGTGCAAATATATACAATTCATTAATAGTATATACATAAATAAAAATAATTGTGCTACATTACAATGCATTATTTTATCAAATAAATAACTAGCATTGTCTGTTCAAAAGTTATAATGGTTTATAATGTTTAGGAAATATAATGCAAAATTAGACATTAAAATTATTAATTGATAAACTTTGTTAGGATATTTAACATTGCACATTACATTGTGCTGAGTCAATCAATATTTTTCAGCACCTTAATATGAATAATTATTATTATCAAAAATATAAAAACTAATTGCTAACAAATACAATACTTAATAATATTCTATCACAAAAAGTGGAGAAATACCTTACAATGATTTTTACCGTTTACAAAATTGTTCTTATGATAAAATCCGCTGCTCAGTTATGGCATTATCCTTACAGAGTTCGGATCCTTTTACATAGATGAAGGTGATTATGTTCTTTATCTTATGCAGAAGAGAAGGAGTTTTGCTAGCATAGCGGAGGAACGGAGTAAGTTCCTCCGAGTTTTTAGGCGCTTTTAGGTGCCATTGTTTTGTGAAATCACATTCAAACACGTAATGTACAACGGTCCCAACCTGACCGCATGAACAAGCACTATTTGGAGCCATACCCCTTTTATTGAGATACTCCGGTGTTGGAGTTTGTAGAGGAAAAAGTAGGGAACATATTCAAGGGGAGGAGAGTCTTATTTATTTGCACACACACATCATCGCCTCATGTAAAGTGTCTCATAAAAATAACTAAAATCGACAAATTTTTGCGAAGTTTACAAAATAACACTAACAAATTCTTAAAGTTTTTTTTAAATAGAAAAATATTTTTCTTTTAAAATCATAATATATAAATAAAGTTTGAAAAATGTATAAAAATAAAATAATTGAAAATGAAATTCTTTATCTTTCCAAATTTCGATTCAATTAGAGTAACATAGGGACTTGGTTGGAAAAGACATCGTTCTCGTGACCACGAAGGGTTGTGAGTTCCATACCTGACTCATCCGAGGATCCGTTGTGTTCTCATGAACTGAAAATGGGATGCGTGAAACTAGGTCGCGGAGGCACTGTCCTTCCACTAACGCGGAGAGGATGGTACCTGTTCAGCAGGATATGGTGTAGACCTCATCGTTTGTTCGTGGTGATTATGAGCCGATTAGTAGTGTTTACCAGCGTTAATTGGTAAAAATATAGGTGTCCGGAAATATATTGGAAATAAACAATAACAAGGTTCTCAAAGCCAAGTTTAGGATGAAATCTTTGGACTATACTGACACACACAATAACTCGGGTTCTTGGTCAACCTCTCTGATAATCTTTGTACCCAAGGCATCATTTAACTAGGATCTTCCGTTTGTAGTTGATTCTCACCCGCCAATTAATTTCTTCAGTCGAATTGGGAATCGAACCCACGAATTGATGAGCTAAAAACCAGAGTGCTAATGATTCCTCTGCCATATCGGCATTTGATGCTTTCCATGGGAAGAGAACTCGCGTACCAAACGTAGAATTTTTAAATAAAGAAAAGTATATTTTTAAAGGAGCGCATTGGCCTGTATACACAGAGTACCTCATTCGCAAGCTATTACAATAAGTGACATTTTCATTCTGCAAGCGGATCACGTCCACCTGGTGTGACAACATTTTGAAGAAAACAATAGTGTCCATAAACATTTTATATATTTCCCTGATCTTAATCCCATCGAGCAAGTGTGGGGAGTTTATTTCGGGGAAATGCACTGCTTGTCTCTCCTTCTGATTCCCAAACACTATATGAATTTAAAACTTACGTGAAAAACGTGTGAATTTCGAGCTACCGCGAAGCTTCATGCTTGACATAAGAATCAAACTCATGAACTGTTGAACTGCAATCCAGAGTGATAATGATTCAACCATCAGATTGATCACTGCTCCTTAACAATGCATGCAATGTTAAGAAATGTATGCAACATTGAGAACTGTGTCTATGTTTAATTAACTTGTTACTCGGAATTAAGAGATATCACCGGTCTGTTGAAATCACAAAATATGTATACCCTTGTGCTATTTTTTTGTTGATAGGCTAGGAATGATTTAATATACATACTATAATCACGTTTTTTATTCTGACTTTTGAAATGATCACAAATTATCCATTTTTTTATTTAATAATTGGAAAAATCAGTATATTTTATCTTTTTTACTGTGAAAACTTTCTGAAAATAATATTCAATATGTTAAATATACATCTAGTTTACTGATATAATGTATTGTAAAACATAATTAAATTTTATTTCTCATTGATATCAACTACAGAACAATAACTGTGGCTTTGTAAATACGATTCACGATGAGTTTCAAATGAGATACGAATCATTTAGTTCATTACACATCCTTAGTTTTAAAAGGACTAAATGCATTAAATTGTAAAACTATGTTATAGAAAACTAATTTGCAAGAGACAGTGAAAAGTGAAATTTTGAAAAATGCATAATATTAGTTGCTTCAAGTACTTGATAAATTTATGCGTTAGCTATTTTACTAGCATCTTCTTTGATTATTCTCATATAAAATGCATAAAAGAAACGCACTAAAACAAGGAATAGCTCTCACAGAAGTACAACAGAAAAATTTTTGTTGAATATTTTTTATTAAAATTTTATAAATAACAAATGTGTGAAATAAAGCTCATCCATTGAGAATAGCAAAAGAAAAGGGTTATTTCATACGTATAAAATGGGACGGACATATGACTGACAGACGCTGAAGAAATAATGCTTTAATTTTTTCTAAATTTTTTACTCCAAAAAAAGAGTGTTTCATTGGAAAATTGTTACTCAACATGGCAAACACTGTAAGATATTTTAATTTCTGAATATGCTAAAGTATGTATTTGATTTGTATGAATTGCTAAAGTATGAATTTTTTATAGCGGTTTCATAGCCTTGGCGAGATTTACTGGTGGATGCTTGTTGGTAACTTTGGCAATAATCAAAGAAGAGAATTGTTTTGGCATTTAGATGCTTATTTTATTTAAAGAAATGCTTTTTTTTAATTCCTTTTACTTATAATTGATAAATTTTTCTATTACGGAATTACTATTATATCACTTTGTCATTCTACGTATTCTATCGCACATACATATATTTATAATTGTTATATAACATTATTGTAAACATTGGTTAAAAACTGAGATCAATTGAAAAAAAATCCCAAATATAAGACGCACTAAAAAATCGTCATGGCCACTATAAAAGGAAAATACCAAATATTTAAAATAAATTAAAAATATCTTGATTTCCCATTGAAATAAAAGATGCCCTAATAAATAATCATAAAAAAATATCTCAAAATTGTAGTTTAAATTTTTTTAGTAAAATTAATTTCTTGCTACGTTTTTTTATTTTTGAGGAAGCAAGTCATTATTTTAATTTTAGAAGAACAAAAATACATGTTGAATTGATTTCATCTTATATTTATACGAGATCGCTATCACAGCTGCTAAGAATAATTCGTTAAAAATAGTTTTGTTTTTACATATTCCATTCTCATGGATTTCCATCACTCTCTCGACACCTGCCATCTTAAATTAAGAATCAAATATTAGAGAATGTTTATCAACGGGGTTGCCACAGCATGAATTGCAAAAGGAAAAGCGGTATGTGGCATCGGTCCAAGTCGATTTTTAATACTCTGTCAGTTGTGAAGCTCACCGCAAAGAAATCTTCTCATTGTTTTCCGTTGCGACAGACTGAAGACTGTGAAAAGACAAAAAAGTATTTCTCGATAAGTAAATTTTCTGAATTCCTCTTCACCACGCTGTTAATTGCGATTCTAATTCATCCTCTCGACCTTGATCAGCAGTTAGGCTTAAGAGATTCGTTATGTTGTTATGCAAATCTTTTTCGTTTCTTTTTGGAATGTGCTTCAAGAATAAATTAAAGTGTGTATCATTACATAGTATTATACTTTAGCTTATTTTTTTGACACATACAGTGTTAAGAAGTGTGTCGGAAAAGAAATAAAAAACTTTGTTCGACGTGTTCATATTTGCATTCAAAACAGTGGCGTAAAAATTGACGTAAAAATGATGGTGTAAAAAATTCGAATTAAATTTATTTTCAAAAGTAAAATCATTACAGGATTATGTAACATTGTGTGTTTCCATTTATATTTTACCTCACAAACGAAGTTGTAACAATCGAACGGTGTTGGAAATTGTCTTTAACCCTTAAACAAGATTCTAACCATTATACTTCATTGTTACAATAGTTCCACATGCTTCAAAATGAAAGATATTCTCTCTTTTAAATGGAACATCTAATGTATATTAATTTTAATGTATTATAATAGAAGATATCGCGTATAATATAACATAGAATGGAAGAAAGATTGTTAAAAAATTCTTTAGCTAAGGAAATTTCTTATAGTTGTTTTTAATTTCCTTGAACACACTTTTAAGTGATTCTTTAAATCATTAGGAAGGAAAGTCTTATATTAAGCTTATGTTATATTCAAAAATAAATTAACGAGGCATATTGAATGTAGCAAATGATATATGGTAGATAGTGAGAAAAAAAATTTTTTAAATGAATAAATTTGCTAAATTTATCTTCGCCACAATTTACTTTTGAATCTCACTCAAGTCGTTAATCAGAAGTTAAGCTTAAAGATTCATTAAATTATTATTTTTTAATCTTATTTTTTTACATTATTTACCATGATTCACAAATAATTGAAATGTTATACTTATTTTTGAATCATGGTAAATAACAGATAGTGATAAATACTTAAAGCTGTTTGTTTATTTTGAATATATTATAGATTGATTATATATATTAGCTACAATGAAATAATACATGAAACAATTAACAATATAAATTAGATATTTTCATTTAAACCAAAATATAGATTAATATTTATTTTAAAAAATAGGATAATATTTAACCTAAAAATAGGTTTTTTGATTAGAAATCAAGCTTAAAAGATTAAATAAACTGCTGTTTTACAAAAAATATTATACATTCTTTGTTATATATATATGTTATATTTATTATGTACAATTAGTTAAAATGTAACACTCAATTTAGATGACAGAAAAATAATTAAAATGAATTAATTATTGCAGAGAGAAAATACTGAATATTAATAATTATTTATTTATTTATTTTGAATATATTAGCATTTAATTAATGTGTGAACTACAATTATTATTGAATAAGTAAAATATGTTATAATATATTAATTGCCAACAAAGGTAATAGGATTTCTTATTCTTTTAAACTAAAATCCATACATGTTTTAAAAATATAAGATAGCATTGAAGCTGAGAGAAAAATAATTTTTGATTAGCAACTAGGCTTAAGAATTCACTCAATTTTTATGAAAAGTAATTATTATGATAAAAATTACATTTGCGTACCTTTATCATATTGGCATAAAACAATTAAAACTCATCGATTTTAATTGCTTAAATGTTAATCAGTATAAAAACGTACTTAACAGACATTTTCATGCTGATTTTATGCTGGAGTTTTGATGGAATGGATGTAGTTGTGTGCACATAAATTACGTAAGACTGTTTTTTCCATTTCCGTGCCTACATTTTAAACCGAAAAATTGCGACTTTTAAAAATTTCTAAAATTAATTTAGTAATACATTTGAATCAATAGTAGAACATTTTATGAAAATTAGAACAATTTTTCGATACGATATATTCGTGTGGACATAGTTATTTTTAAAATATCCTCACAAGTTATGTAACAAGCTGGTAGCTGAGCTGTCAGGGATCAAACGTTCAATTCAACAGATCATGGGATCGATTCCTATATCGGTTATAAATATGTATAATGATTCGAAATCTCTTCTTGAATTGAAAGATGATGCTCTCATAAGACTTTGTGTGCTACAGTAACCTTTTAGTGACAAGTAGTCCGAAGAATCGGATGCGGTTATATTTGTTATTATTTTAAAATTATTAAAATAGAATTCGCAATAAATCAGTTAGAAGTTGATTAAATGTGCGTTTCATTTACTTATGTAGGCAAAAAGCTTAGATCTTATATATTTACTAGAATATAAATTAGTAAGCGTTACATATATGTATAAAAAATATTTTTTCAAACACGTGTAAGTATAAATAAGGACTTAAAATTATTTGTGTTTGTTATTTTTAATTTGTATAGCAAAAGAAAGTAAAAATACGGAAAAAGTGAAATCTAGTTTTATTATTTAATCATTTATATACGTTCCTTAAAATTATTACAATTGACACTAATAAAAAAATATAAATCAGTATTTTGAATGCAAATTTTGTGAATATTTGGTGAAAAGATATTTTCAGTTTTAATGTGTGCTAAACAATATTTAAAATATTTATGAATATACCGACTGTGAAGAGAGACTGATTAAGGCAGGCACACAAGGGGTAGTTGCCCAGGCCACCACCTCAGAGGAGGGCTACCAAATCGAATAGAAAGTCGAATTAAAAAAATTTAACTAAATCTAATCAATTATAAGGCCTTTTTTCTCAAAATTCTCATAAAATGTCAATTATTAATTTTATTTGATTAATTGATTTCATTTGTAAGATTGTGAAATTCTATCTGCGTCCCTTACAAAATGTAGAATGATTAGTATTAATGACTGCAACTACTATTTTAACTGTTCTTTTTATTTCTCTTGCACGTGGTATTGCATGTTATAAACATAGCTTTATTATTAATGGACAATTAATTGGGAATTATTTATTTTGACTAGTTTCTTATTATTTTATTGTAGCTTTAATACTGTATTAAAGCTACAATAAGATAAATAGAGTGTTATATTACTGATGATATGATTGATCATTTTGTTAGAAAGCTACCCCCACAAAATATGGCTGTGAGGCAGAGGGGCCCCCAAAATAAGCTTTTTACTCAGGCCCCAATTAGACCAAATAGAGCCTTGATTGAGAGTGCGTTTGCGTTATTCAAATTCAGACTGTTTTTCATTAACCAATTTTTGAAAATATAATTATAATTTGTAATTATGTATTGTACATAATTTTGTATTGTAAGTAGTTAAATAATTAAGAAATCACAGGAAGTCTCGAAGAGGTGATTTGCATTTTTCAAAAGAACAATAAAACGAAGAAAGTTAAAATTAGCCTAAGAGGGAGCAAAGAGGCAATAAAAAATAAAGCGTGCGAAATTGTCTGAATTCAAATAGGTTAGGTTGTATTTGTATATTTCTAGATGACCCTTTGTGACGATGGAAGCCATTAAGGACACACACAGCGTACCATTTCGTAATTTTAAACGACATCAAGTGACAAAATCGACACCTGAGTTAGCATCTCAAGAGGTGAAACTCGGTAATTAACTGTTCTATCTCAGGAACTAAACGAGATGAAAAAAATGTCAATTACAAATCTATAAGGCAGTAACATTTAGTTATCTAATGATATTCGTGTGAATAGAAATAATGAAAAATACAGGATTGTTTCTTGATGTATACACATGTTTCTTGATGTAACTGTGTGTGCACTAGTTCCAACACAGTTACATGAAGAAACTCACAGAAATGACTACAAGTAGTTCACTTTCAGGTACGGCACAGTTCAGTTATTAAAATTCAATTTATTTTCTGGCTGATGGCGAAAATATTTTTTACATTCATAGAAAATACATTCTGATGCGTTGTTGACGTAACAATTTTACAACAAGCTCGTGCACATCAATTGCACAAGTCCCTTTTTCCGAAGTCTGAGTGTAAAGTGTCATTTGGTATTAAACCGTATTGCTCTACAGCATTGGGATTGAGAGCCATGGTCGGCCTTTCGTTTGAAAGAGCTGAGTTTGATTCCCAAAGCCGCCAATGACCCACCGAGTACATGCGATATACGTGCTCGTTAAATCTGTGGAATCGAAAGTCCTGTGGTCGGTCGTTAAGCAGAGTGGAGAAAATTTCAACCTCCTCCAGATTAAAGTCAAAATGTTGGGAGTGGGTCCTTTGGTGGTGCCATCTATCGAAGGTGTCTTAGAGCAAAGGCGTACTTTCACCTTCGTGGTGCTCTGGTTAAACGAAAGACGCACCCTTCTGACTTAATTTCACATAGGCGTTGGCTAGCGAGGCAGGCTTGTCCAAGTGTCATAAATATCAACACAACGACAACATTGTGATTGACTTTTTCCCCCAAAATTGTTTATTTATCGAGAGAAGACTACTAACTTCCGATTTTTTCCGCTAGTGGCGGTGCAGATCTTCTTGTCTTGTACCGCATGGTTACTTCGATAATTAGAGAGCCAGCAGTCTTACGCCGCTTCTCGTAAGATCAGCAAAGGGAAACATCGCTTACCACGAGGAGTGAGTGATGGGGACGGTGATCACTTTCTCCCTCACTAGGCGGCGGGAGCTCCGAGGGTTGGGGACATGTCCGCGTTTATCTTTGGTGTTATAGTCACTCGGCTAATGTGGGGTGGATGTGTATAAAAGGTTCCATGTCAGGTGTAATTTCATAAACTAACCATGGTTCAAATGATGAGGCTCTTGGTGGTGGGCGAGTATTTCAAATCTGTTGCCCTTAAGGTACAGTCTTACCTGCTAAATTATATTTGTATGTATACTTCAACAACCCTTTATGATCTTAATGATTGGTATTCTGAATTTAATAAGAGAAGGCATGACTTTAATGGACACACTTTGTGTGCTTTCTTATGGTAAATAACATAATGTTTGTACGAATAATAAAATATATTTATTTATATAGTCTTCTTTTCTAAAGCTTTTTTTTATTCCATTTATCGTTATGGTTTAGTTCAATACTGTTAGAAATTTATTATTGAGATACACATTGAGTAGTCATTTAATAAAATGTATAAGGAAGTTGACACTCAAGAAATCATCTAATGGATTCTCATTGGAAAGTCTCTGCAAACGGTGGTCTTTTTATAGGTCAGTGAAATGTATATCCTGCCAATTGCAGAAAGGGACACAGCTGCCATTGTGAATTGTGTCAATGAAACGTTTTGTTAAATCACGCCTTTACGCGTTTCCGCATTAGTGTTAAATAATCGTTGCATAAATCCGTTAAGTGTGATCATGACTCATCACTCTAATTGTATCAGAAAAATTAACATAATTCTCACGTATAGAAAATTCCTCTACTTCATGTTCAGCAGTTAAGATCAATGGAAAAGGTGAGGCTTCATTTTGTAATTTCAATAAATTATCAATTATAAAATAAGTTTTCAATATTGATTCATTGCTTTAATCGCATCATTTAAGCCATATTTCACATTGTCCACGGTCTATCCTGCAGTATTTTGAATTGTTAAAATATTTCATTCAAATCTCACAAAAAGCATATGTACTTATTGGTATATATATTACTATATGTACCAATTAGCTCAAATCCGCCTGTATTCGCGTACTTTGTCTATCAGAGGAAAATTTGTACCAAACTACTTTCGATGGAAAATTGTAATATTTTTTAAAAGATATTTAATATTTACCAACTCGAATGAGGTATAAAATAGTTGAAAATTCTTTTTAGTTGCGACATCTTTAAATAAAATCCTTTAGCAGCCTATTCGCTTACGATCGACGGTGTATGGAGAAAATCCAAAATATATACATTGCAGAAAATAACGCTTTTTCATTCACCGCAAAAATAAATAGCGTTATTTAAAAAACTACCCTGTAAAAGAGAAGGGTCCGACTATGCATCGATACTAATTTTAAAAGGGG
Source organism: Latrodectus hesperus (assembly GCA_037975125.1). Lineage (NCBI taxonomy): Eukaryota > Metazoa > Arthropoda > Arachnida > Araneae > Theridiidae > Latrodectus > Latrodectus hesperus. The sequence continues at coordinate 4,296,030 of CM075860.1, read as the reverse complement.
GTCAAAAAGTCGTTTTTAAATCGAGTAGAATTTTTAATCTATTACATCGGGGAAAGGACAGTTTTACAGTAAGTACAAATCAACCTTTATTAAAAATTTAATTATAAATGCTCCATTCAAAGTTCTGAAATGAAGCATGAAAATGAAATTACTTAACTAAAGATCAACATCTGAGAGAAATATGTTGTTGTTGCTTATCCCCGACTGGCGTGACAGTACCATCACACCAACCCCATGAATCCAAAAATAGTCAGTCTCCCAAGCACCACCTGCGGTCTCAAATCCATGTCCCGTCTCTCACACCCAATGCACTGAAAAATAAGAGATGGGGAGGCCTGAACCACTCGACATTTGGGACAGAGAGGGTAGACCTTGGTACCAGAGATGTGTCTCTGAGCAAACAGGTGGCCACTTTGCAGTCTTGTCAGAGCCGTTTGGCTGCATCTCTTGTGTTTACCCACTAGAGCGGAACCAGGATGTTTGCATGTGTACCATTGGTGGGTAGGAATGGTGTCCCTAAAAGTAGCATTGATAGCCATCCTAACTCTAGAGGTCAGCTCTGAGGACGACAAGCAGTCTCCAAGGATGATATTCTGTAGGCTTCCATCCTTGGCTAACTGATCCGCAACTTCTTTCCCACACAAGATAACATGAGATGGCACCCACTGGAAGACTATTTCAGTAGACGACAAGCAGAGTAAAGATTAAATTTTGATTCTAAACTTCGTTCCTATTCTATTCTTAAAGCTGTATTTTTGGTTATCATCAGCCAATCATTGTGTATTTCTGATATAGTGTTAATGTCAAAAACGGAAAGATAAATAAATTCTAATAACATGACTGACACCTTGAGTTTATCAAAGATTACACATTTGAATTTGTCAAAAACTTTCACATGTTTTTAAACAATTGTTTTTTGTAGAAACGTGCAACTCGCATTGAGTACAATTGAGTTGATTATAAACCAAACAAAAAAAAAGGGATTGATTGTTGGTTTGTGACTCAACGGTCATTTTTTGTACACCATAACTTTAAAGAATAAGTTTTACGAAGGATGATTAGACCGAGGCCCACGTGGATTTCGAACTCGTGAATTGTTGAATTGAAATGTGAACTGAAAAACGCTAACCATTTGGCTACCAGCTCGTCCTATAACTCACTTGAAGCTTGAAACTAAGCAAAAAATAAGGGATTGATAAAACTGGCTGATTGATTGATCATCAATGTTGATTGATCCATTGCACTGAAGGAACAAAGCTCGTGTTGATTAAATTTCATAGAGTACAGTCCGAAAAGCAGGATTGAAATAATTGACTAATATTAAGGAAAAATTATGACATCAGAAACTAAAATGTGTAAAAATTGCGACTTTAGTATTTATTATAAAAATTATATATATATATATATATAGTGCCTATTTCATGACAGTTTTATTTAAAAAAAACAGTAGACAATTTTGAAACACACAGGTGGTCTCAGAAAAAAATTATTTATATTGAAAGAGTATAAATTAAAACGGCAAATTACACACTAAGAGCTAGCTTGATTAAATTTTGAGTAGATATAAATTTTGTTGTTGTTGTTGTCGTGTGCCAGCTAAGCTGGCAACATGGGGTGCGCTGTTCCACTTTTCCAACTGAACCATATTTTGTTGTGGAGTCCGATTTCCTCAGAACATACATGCCATAGGGACCCGTTTATAGGGTAGGCGACCATTCACACTTTATTTATACAAGGAAAGGACAAAGACAGGATAGATAGAGAGAGAAAGTACATACATACCCGAACCGGGATTCGAACCCAGGACCTCCTTATAAGCAGTCAGGCACGCTGACCACTAGACAAGTTGGGCGGCAGATGTATATTTTAATCACTTAATAAAAAAACTCTTCATTTATGAAGTAAACTAAAGTTAAACGAGAAATATGAAATTTCCATTATAAATGAAATTTACAAGATCTATTAAGAAAAATATATTAATTTTTTAAAAAGTATATTAAATATTTATTTATATTTTAAGAAAATTTTGAATATTTACTGGAATTATTATAGAATACTTTTAGTTGATTTAATTTTTTACAGGAAGCGGTGCATCAATTGGAGAAATTCATACGCAATTATATTTAATAATAAAATAATTTTAATGAAAAAATAGTTTTCTGTTAAAGAAAATAATATGTAATTGAAATGAAATTACTACATGTTATCTTCTCTTCGTGTGAAATAATTACTTTCTAGTTAGTTTTTAACAACAATGAATTCATGCTACTCAATATAGCATTAGAGTGAGCGAAATCGCGCCATCTTCGTTCGCTAATTTTGTACAAGTTTATTCTAATTAGCCAAATAGATATCATGGTTAAAAAGTAGTAGTTTCGATACCTGTCCCAACTGAAAATTTGATAATTAGGTTTGTTTCTTGCTTTTCAGTCTCTTATATTGTTGACTTTCTTAATTTTTGCAATACTTTTCCAACTGCCCTTTTCTGCCTCTAAAGAGCCTATAAACACAAATTCAAATCATAATTAAGGTACGAGGTTAGCAACTGAGCCGAGATACTTCTTCACATTTCTCCACTCTAGTAAAGAGACATTGGATCATAGGTAAATTTAATGCGCATAAGAAGTTCACTTAAGAGCACGGAATTCCATATGGGTTAGGTATAGAATCTATTTCTTCAATGTCAAAAGAACTAAGCAATACTACATCAGACTGCAGTAGCTTAACTGCCATTTTTGTACATGTGACCCGATAAGCGGGAATCGAACACCACAACTTCTATATTGAAGATCTCAGTTCTTTATTAGCATTTAATGACAAGTTCAGTAAAGATGTCTACATATGTTAATATTTCATTGTATGTCAATGTCTGTCCGTTAGTTGCACTTGGTGATGAAGGTGCAAGTTCAGTGGTCGACCACGTCAATTGATCGTGATTCAAAATTACAAGTAAGTTGGATATGTTTAAGGGCTTCTTTCGGGCAGGAAAAGGCAACCTAGAACGTATTGCAAGAACTTAACCATCATATTTACTGACATTTTTCATTCATACTCTTATACCCGAAAGTGGTCCGCAGTTGATAATTATCGCTTGAAAAATGTCTGGATGCACACCCATATAGTTTAAGTAACGTCCAAGTGATGATGAGAACTACTCCACTCGTCTCAACCTGGAATCAAACTTTAACATCCCTTTAATAAAGGTTGATTTGACTTGCTTTGACAACACATAGTGGATAGCCCTAAGCTGAAAGCTGTTTTAAGAAAATTTGAGTAAGTTGCCTTCCTGAAGGGTCGTATTTACTTATTACGAAGGAGGAAACCAGGAAAACTCCCAAACGTCTACTACAGTAGATGTGCACGCAGAGAGCAGAAGCGTAATATCCACCTCCTAAGCCTCACTGTAGCCTAGTGGCAGAACAGTGTTCGTGTTCTTAGGAACATAAGTTCCTGGGTTCGATTCCAGTCACTATTGAATAAAGGGAGAGTTATGTTGCATTTCTGCCTTCTGCATGCACATCTGTCGAGGTGAGTGCTCGGGAGTTTTCCGGTTTTTCTCCCATGCGATACTTGGAATATGGCACACTCTCTATGCAAAGTTCTCCAGGAAGGCAATTTATGATGTGGATGTGCTTACAACGGCTATGCAGTCTATTACGCGGTGTCAAAACTCGTTGTTCAACACTTTCTGGGATTGAACCCGAGAACTTTCTCTCAAAAAGCAGTATCCTGCAACTAGGCCTCGGTGGCAGGACACCGCCTTTGGCTGTTGCGTGATGTAAGGTTATTTTCTACATAGTGAAGCTAATTAAAACCTGTTTGAAATGGAATATTAAAATTCCTACAAATACTTTAGGTCTATGTGGGACTCAATCCCGTGAGCTATTGAACACAAGGCCCTGGCCTAACTATTTGGCTTCCAGATGGGCTGTATTCGTAGAAAAAAATTCATTGTGGTGTGAAATTTGTTGATATGTATGTCACAACAATACATCAATGAATCAGTGTCAATAACAATAAATAAATTAGTATCAAACCTTCCGTTTATAGCTTTCATTCAAATTTAGCTGTTAAATTTTAAAGAAAATACCAAAATGTCATACATAGAAAGAGAAATAACATTAAAAAGACTAAAAAAAATGCATCAAGCACCTTATAAACAAATTACCGAAATTTAATTTTTGAAAATAATTAAAAATTAAAAAAACATTTTTTAAAATTTCTTTTGAATTTATTCGCCATTTGATAAGTTAAACATATTTTAACCCATCAAAGCACAAATCTTTCGAATCATAAACGGAAGAACAATTATAATACACCATTATATAAACACCATTTTTTAATAATTAAATAGTTTAATAAAAATGTAAATGAAATTAAGCACAAAATAAAACCAAATTCAAAAATTTGTTTTCAAAAAATAGTTTCTATATATAAACTTATAGAAAAATGCACACACACACAAACGAAACTTATATATTTACTACAAGCTTATATATTACTTATATATTTAAACAAGCCTATATATTTACTACAAATTATCTATCAAATTAAACAAAAAACACATTTGAAGACAAAAGATACTTTATATATTACTAAATGATTCATTTATTTTTATAGTACATTTTATAAATTATTTTTATTTAACGCATGCATTTATACATATATGTCGATCTTTCTATATCTATCCATATGAAATAAATATATAAAAAAAGTAACATTAAAAATTTTTAAGATAAAATTTCAATATAAAATTTAACTTTTAAGTATACATTTACTTACATTGATAAAAAGATAAGTTTATGTAGTGTATTTAAAAAATTAAATTTTAATTATACTTTTTATACCATAAAAAATATTGCTACTACAGTAAATTAAGAACGATTAATTATGCGTCACAATTATTTTTATAATTTTAAAAAAAGTAAAGAATTTAAAAAACTTAAACTCTTGCATCAAATAAATTAAAGATTTATTCCACCTCTAAAAATAAGTGTTTACACACCTTTTGAATGACCAGTGGCGTGCCGATGTCCGCTCCTCCGGTCATCCGGAACCCCCACGGCGTGCACTGTCCATCCCTGACGAGCTCCAAGGACACCTGTTGATAGCTCATTCTGTCCCAGTGGGAAATCAGTGTGGCATCGGCGTGGAACGAGATCCCCAGCAAACGACCGAATTCCTTGGGAGAGCTTCTCGAGGATGCTCCGTTTTCTGCGAGAGGAGAAGAAAAGTGAAAACGAAGAAGGTCACAGCTTTTCTCGGAGCTAGGATTTCTTCTCGGTTTTTCGTCGCTTAGCCGAGGACAATATACAAGGGGTGCACAAAAAGAGAAAAAAAACTTTCTCTTCGGATGTTTTATAAATAGTAAGCGGTAACCAGAGTTCTCTCTCTCTCCGATGTTATTTCTCTTTCTGCTTGCTCCGGTTGTTGTGCTGGCGTTTGTTTTCTCTGCTCGGTTTTTATTTTTGTTTTCTTGTTGTTTTGCAGCTCCCGCGTTTTTCCGGATGCACACGTCTGGCTTTTCGAGAACAAACGACGCGCTGTTGTAGTTTATTGTTACCAGGAAGATATGCTGCGTGCAGACTGTGGGAAATGGATGGCGATTGCCCACTGCCTCACTGACTGAGGAGGCTTGATGCTAATGATTTCCGAGAAGAAACTGATTCATTGAAATGAAGAGTAACAGAAACAAAGCTATCGATATCAGTGGCTAATAACCTATTTAGGTTGTTAATTGGGACCCATAAGCAATATATGCAAATAAACATAAAATATTTTCGTTATATTTAATTAGATGATAACTTTTAATATACTCCTCCAATACTATGTTAAAAAACTCCATGGCACGACAGTCCATGTGGGCCAAGGCCTACAGTGCCCATAACTGTTTTCATGACCGAGGGCCCTGGGGTGCGAAGCATATGTCCCAATTAGGTGGTCAGTCTAACGCGAAACCCCCAGTGTTTAGTTCCCAAGCATGCTTGGTACTCAGTTAATCGACCCACTGAAGGGATGAAAGGCTGAATCAACCTTGCCCAGCCCGAGGATCAATACTATGTTAACTATCATAAAATATATTCGTTATATTCAAAGAGTATATTCATCTCTATATGCCATGGATAAGGTAAATCAAAGAAGTAGACACCTCTTTTCGCCATAGATAAAGCCAATTACAGTGTAGACAGCTCCTTACAGTAGATAGCTTATGATGTAGATATAATTCTTATGCAATTGAAGTCTGAGATCCCTGGGTTTTTTAAGTACGATGTGCAAGATGATAAAATATACTTGATATATTTAATCAGCCAATTACATCTAAAGCAACAAATAAGGCTAATTATTAGTTTCTAATAATCCTCAAAACACAAGGTCTCTTAGCACTATGAATGGTCTAAATGGTCTCAAAATATATTCTTATTATTCAACTAACAGACTACTTTTAACACCATGAACAAGGTAACTTGAAAATCGCAGGCTCCTGGTGCTTTTGGAAGCAATGGCTTACGAAAAGATGCTACTGATATTGTCCCTCGAAAAGAAACTGATTCATATGTGCTTATTGCAACATCTACTCCAACTTACAGCAATAATCTATTTTTCTTAGTTTACAAAAATTGTTTCAAGGAAAGAATGGTATTTGCTATTATTTAGTAATAAAAATAACGTGATAATTTATTTATTTCCTATTAAATAACGACTGATAGGGAGAAGCCAATAATATCGCCTGTTACTAAATTTCATATTTACGCTTTTTATCATTTTCGTTTCAGCAGAATTTCATATTAGACCAGTGGCTTATAAGGATAGATGTAATCAATAGTCCTTTGGGCTTTGTGAACGCTTTGTAAAATAATCAAAAATGTATTTGTCAGATTTATACAGCCGACTATTACTATAATCACGAGCGAACATTTGAAATGATTCGCATTTCAAATAATTAAGTAATAAGTATTTGAAATGCGAATCCCTTCAAATGTGTGTTCAAGTTTAATATCTAAATTATAATATTCTAAAAACCTCTCCCAATTTGGTACAAAGACCTTCACATTTTTAAAGTATGTCGTGTTTTTTTTTCCTTTTTATTTTGAATTTATTTGTACAAGACCAAATTTAAGATTGGTTGTATGTCCATGCCACAAAATAAATCAAATTATTAATTGAAAAATAGAGTGTGGGTAGATATCATTGCCAATGATAACAATGTAAAGCTGCAAGTGACAACAGCTGGGATGTAATTCATTTGATGATGTGGACTAACACTTATTGCTGTTGTCTTATTACTCGTGATCTCGCAGCAGATTAGATCAAGTCCACGGACTCATAAATCTTCAAAATATCAAAAACAAGAAGAAGATCACGAGGGGTAAAGCTTTCATCACCCTAAATAAAACTAATACTTGGAGTATTTGTATAATTACATATTACCACTTCAAAACAGTGAAATTTTCAAAAAGAGTTTGAGTGATATTTTAAGCCCTAATAAGAGAAAGTATCTCGTTGGTTTGAACCATGATCAATTGAAGAAGTTAATGCCTGAGCTTATAACGTCTTTCTCAAGATATGCACATTGCAACAAAAGATTTCACAGGAAACAGCAATTCAGCAAAGCAGTTTTTTGGTCAGAATCTTGTCCGCTTTGATCCTAATTGTGATATTAACGCCATTTCTAAACGAGTCTTTATATCCAATGGTGATGACTTGTGATGAATCACTGGAAAGATCTCACGGTTTGTGGAGAAGTGTCACGGATTCCATCTGATCCACTGTCGAAGATTGAGGGACATTGTGTTTCAGCTGCTTTCACACTTGTTTTGGTTGATACTGCGGTATTTTCCAAGTTTTTGCCCTTACCTTATGTCAATCCGGTTCACCACTTATAGAACCTCTCTCGAAAGATCTATTTCAAAGACACCTTCAGCAGATTTCAGCTATATGCCTTTCCATTTTGTGCTGTCATATATATGCATCTGACATCGTTCCGACGACAGTCAAAGTTTGTTTTAAAGTTTTTAAGATCAACCGCGCGCACGCGAGCATATTATTAAATTCTGGAAGAGCTTTTCATGGATAGAGGATCTTACTGATTGTTACAAGGAAAAAAGAAGCATGCATCCCGATAGCAGAAACAAAATGATCCAAATCATTACTAAATTATTTCATAATTTTCGAACTATTACCATTTTAATAGTAGTATTTATTGATAGTTATGTTATTAGAAATTTGTATAATACACTAATATTACAAAAGTAAAATTAAAAACAATGAATTTTTCTGAATGTGTTGTAGTTTTTTTTTTTTTTTTTTTTTTTGATAATATTAACCTTTTACTGAAAAAATAATTTGGGCAAAACGAATCTTTTTGTAAAATACTTCTCAGGAACATAGAAGCTATATACCGAATTCAAATCTCTCAAAGTCATTATAAGGAAAAATTTATCCTTGTAAAAACATACAAAATTTTTTTTCAAAGTCCTATAATTTGGCATATAATTTTTTTTGTAACAAAATGACTCTTGAGGTAAATTTAAAAAGTCAAAATAACTCGTAAGCTAACATAAATTTAAATGTGAACAATCCATATAGTATTGTGACACTGAAATGAAAAATACTATTGCTAATATTTCAGTAAATATTTCTTAGACAGGGTTATTGAATAGTAACCTTGTTTAAGAAATATTTACTAGAATAGTGTTATTGAATAGTAAGGTTGTTTTATAAGTGCTGTTACTGGAATAGGATTGTTGAATAGTAATACTCCTTTAAAAGAGAAAAAAATTGGCACTTATGTACTGTTGTGCTATGTTTTTGCACTGTAAAAGGGCTGTATAATATTGATGAGTTTGAGTTCACGGAGAATTTTGTACTGCAAAGTATTACATAATAAAGATACTTATCAATTGCCTATCTTCAAAAATAAAAACTAGTCTAGCTTAGAAAAGAATACATGGCTTTGACTAGAAGTTCTACAAATGCTCTAATGAAATAGAACTAGTACCATAAAATTTTCCACTTAAGCAAACTTCTACTATTTTTTCCTTATGGAAAAAAAAAAAAAAAAAAAAAGCATCTAATAAGATTCCAAATTTTGAGGGAGGGGGGGTTTCCAAATTATTTATTGAAAATCACAATTCTAATTCTCTTAGTTTTTGCCTGAATTCTAACGAAAAAATGTGTGATGATCATTTTAATTGTTTTACTGGCTATTCATATATTGAGAATAATTTATATATTTCTTTTTAAACTGAGCATTTTTTAAATGAATACGTATACAATTTAACATTGAAATTGGAGTGCTTAAAATATGTTTCAGTTTATCGGTCTACAGGCAGTGGAGAAGAAGCAATTCTGAGACATACATTTAAAAAAAGAAATCGAATCATTACATGTATCCGCGCTCAAGATGGGACTCGAATCCTAGAGTTGTTGAGCGACAACAGCTTTGGCACCACATAGTGGACAATATAACGGCTGAAGGCCAGTCTAAAGCATTTTAATGTCCACTGCTTAAGTCTTCTGGGAGGAATTTCCGTACATAATGTGCAGTATTTAAATATCGCAAGGGAGAAATCACTGAAAACATACAAGTACCCACCCCAACAGACGTGGATGCAAAAATTCCAATATCCATCTCCTGTTTTTCAACAGTGTATGGGTTTGAATCCGATGCCTTAGGCTTCGAAAAGCGCTGCCTTACTACTATGTCACGTTAGAAATCGCAGTGGCCTGGTTGGTTTGTTATTCTTATTATTGGAAGGTAGTGAGTTCGAATCCCGGCTTAACCGAAGATCCTTCGAGTTCGCTAAAGGCTGCTGGGGCAAGTTAAAACTGGTCGTAGTCGCAATGTCCTCCAAGTGAAATGATACTTCTGGGGTTGACATGCCAAGCATTGAGGGCCTTCTGCTTGATCTTTGCTTCAAAATCACGAAGACTCCACTCGGCTGCTTCTATCTAACTGATAAAACTTAACTCAGGACTAGATACGGGGAAGCATGCTGGTGCAACAACAACTAGGCTAAGATAAATGACAGCAGCCAATAAGACCTTCGGTTATAGGATATTCGGTAGTTTATTATTATCTTGTAGACACTAATGACTTAATAACGTTGCACAATGACTAATGGTGATGACTTTATGATGCAGTTAAATCCTACATTATTTCCGTGATGCAATGATTTTTAGATTCGATTAGATGAAATAACAATACTGATCAATGTATGTCATTTGATCGTGTTTTTGATACAAATCTCTTAAAAATAATCTAGAGGCATATTTATGTAGGATTGAAAGAAGTTGCAAGAGTAATTAAAATCAATCCAATGTCTTTCCACCGATACTGAAATCATAACTTATGATGTGTGAAATAGTAATCCTCAAGCCGCAAAACAATTTAGAAAAAGAGCAGGAAGTTATGGTGGCGTCCTCTATTATCACTCACATAAACTAGGTAATTCAATTTTAAAAAATCTCACAAGAGGATAAATCATTAAAAAGAGAATATTTGAATTAAAATACACACAGATATTAATATTATTAATGAATTCAACAGTAACTTTAAACAGTAATTTTGATGCTCTAATTCTAATTTTTTACCAATGATTATTTTAATTAATTGAAATAAAACTATGAAGACAGACAATTGTTTTTCATAATAATAAAATAAGACTAACTAAAAAGAATAGAATAATGTAAATATTATTCTTGTATGGAGGAATATATTTTACTTATACATAAATTTCTGAAATCACATAAATGTTGATACAGAAGACAAATATTGTCCGAAAAATTACTAAACTTTATAAATGGAAAATTTAGCAAACAATTGTAATAGAAAATGCAAATCATGTATAAGTATTAGTAATATTATCATTTAATTTAAAGATTGTATTGCAAAATATTTCTTATTTTTATTCTACTTTCATATATTTAATTAATGAATAATTAAATAATTAAGATCTTTAAATTTTTGTTCTGTATTCTTAATATGTACACCAAATTGACATCAAAAGAAAAAAAATCCACATATAAACAGGGGTGAAACTCAATATTTATTTGCATTCTCAAAAAAAAAAACTTTGATAGATATTTTTCAATAAAAAAATCATCTAATTTGTTTTGTTAAAAATAACAGCAAACTATTGTTTATACAAAATAAAAATTATCGAAAAACAAACACATTATAAAATATTCCTAGGGAATTTTTAACTTGGGCTGAATGTGCTTGTTTTTATTTAAGTACATATAACTTAATTTTTTTTTTAAAAACCGAGCGCAAGTAATTCTCTTGAAATTAAGATGATATATTAAAAACTAAGACATAATTCAATAAATCTATTGTTCTGTATATCTTATGTTTCTGTCAAACATGGGCACCAAGTATTTAAACGTAAATCGCGCCAAAATAAGTAATTTAGAGAAAACTCATTTAATGTTACTATGATAAACATTTATTTAAAGATAATTCATTTGATGTACTTGATAATTATGTATAGTTATTTAGAGAAAACTCATTTGATGTAATGATGATAACGAGTTATTTAGGGAAAACGTATTTTCCTGTTATTTTAATATACTTGTCATGTATTAATATGCATTATTATTTGTGATTTAAAGGCTGGAGCAGATAATAATATACACTATGAGGAAAATTCCCCAGTAACTTCACAGAGAAATGTCTTTCTTGTGTCCCAAAGGGAATGGGTTCGATACATGATCGAGCCAGAAATTGTAGTATGGTCATTAAAAAATCCGAAAGGTCCTATATTCCTTATCAATGGTGACGTAGGAAATGTACTAGTACCTCGTCACTGAGTTATGTTTACAAATTAGAGACAGTTAAGCGTGTTTAACGGATTTCGTCTATAGAATTAGATAGTCTGCTATGATCATTAAAATGTAAACAAAATATTTGCACTGTAAAAATAAACTTAAATGTTCCAAGCAACCCGATGTCACTTTTGTGTATGCAAGATAGCAAGTTCGATACCAAGACTCACGTGCTTAGAGCACCGTTTGTTAAAATTTCAGTAACTTCCAAGGTTCCACTACTGATAGTCATGGCATGGAGAGTAGGATTCAAGCTCATGTGTCAACCTAGTTACTTGTGATAGTGATTCAACATTACGAGGTGGATAGTTGCAATTTTAATTTCTGGGATCAGGCAGCTGAAAATGTACAGCAATAATCAGGACTCACTTCTTATGAAGTCAAAGTTACATGTCGAGCTGGCACGACAATTGGATTATGTTTTTTGTTTGTTTGTAGTATTCGCACCGCATAAATCAATTAAATTTGAATCTAATAAGTCTCAAGCAATTCTGCGCTGATATTTATTTAGCCTTTTCTTAATTTGCATATAGCAGTTGGTATTAATTGATGAAATTAAGTTTGCGTTAAGTTTTGGATGATGTCCATGCCACAATATAAGCTGCTTAATCATCTTCGAACATTTTACTGAAAGTAACAGGATGACAGATTTCTCTTTCTACACTGAAGTTCCTTTATTTCTCTTGTCACGACAAAACAGTATTTTCTTTATTAATTTGCGAAAATTGTTCAGCTTATTCAAATACAAAAGGTTTTGAATAAATATAAATATTCAATGGTTTATCTATTATTAAATGACAGAATGGTCCGAACTGGAGGCGGCAGCATTATGGTCTGGAGAATGTTTTCCTGGCATACTCTTTGTTCACTCATCATTGTGGAAGGCACGATGGATCAATACAAGTAAGCATTTGTCTTTCAAAACTGTGTCCAACCCTATATGTGCGCACTCTTTTTCCTCAGGATGATGGCATCTACCAACAGGACAATGCGAGATGTCATACAGCTGGCGTGTGTGGCTCGAAGAGCATCAGGATGAGTTTACCATTTTCTCCAGGCCAGCAAACTCACTCGACTTAAGCTCAATCGAGAATCTGCGGGACCATCTCGATCGGGGTGTTCGCTGCATGGATCCTCACCCGCGTAATCTCGCGCAGCCGGCTATGGCCCTGGAGTCGGCATGTCTCATCATCCCAGGGAACATCTTCAGAAACCTAATTGAAATGTTGATCGGGAAAATACAGTAAACACTTGTTTTAACGAAAGCGTAGGGACTGATAAAATAGTTCTTAAAATCGAAAGTTCCTAAAATAGAAAATTAGGTTAGATCTTAAAATTAATTTTTATTTTTAACCTAAGTTCTGCTTTCTATTTATAAATAAATTTAGAAAATAATTTATTTTTTGCGCACTATATAAGAAACAAATATAAGATTTTTACTCAGAAGCAATTCATATTTTTATTTTATTGATGAAACATCAGGCAAATTTTTAGTTAGTTACTTTTCTTAAACTGCCTGTTTTCTTAGTTTGTATTTCTGTTTCGATACTTTGTTACAAACACACTTTTCCACTTTTTTGATTAAAGAAAGTATTTAAATTGTTTTTTTTAAAAAAAACTACTTCAATTTTGTTTGCTATGCCATACGTTTTTTGTTGCCGATAAAGTACCACAACCTTGTTAGCCATTCAACTGCTTGTTTCGCAGATAGCCGCAACACTGTATCACTTTTCCGTTGTATGATGTCTCAAAGTTTCTTCGATTCTGGTTCTTTCGCAATCATTTTAATAATCTAATATTACTTACGTACAGATTACATCTGTGTTCACAATCAAATATTACTGTAAAGAAATTTCCGGGAGGAGAGAGGGAATTTTTTTCGTCGGAGTTCATGGATCAGTAACTCATTATCACTCAAATCATAAGTCAAATGTTCTTCAATGGTTTCTTTAAGAAAGTTTGCATCAAAGTGAACTAGACATAGTTTTACCCGCTACGCCATTTCAAATATAGAATGAGGAGTGCATCGCACCTATAATGTTCATTTCATAAGGCAGACTCTAGGTCGTGGATCAGTCCATGCAAAAGTTGGTCACGATATTTGTACTTGAAGCGATTGATTATACTTTGATCAATAATGACTATAGGACAAGAGATAATGATGTGGAGAAATTTCTCTGTAAATTAATAGAAAACAATTCGGCATTTCAACATCGGTAATGAAGTATGGGTCCTGGGTTCGAATCCCGGTTCGGTCATGGATGTTACCTTCTTTCTCTGTTCTCATTGTGTTTCTCTGTCCTTTCTTCTGTGATGTTGTATGAATGTGACCCGCTCTATAAACGGGTTTGTGGCGGTATGGCGCGTACAACGGTATTCGCCTCCGTGACATTAGTTCACAAATGCCCGCAAAGGTAACGACAAATGAGTAGCAGTTTCTGGCCTTGTTGTGGCATAGAGTTAGTCACCCAAGTGTGCCCACCATTGGAAAAAAAACATTGGTAATGAAGTTAATTAACCACAATTATAGAGATTTGCGATTCTCCAGCACAAACGTCGATTCAAGATTCACAATCATAAAATAAAATATAGTTGAAAGAAAAACAGATGATAAATAATAAACGCAAATAAAATATGCATGAATATAGTAAAAAAACATTCGTAAAAGAGAGATTTTTCAAAATTTTAGTTCGTAAACGGGAATTAAAAGATCATGTTATGCACAAGCAACTAATTTCGTAAATGATAGGTTTGTAAAAACGAGCTTCTAATGTACAGGGTGATCTTTTTTAAAATGACAGTGTTTGGAGCACCCTGTAGCGCGATCTAATAGCCGAAATAGCGCCAAAAATGATGTTTAGACTAATCAAGACACGGAAAAAAGGATTTCGTTAAAAAAATATTAGTTCCAAAAATCGCCGCTAGGGCATTTTAGGGCGCTTTGCAATGTATAAAATATGAGAAAATGGAAAATACTAACATATACAAACGCACTAATAAATTATTAATGTTTATTTACAGCATTAACTTCCCCGGTAAGGAGTTAGAATACATTCAATGTGAGCATCGTTCTCAAAAGTAACACCATGCATTCTGTGCACAAGGTTCTCTACAGACGAACGTAACATACACGAGGAATATCCCGCACTGTCTTTGTTATGTTGTCCTTTAGAATAGACAAATTTGATACTCCACCAACATAAACGCACGTTCCGGTAACGTGAGAGGTATGGCCACTGGAGCTCATTTACTTCAGCTGAGATTATTTGTCGGAGCTGTCTACTATTTGCATTTATAGCCCCTATTGCTGACACTGTCCTTGCACAACATTTGAATTTTTCTTTGAAACCCGTGTTTTATGCTAATTCTCATTATTGTAGGCTAAAGCAGCGCCACAAAATACCCTAGCGGCGACTTTTGGAACTAAATTTTTTTTCACGGATTTTTATTTCCTTATGTCTTGATTAATCTAAATACCAAGTTTGGTGTCATTTCGGCTATATATATTAGATCGCGCTACAGGATGCTCCAAACACTGTCACTTTAAAAAAGATCACCCTGTATATTTCAAATTAACAGCTCTTGAGTCAAGTCCAGAGAAAGCCTGGTAAGGATGCAATTGGGTAGAGAGAAAGGGCTGCTGGTGAAAGACTACTGAGAAATTGAGAGGACAAGGGAAGAGTTCGTGAGGGGCTATACCGAATGAAAAACATTTTCATTTTTCACTAATAATTTTACATAATTTAGTTCCCTGTAAAATTTGTGCTCCTCTTATTTTAAATGGAACTTCTTTTTTATATTTGTAAAAATATTTTAACAGTGTCAATGATCCAATTTCGGTTTTGTTTGTCTTTCAAAGGTAATTTTTTTTACCTACGAGGGCTTATTAGACCAGAACTTATAGTTTAAAGTGAATTCTCACTCACTAAAAACAGCCCCCAAGGTGGGAACTCATGATCTGTTGAAACAGAAGCAGAAGTGATTATCACTTGGTTGCCTGATCGGCTTTCAATGATTCAAGAACCTGATAAATATACCTTATAAAAATTTTTTTCTATGATTGCAGATTGTTATGACCCTAATAAAGTTATATTCAATATTAATACCTCAAAATGTTCACAAGAGTCTATTCTACAAGAAAAAATTTGTAGGAAACACTCACTACATTTACTCGCAACGATCATGTCTCATAATATGATGTTATTGACTTCTCTGGAAACCACTATTTGTCCAATTACTTAACCATTGATTCGTTAAATATTGCAAGCCGCGTATACACCTATGATTTAAATTTATCTAAGCAATAGTGATCTTTTAGACATTTTTGATATCTAAAATGATTACAAATTAAAATTTAATTAATGAAAAAGTCTTAAACACTCTTAAAACTATAGTGCTGCCATCTAGGAGTAACAAGGTTTAACATAAAACAAGAATTTTATTAATAATAATGGCAGCTGATTGTTGAGTACACTTGTATAAGAACGAAAGCCTAGCATCAACGAGTAGTATTACGAAGCCTTAATTAATAATTAAATTATATTAAATCCACTTAAGAGTTTTAAAATTTTTATTATTAGTTTCATGAAAATTTTCACAGCCTAATTCTATTTTCGACTCATGATTTTAGAAAATTTAAATTAGCTAAAATAACTCTAAAAAAGTACAAGCAAATGCATGTTTAAGTATCTATTAATCCTTATTTGCTGTCAAGTGTTCTATTATGTTAATATAAGGCGGAGTACTTTTTTATGAGGAAGTCCAAAAAAACTAGGAGATAATCCGGTTCTTCATTTCTAACGGACCTCTTTAAATTTTTTAAAAAGTCATTTTAAAATTAATTTTTAAATGAAATTAAGAATTAATTTTCAAAAGAAAATTTTAGTTGGGGACTTTTTGGAGTGAAAGGTTTGATTTCAGGTATGCTTAACAATGGATGATGTGTCATTTTTTTGTTTTTTGCACGCAAGTCTGTCAGAATAGATGCTTTGGATTTTTTCAAGCTTCCTCCGATGCAATGCGTGAACACGGCTTATTATTTATGAAAAGTCCTACTAGATGGCAATGTACGAAGAATGTTGAATTGCCTTGTTAATTGCTGACCACTACGAAGTGTCAAAAAGGCTGTTAAATAGTACCTTCTGTCTTCAGTATAGGAGGCTATTGTTCAACTTTTGTCTAAATTCAGAGTACTTATAATATGATGTGTATTATATTATTGTTTATTTAACTAAAATCTTTTTTAAATATTTTTTACTATTATTACTTTATTTTTTCATTTTTATTATTTTCAATTATTTTGCATGAAGTGCCTTATATATTTAATTCATTAAAGTAATATATTGTAATTTAAAAAATCTTTAATTTTGAAATTTTTATTAAATTATAAGGCAGATTTATCTATTTTGGTAGAATATAACTTGTTTTAAAATTCACAGTTGAAATCTGTTTAGTTTAAATGACATATAAAAAGACAAACGTAAATTGGGATCATATATTAAAATTTTCTAATTGTATAATATTATTTAGTAATTGAATACAGAACATGCCAATCTTAAGTTTCTTATACGCAACATTTATCAGATTCATATTTAATATAAAAAGCACATTGTTATGAAGTCAGTTGATATCGTAGCAATCAATTAAAATGTCTTATCATCTTTATATATGTAATCTAGTTTCTTGGTTTAGAGGATACAAACTCATACAAGTGCTGTCTAGTTATTGAATTCGTTTCATGAGCATTATTCTAAATTTAGACATTTAATTTTATTATTAATTAATTAAATAATTAAATAATAATTATCATAATAGAGGTTGGTTCTTATTGCCGTTTGGTCACTATCAACACACAAGAACTTATCCGACTAGGATTTACGGCTTAATGTAGATTCCAAGACTTCAGGAACCATCAAGCTTGCAGAATTCGAACCTGCGAACTGTTAAATTGAAGGCTAAAAGAATTAACCAATCATTTGTTGCTTCCGTTTACAGTTTAAATAACTTAAAATACAGGCGATAGCTCTGTATTTATCTTTGGATAGTTATCCTAGATCATCAACTCTAGCATAACAAATGAATGGTTAATTCTCCAATCTCTAGTCTTCAGTGCGAAAGCTCTTGGGTTCGATTCCCAATTCAAGTTTAGATATTTGAAGAAGTCTGGAATTCACTTTAAGCCTATGGTCCCTACTGAATAGATAATGGTACAGGCAAGTTTCTGATTGTACCTTATGATTAATGAGTGTGAAATACTCTCCTATCAGAAAACGCTTCTTAATTTTAAACCATAGTCAGGTGACAAAGTCATATCTGAGCTGGTCACCTCTTCTCTATATCCAGGCTGCATCAGTGGAAGGACTTTGGTGGTCACAGATTAACGTGGTCACGTTCCCAACCCACGAAGCTCCAGACACTTAATGAGGGAGAAATTGGTCATCTTCCCAATCACTGCCCACGGCAAGCGATGGTTCATTTAGCTGATCTTAAAAGGATGTAGCGTGAAGCTATTGAGTCATTGAGACTCGGCAAACACTGACAATAAGATGGATGACAAAGAAATCTATGAAATAAACCAGAATATCTAATTATTGCGAGTTAATGTCGTGGGTTCGATTCCCTCCTCGAGCCTGAACATTTGTCACGATTTGGAATTCAATTTATAAGATGGTCACAACTGAATGAACCCTCGTACACAAGCAATGGATATTGGTTGATAAACAAAATCTAATGAAATAAATCAGACTGTTACCAATAATTCTGTTGTATTGCTTACAACATATCAATTGCATTGCTTACATAGTTGTAAGCAATACAAAGAAGAAAATGTAAACACAAATGAAGAATTCATTTGCTGCGCTTGTTATTAAGAAAACAGTGTATGGGGGAGATGTATATAAACTATTTATTTTGAAAGTACATTTGACACTATCTTGAACATTTCATTATACAATTTATCTAAAATTATACCGTATAAAAACTTTATGTATTGTTGTAGTATAAATATTGGCACCATGATTTTAAATTTAGAGAGATTCCCTTAAATGCTGAACTCCTTTAAGGTCAGTGCATTTTCCCTTAGTGAGCGACGCATTCAAATGGTTATTGACAAACATTCCATTCAAAAGAGAGCAATTACATGCAGCAATTTTTACTATTATTCCCTTGACAACCAACAGCAGATTACGGTATTTTCACAAATGAAATCAAGTAGAAAATGAAGATTTCGTGACGACCTTGAATATAGGTCGACGAAACGCGGATGGATGGTGTAAAAATCAGGTCAGAGAAAAAGTGACCGGAACTGGCGTGATTGGCGACATTGTACGGTGAACTGAAAGTGAAATAGAACTGCCAACAGCCATGCGATCACGCCAAATTAATTTCAGAACGAACCAAGCGTGAGAACTGATTCTTTTTTTTCTGAGGCTGTAGCAAATCAAGATACGAATAATTAATTCTACAATGAAAACTTTGAATAACACTAAAAAATATACGAATCAATACTCTATTTTGTTATCATAAAAGTATATGAATTGGATGTATATATTTATAAATAATAAAAAATATTTTATTTTCATAATTATATATATATATATATATATATATATATATATATATATATATATATATATATATATATATATATATATATATATATATATATATATATATATATATATACAGGGTGATTATAAAAAAACTTTGCCAACATCTGCACTTCTAGCGTCCATTCTATTTAACCGATCAAGATGATACTTCAAATATAGTTCTTTTGAGATATGCGCTCGAGATTCTGTGAATGGCAACACAGTGGCCCTCGCGGTTACAGTTATAGTGACAGAAACTCGAAATTTTCGAATGGCAACGCCTACTTTTTACCATCGCGAAATGTTCAGCACATGCGAAAACCCTAAATAGCGTTGAAACGGTACCGATATGTCCGAAAACCGACGTGTTATACACATACATACAGTTCTTCAAGGCGCACGGAGGAATAATGCATACGACAGAGACAAGACACTGCTCAATGATGAGAACACATAGAGAAAAAAATCTTTATTAATTTCAAACATTTTCCACATGAGTGCCATCACAGGCAATTATGCATTGCA
Organism: Latrodectus hesperus; assembly: GCA_037975125.1. NCBI lineage: Eukaryota > Metazoa > Arthropoda > Arachnida > Araneae > Theridiidae > Latrodectus > Latrodectus hesperus. The sequence continues at coordinate 4,276,090 of CM075860.1, read as the reverse complement.
TGCGGGAGACGGTGGACAATGTCGCTGCACGCAACATGGCACGAGGGATGTTTCCAATCTCACGCCGTATAGAATCCTTTAAGTCCGACAATGTTTGAGGATTGTACAGATAAACTCTGGATTTGAGATAGCCCCAAAACCAGAAATCCATAGGCGTCAGATCTGGGGATCGCGCAGGCCACGGAAAAGGATAATAGCGTGAGATGATGCGATCACCAAAATGCTGATCCAGGAGCCTTTTAACTGACCTCGCTATATGTGGAGGTGCGCCATCTTGCATCCAAACAATGTCATTGAGTGCATTCAGCCGACGCAACTCCGGTAAGACATAATTTTTCAGCATGGCTGCATACCGAGGGCCCGTTACAGAACATGTTGCAGGGCCAGTCGGGGTCGTTTCCTCAAAGAAGAACGGGCCCAGAACAAATGTAGCTGTAATGCCGCACCACGCAGTCACTTTGGCGTCAAATAATGGCACTGGCGCCACAGCATGAGGATTCGTCTCTCCCCAGTGCACACAATTCTTTGTGTTAATGCTGCCATTTAAGGTGAAATGCGCCTCGTCCGTCCATAGTATGCGAAGTGGCCAGTCGTTATCCGCATCATATCGTAACAAAAATGCATTTGCGAAGTCCAGACGTTGTTGTGGGTCACCCGGCTCCAACATCTGACGCGCTGGAACCGATAGGGAAACATGTGAAGTACCGAGCGCAAGAGCTTGTGGACCGTTGAGTTCGGAATATCCAACACGCGCGCTATGCCTCTTGCGGTTTCTGTGTTTCCTGCAGTCACTGTATGGTGCACTTCCATGACAACGTCCTCAGAAACAGTTGGCCGTCCGGAGCGCTGTTTGTCACAGGTGCAGCCTGTATCTTCGAATTTCCGCACTAAATCACGCAGAGCTTGCAGAGTACATGGGCCAACGTCGTTGTCGATGATTGCGGCGATACACACGCAAAGCTTCCGCAGCGTTCATCCCATTTTGGTAATAGAGTTTGATCAATTCACCGCGAACTTTCCTAGGAAGACTCATATCGTCGGCATGTGCGAGTTCCCGAATGACGACTTCGCATACCCGCTTGGTATTTTATAGGTTTCCTACGCTGAATATCTGGCGACCGGCGTTCTGTGATTGGTTTCTTGACTCTGTCACATGCAAATTTATTGCGTGCGCCCAGATCGTGTTTTATTGGCCGGTTTTCAGAACTCTTTTTTGTGTTTGCAGAACACGTCCGTTTTTAGACATATCGGTACCGTTTCAACGCTATTTAGGGTTTTCGCATGTGCTGAACATTTTGCGATGGTTAAAGTAGACGTTGCCATTCGAAAATTTCGAGTTTCTGTCACTATAACTGTAACCGCGAGGGCCACTGTGTTGCCATTCACAGAATCTCGAGCGCATATCTCAAAAGAACTATATTTGAAGTATCATCTTGATCGGTTAAATAGAATGGACGCTAGAAGTGCAGATGTTGGCAAAGTTTTTTTATAATCACCCTGTATATATGTATATATATATTATTCTTAAAATCTAATTTTTTAACTAATAATAATTTTAGTAATTATTTATTATAAAACGATTTTTTGAATATATTTAAAAGAACTTTATATACTCTAATTCTTGAAATAAAATTAAAAACCATTTGTAAAACTAAAATAAGTGCATTTATTGGTTTACAGAGCCCCTGGAGATTTAAATCGTGACTAATTTAAATCAGGGATTTGAATCGAATCAAAAATCGCAAAAAAAACCGTTATGGTCGGAATGAAAACCGGAAGTGAACCGAAATTTTATTTGGGTTCGATATAACTCCTCTCATTTTGCTACTGTAACCAACTTATCAATGTTTTCTAATTTAATGTCAACCATATAATTATTACTTTTTCATTGCTTCTCGATTTCCTGTTTTGATGTTCACTAATACCTTTCTGTGTTTCAGTTCGCCTGAAACTACTTTTAGAAAGCAAATTTACTTAGTTGAATGAATCTTGAGTAATATTTATCGAATCTCAGTAAGAGATTATCTAGGGATGTTTGTACAGATTGCTTAGAGCGGGGGTGCCCAACCCGAATCCGTTGGTGGGTTAAGTAAAAATTTAATAAAGTGAGGTGTGCCGCACATATCGAAATAAGACAATTACTCAAAATATTTGTGACTATCCCACAACATTCAAAATATTTTTTATTACTTTACAATTAATGTGACGTTTTTTTTTATAATTTTATTTGAGATTTTTTTTTTTTTAAATATCAACGGATGACTTAGTCCAGGGCTTCCCAACCTTTTTAGCTGGCGGACCCCTTTTTCAGGCGAAAACCCGCGGCGGGCCCCTGTCAGTCAAGTGCACAATAACTAGTAAAATTCAGCTCGAAGCCCATCGGAATTGAAAACTCTATAATGCAAGTGCCATTTCTTTCAATAACCACATGACCAATCAAGAGTCTTTGAATTAATGATGAATGGAAACGACTTTAAACAAACTACGTTTCCATTAGTCTGATTTCCCACACTATATTCAAATACTTGCTGTTCGATTTACTCATATTGTTCAACAGACTAGGCTGGCCATATTTATAATTGAGTTGACGGAAATATATTGCAAAGAAATGCAACATTCGTTGGATAACATTTTAATTTTCCGCCCAACTTGTCTAGTGGTCAGCTTGCTTGGCTGTTGATAAGGAGGTCCTGGATACGAATCAAGGTTCGGGCATGGATGTACTTTCTCTCTCTATCTATCCTGTTTTTGTGCTTTACTTGTATGAATGAGGTGTGAATGGTTGCCTACCCTATAAACGGGTACCTATGTGGTGTGTAGATCAAAGTCGTACTTTCACCTTCATGGTGCTCTGATTAAAACGAAAGACGCTCCCAATTGACTTAAATTTGCACAGCCAAGGCATAGCGAGCTTGGCTTGTCCAAGTGTCATTAGTAACAACAACATTTTAATTTTCAGAATAAAAATATCAATACAAACAGAATTCAATTATTAATTTATAGATAATACAAACAAATACCTAAAAAGTTACAGTTCAGGAACATTTCCTAATCGTCGACGAAACACAATGCTTTCTTCTTTACTAGAAATGAGTCATGTAGGAATAATAATTAATGTTAAGATTGAGGTTGCTTCTGATGACAAAATTTTGAAAAGTCGGGCTCAATACTTTACAACTGGAGAGGTTCAGCATCTAGACAGCTACGGTTCTTAGTTTTGGTGGCGGCATAGATCGAGAATCCGGATTCGCACAAGTATATTGTGGCAAATGGAAATAGAACACGTTTGCTTTTTCAACAAGGGGGTAGAATTTTTTGTTTTCCAAACGTATCCAAAAGTGTGAGTAACCATTACTATCGAAAGTAGATTTCAAGGTTGAGTCTGAGGAAATTTCTATCAACAACTCATATTCATTCGATGGTAGAATATTCGGCTTTTTTGATACAAAGAATGGATTGACCACCCATTCGTACTCCTGCAGCTTCTCATCTTTGCAGTGACAGCTGTCATAGTTTTCCCTTGCAGTGATGTATTCATTTCATTCAATTTGGCGAAAATATCTGCCAAATAAGCAAGTATACATTGCCAGTTTTCATCGTTAGTAATCTCTGCTAATTTGGTAGTCTAAAAGTAAAGTTAGGACTTCTAAAACGTAATTCATATAAACGAGATAGTGCATTCCCTCATGAGAGCCACCTTACTTCCGTATGGAGAAGCAGAGAATGATGAAGGTTTCCCATATCTTCACACAGTATTTTGAAAAGTCTTGATTTCAACGGCTGGGATTTTATGTAATTAATCATGCAGGCATATTTTTCGTAGCTAAAGCATGTCTGTGGAGAACACAATGACTACTACTGCAATCCTTCGAGCTCTCTTTTATTTTTGTTACCATTCCGACCATTGGACCCGTCATAGCTTTTGCACCATCTATGCACACGTCCATGCAATTAGACCATGGAATTTCGTTGTTTCTTAAAAAAAATCATCCAACAAACGGAATATTTCAGTACCTGTTGTATGGACAGGTAGTGGTTTGCACAATGAAGAGGTCCTCTTCGAAACATCCCGAGAGTGCATAACAAACAAAGGCCAATAAAATCACTAATCCCGCAATGTCAGTAGATTCATCTATTTGGAGAGAAATTGAATTGTGTTGGATGCGAGAAACCAGAGATTCTTTCACGTCATTTCACATGTCAACTATCCGTCTCTTGACAGTATTGTTTGAAAGTGGCACTGAAGATATAAGTTTTACTGCCTTTTCATCTAACATACAAGAAACAATATCGCTAACACACTGTTTTATGAGGGTTTCCGCAATGGTATGAAAATTGCGTGTCTTTGCCACCCGATAACTTACCAACAAGGAAGCTTTTAGTTAGTTTTCATTAATTGTTTTTGCATGAGTTTTCATGCAGTGTTGAGAAGCAGCTAATTCAGCTCTCTTCCTCTTGAAAAAATCAATCTCTTTAGTATGGAGGTCCGGATGAATATCCTCAAAATGACGACGCAATTTAACTGGAACCATCGAACTGTTCGGAAGGGCTCGCGCGCAAATTATACACTGAGCTTTACCCTCCTCGGTCTCGATAAAGCCCATTTTTGAATAACTTTCGTTGTGCTTACGCTTTTTAGTTATTGTATTTCAGCGGGGTACTGCAACTAATCGAGAACTTGCGGAGTTTTCGCATAATAAATCCGGCTGTGGAGCTTCATGTGACTGTTCTTCATTCGGCCGTCCTCCTTCATCCTCAATTTCAACCAGGAGCTTTCCTTGCTCTGAAAGCGATGGAGAAACTGCTAGTTTTTTTCAATGATCCTGACTTCAGTCGTCGCTTCATGGTGGGAGTAATAAACTACGCAAAAAGAAAATGGTGCACTCACGAAAATTCAACATTGAATGTCTCGAGAAAAAGCGGGCTACCGTCTGCCGCACGTAAAGCGAGGAGAGCATACGAGTCAATGAGCACTCTGATTGGTCGGCTGAAATCACGCCATTTCCGAAGATCATGGGTAAAAAGTTTTTACACGTCACATCGTCGCGTCGTTCAAGATCGTGTGCGCGTCGGCTTACGGCTCACGCGAACTCCGGAGTTTACAGAAAATCGAGCTAGGAAGCCACATCCATCTTCTTCTTCTTAAGGTTGGGTTTGTATGTCATTGGCACCTCTGCTTTAATCAGCATTTTGTACCATTAACTCAAAATCCAATGTTTCCTAGTTCCAGCTACTCGGGTCACCTACTTTATTAATAAAGTTCGATAACCCTTGGTGTAATTCTCTAGTATGGATGATCCCTAAAGAAGTTAATCTAGGGAGGGCAAGGGCCTCGCATTCGTAAATGATGTGCTTGGCCGTTTCCTCTTGCGTATGACATTTCCTGCAGATAGGGTCTTGCTGAAATACTCCCGTTTTATGGAGGTGTTTTCTGAAATAGTAGTGCCCAGTTATGAAGCCTACGATTCAACGTATATTCTGCCTAGAGCATCTTAGAATTTCAGAAGCAATCGTCGCTGATGATCCACAGATCATACTTTTAGCATGGGTTTGACCAGGAGTGTTAAGCCAAGCTTCATACATCTTCCGTTTTTCCCATCTAATAACATTAGTTTTTGCGGTCTTCAAATCCCACAAAAAGGTTCTGCACCAATGGGAACAAAAGACGATCCAGGCCGCATCCATACACGCTGTTCAAAGGTGGCCCGGACCTCCTAAAAAACGCAGGCGGACACCTAAGGGGTCCGTGAACCACACGTTGGGAAGCCCTGACTTAATCTACGCTCATCGTTGTTGATTAGTCATTTTTATAACGAGCAACCTACTGTGATATTTTGTTTTTACCAGGTTGAATTTCACAAAAAAATAACTCGCAGCGATAAGTAGTCCCAAATGCTGATATAATGCGCAGAGCCAACCGTTTTAAATTTGGAAATTTATCTTCGAGGATATATTTTTAATAATATTCAATCTTGTTCCCTTTGAACAGGTAGTTCGATGCTTGATTGTGATTCTATTAGCTCCAATCGTAAATTTGGATCCGCTGCTTCCATCTCCACATTAAATGGAGCTAAAAATATTATAAAACAATTCTTCAAACTTTTCTATATGTAGGACAATCTGGTGTTGAAATTCATCAAGTAATTTTTCGATTTCAGTACGGTATTGGAAGACGTTTTTATGGTTACTCTTACAGTCATTTAACAATGGGAAATGAATCAAATCGTTTGACCGCAATTCATTTTCATAAAATTGCAACTTTGCTGCAAAGGTTTTCATATCTTGATATAACAATCGGTAATCAATTTATTTTCACCTTGTAACTTTTGGCTTAGCTCATTAATTAAGTTTTATTGTTATATCTGTTAAAAAGCATAAATCTAGCGTTCATAGATCACCCGAAAGTTCACTTATATTATGACCATTACTGTTCATGAAAGTTTCAATTTCTTCCATTAATTTCCGAAATCGGAATAAGCAGTTTCCGCTACTTAATCACCGAATTTTGGTGTGATAAATGAGATCGCCGTATTCAGATACCAGTTCTCTGAGAAATTTTTGAAATATAACGATGCTTCAATGGATTGTTTTTAATGGAATTAATTACGTTGACAACAACTTTCTTCACATGAGACATATTTAACACTTGTGCACATAGATTCTCAAGGTGCAAAAAACAATGACAAATAAACATTTCAAAATCATTTGAATTGTTTCTCAAAGCTTTTATTTGATCGAAAATTAAAGTAACAGCTCTAGCATTTTTCCAACCATTGACGGGTTCCATCTGTTGCAGTGTCTACAAGATTTTTCAAATTTATCTGGCAACTTTGCGAGCAATTTAGGACAGTATCCTTACTATCTCTTCCGGTGGTCGCACCTTTCAAACTGACAAGTTTGAATAGTTTTTTAATAATATTCATTTGACTATCGACACCTCTAATATAAAATAGCGAATTGAGCAGTATCATTTATGTCTGATGCTTCATCCAAATCTAGTGAGAAAAATACAAATCTTGCTGTAATTGTGTTTAGATATGCACAAATCTCACTCGAAATGTTTTCTATTATTCCGTTTATAGTTTGACGTGACAGACTAATTTTGGATGAAGAGATTTAGTTTTTCTGGACAGATTTCCTCAATTGCGACAATTAGATATAGTAACCGTTTGTAAAAAGCTTCAAATATTTAGCAATAATGTGGGATACTCGAAAGCAAACACTAACAATATCATTTGATTGGGCAGTTTGATTATGAAATATGTATTGTTGGGAAATCAAATTGTTCTTCAAACTTTTCCATTTCGCCAGCGCAAATCTCGCCAAGCGAAAATTAAGTCGCCAATTGGCGACAACACATAGTATACACATAAAATTTTTTAAATAATGTTGTTTTACATAAAAATTTTTAAATTTATTTAATTGTTGTTTTCATGTTCACGTTATGCGTGGAATGATGGGTGCCAGAGCCTCAATTTATTTACTTATTATATTAGATTACAATTTATCGGGTGATGCATATTTCAAAATCTTTATATTTTTTTAAAAAATATTTTTTATGTGAATTTGTTACGATTATTATTTTTTAAGATATATTTTTAAAATCTGATTTTTTCTAGAAAGATTTTATGAAATTATTAAATTTGTATACATAGCATAAAATTATGAAATGTAAAAAAAAAGAGTCGAAATAAAGTCGTTGACAGTAAAAGACCGTCACATGTTTTGGAAACGTAGCAGTAAAAGGTTACCAGCGGAGTTATTCCCTATAGCGCTGGTTGTATCATTTTTGGCGACTTTATCGCCTGCAACGGCGAAATGGAAAAGTACGAAAACTTCAATCAGGCCACAAAAAGTCTTTAACTGGGCTACGGGTTGGGCATGCCTGGTTTAGACATTCAAAGCAACTGCTCTGCAGGAAGTATACAGTGCGGTGCTGCTCTGAGAAAGAGATTATCTTGTACTACGTATCTCTGATTAATTGGTCAGAAGATGTAAAAAAGCTAGTAAATGAATTTATGAAGAGTAAGTACAATGATCACCTAGAAGTAAATATATTTGTTCACTTTGAGTTGCTCGAAAAATACATATCTTTGGTCATCAAATTAATTTTAAATAAAAAATTTTCGATTGTATTTATAAAAATTAAATGTCAAGGTATACTTAAATACCATTTTTAAATTTGCAGTTTTATCACCAAAAAGATGTTAAAAATCTGGACTGAAATGCATATAGATTTTTAAAAAAATAACTTGCATAAGGAAAATTAAAAACATTTAGAGAGAGTGAGAGAGCGAATACTTTTAACATATAATTCATAGAACAAACAACAGTTCAGTTTAAGGAATGGAATGGCTGATGGAGAAAAGAAATGTGTTAGTTTTGGACTTATACTTACACAAAAAATAAATAAAAGGAAGAAAAGCATTAATAACTTTTTCACAAGACTTTTTGGCAATACCCAATTTAGTATAAATTACCATGATATCTTGGACCGTTTGATCTAATTAATTTATGAAAACTATCCCTTCCGAACAAAAATATGGATTAGATTATGATATAAATGCATATAAGTGTGACACATTTTGTTTTTTTTTTCTTGGAGATGATAATTTGAAACAAACTTGAAGAGACTGAAAAAAATTTAACGATTGATTTAAAAATATTTTATTCTAGCTAATTAAAAAATTAAGTTAATTTTGATTGAATCAAACACATACACTTATCATATTTTATTCCAAATTTATGCGTAATCATTAAAGAGGAATTATTTCATAAAATGAATATCTTTTTAATGACGATTATTTCTTTACGATTTAACGAATCAGTCTTAATTGCTCTGAACGGTTATGTTTGTGCACGAGAATTTAAACTTAGGAAAAGACTGTTAGGTTTAAAGTAAATTTTGAGCTACTAAATATTTCAGAAATCTACGATCTGTAGTTATGTATCGAAACAGTAAAACATTGGCGGCTGATGTAGGATTAAAATATTTATCATAATCTTTACGAAACAACATTGTCCGATATAGGATTACTTGCCACTATATTGTCACTATTTGCACATGAAAACTAAACAGACAGATACCAGTAGCTCAAAGTGGATTCCCAGCAATTAAGGCATTCTGAATAGAGGTTTATTCTACCGAAGTGGACACATCTTAAACTATATATACCATTAATTTTAAAAATCTTTACAGAATATTAAAGTATGATGCTACTTTTTGGTCAAATTTAGGACTCTCCTAGTTATTCTACTGCCAGCGGCTTAAAGTGGATTCCAAACAACTAAGATATTCTGAATAAAGGCTAACTTGACCAAAGATGCAACATAAATTATATTCCGAACCACTAAAACATCCTTTCCTGAAGTACCGTAAAGTAGTATATTTGTGAGTAATTTTTAAAATCTTTACAGAGTATTAAAGTATGATGCTACTTTTTGGTCAAATTTAGGACTCTCCTAGTAATTCTACTGATGCCAGCGGCTTAAAGTGGATTCCAAACAACTAAGATATTCTGAATAAAGGCTAACTTGACCAAAGATGCAACATAAATTATATTCCGAACCACTAAAACATCCTTTCCTGAAGTAGCGTAAAGTAGTATATTTGTGAGTAATTTTTAAAATCTTCACAGAGTATTAAAGTATGATGTTACTTTTTGGTCACTTTAAAGACTACTAGTAATTCTACTGATGCCATCGGCTTAAAGTGGATTCCAAACAACTAAGACAATCTGAATAAAGGCGTATTTGACTAAAAATGCAACATAAATTATATTCCGAGCCATTAAAACATCTTTTCCTGAAGTAGCGTGAAATAGTATATTTGTGAATAATATTTAAAATCTTTACAGAGTATTAATGCATGACGTGACTCTTTGGTCCCTTTTTAGATTTCAGCAGTTTCTATTAATACTAGTGGTTAAAAGTGGATTCTATTCAATTAAGACATTCTGAATAGAAGCTTATTTATTCGAAGCATCCAGTAAAAATTATATTTCAAACCACTAAAGTATTCTCTCATGAACTATCATTAAATAATTTTAAGTAATTTTGCAAATCTTTACAAAGTATTAATATCTGATGAAGATTACTTTTCACTTTATGGTCACTTTAGACTGTAGTGGTAATTTTACTAATATCAATGCTTAAATTAGATTCCAAGCAACTAAGACATTTTGAATAGAGGTTTATTCTATCGAAGCATACAATATAAATTATAATCCAAACCATTAAAATATCTTTTCTAAAGTAGCATTAAATAATTTTTAAGTATAATTTTACAAATCTTTACAAAGTATTAATGTCTGATATAGATTATTTTTTACTTCATGATCACATTTTGAACTCTGATGGTTATGCTACTGATACCTACGTTTTTGAAGAAGGATACCAAGCAACGAAAAATTTTGAAATCGATGACTTATTCAACCGAGAACTACAAGGTGAATGCTTTAAATGGTTTGAAATGGATTCTAAACCATTTGAAACATTCAGGCACGATTAAGTTATTTGCAATCATTTTTATGAAGCATCTTTGTTTAATACAGGTTTGCTTATGTCTTTTTGCGCACAAGTAGGCTTGTTTGACCAATACGAACCACTACAATTCCGCACCACTACAGGTAAGTTTAAAAAGGGAATCGAACCCATGAACTGTTGCAAATGCTAGAATGTTAATTATTTAATAGAAAACTTGTTTCTTTCTTTTACCAATAGAGGCAAATATATATTTTATGTTCTTAAGGATTAATTTTGTTTTATGACCCAATTATATTAAGTAGACGCGTAATATCATTAATTTTATCGAGCGTGAATAAAGTGGATATATTATTTCGTTGCAAATCATTTAATTAGTATAGAAATAATTACAATAGGATGTTCATATATTTAATCAATATATCTTATTAGCTCATGCAATAATTTATTCTTTAGTGTATCATTGGCGATAAATATTGACCTTTCAATTTTGAAAGGATGGCACAGTTACAGGTAAATAACCCACACATTATAGGAATTAATTAAAGACAGCCTTAACTTCAGAATATCATCCGTAAAGAAAAGAAAAATAAACCATCCTTTTTTTAAAAAAAAAGGATTGGCCTACAGAGGTAATTATTAATTCAAATTTAAAGTAATTATTCCTATTAGAAATTTGGCTTGTTTTTTTTATTTTCTCAATTCAATATGTACTCGCAAACATCGATAAAACAATGGATTCTATTGGGAAATCGATATATATACTGTTGTTGACAAATATTCGCAGAATCCCTCTATTGTGACTGAAACTCTCTGTCTAAGTTTAACAATGGGAAATTAAACATTTTTATCTATTCATTATTGACAGGAATACAATTAAATAGCAATAAAATCAGTTTTAATCTTTTACAGCATGCTCGGCTTAACTGTTTGAAACTACATTCTCTCTCATCTTTAATTACGTGTCCTGCTTTATGACGGCTTAATAGTCTTGATATTTGGTTGAACATTATTTGTCTTACTTTATTATCCGTTTAATTGTTTTTGATCACACATCTGGTAAAATAAAAAAAATTGTTAAAAATCAGAATAATACAATAAATGGACCAGTTATTCTAATTATTATTTTACAAACATGCTAAACATTAAGAGATCTTAAAATGTAATAATTATTACTAGAAGGAATATTTTTGGGAAATTTTTATATATTCTAAATTCACAGACGGACAAGTATAGTAAATCATTATTTGGGTATTAACGTGTCATTAGAGTTACAATAATAAAGTGCTGGAGTCATTCTGAAATAAAATTATTTACAAGCGATTTTTTTTTTCAATAATTATTTGTTAACACAAACGGTAGAAATGAATATGACACAGATGCCGTATAACCCTTTTGGCTCATTTTTTTATTTGGTGATATTTTTTGTGATTTTACTGTCCCTTTTAGTAACTTAGATTTCTCATTGGACAAAAGGATAAAAAAATACTGAGGTTATTCAACAAAATTCTATTCTGGAAACTCTAGGTTATATGTCACAATTACGGCAGTTTGGCGGACATATTTTAATCACCAAAATATTTTGAAGTACATAAAAAGGAATTATACGCCATTTTTGCTAAGAATATTAGTCCGTATTCATTTCTTGATCCCAGAATTCAAACTGAATTCACTAGATGGGGGCTACATATCTATGTTTTATCGATATCTACATTAAGCTATGCCGTGTTAACTCTCAGGAATCGATGAAAATATCATATTTTATTTTTTATAATATTATTTTTACAAATAATTTAAATATTATTAAATACGAATCAGATCTACATCGGTGGAAAGTCCTTAGTGCTAAAATTAACTTTTAAACGGTAAACTTCGAGGCTTTACTTCCGGAAATTACAAAATACGAATATCTATTTTCTCTTAAATCAATTGTCCGCCTTTTAATTCCATTGGAAAAGCTTTTTAGAACAAATATATTTATTTAATCCACAAATAGGCTTGCCTAAACATGTGTTAAGAAATTTTCTTATCTGATGACAATAAAAAATGAATAAATAAAGCAGGAAGCAGCATTAAATAACTGAAAAAGAAAGAAAGTTATAAAAAAAGAACAAAGCTAAATCGAAAAAGAACAAATGTAAATCGAAGCATTTTGTTCCGCGGAGTTGCTCAGGAAAATTTACGGTTGACTGAAAAGAATACTCTGTAATAGTGAAAAATGAAGCGGCAACATCAAAGAGGTGAATGTTTATATTTTATCTTCTGTGAACATACTATTTTTGGTTCACTGCGAGCATTTATGGGAGAATTATTGCGTCATATTTCTTTATCATTTTTCTTTTTGCACTTCATTGAGTATTTTGTGTGGTTAAATGAATAAACTCAAACTTAAGAGGACTATAATTTTGAGATTTGATGAATCGATATTTCAACTAGACAAGAAAACAATTTCAATTAATTATTTTCCCGGTAAGTCAGTCGTCTGTCTAAATTTTCACATCTGCTGTTTTCATTTTTTAACTTTTTGCTTTATAATAAAAAAGGGCTTTATTGCATTTTAGACAAAGTCACAGTCAACTATTTGCTACGTGTAATTTCTAGGTTGGTCCTTAAGAAGAAATCTGGTCATCTCTAAGAATGAGCTTTATCAGAAAAGTTTTAGATTTTTTATTCTTTAATCATTTGTAACATTTCCTATAGTTAAAAGTTTCAAAGAATACTCGATAGGTCAGCATTTTTAAAATTTGAATATAGAATATTATTAGATGAAAGTTTCATATTTAAATTCTTGTGGCATAAGAATTAAATGTATTGACGGAAAGTTCTTTCAACTTATGAATAAAAATGCTTAACGTAAAATGAAATAAAAGTTGATTTTTATGTAGATTTCAATCTTTATGGAATAAAAAAGATAAGTAGATCAAATTTTGTCTCTGTTGAATGAAATAAATGGCAACCTTTTGTAATTTTAACATAAATTGACTCTTAGAAGTGAGCATTATTTGAAAATATTTTCTGTCGGCGAGTATTTAATCATTAATTATCGAAACATATACTATACTCAAACACTTAAAAGAGAAGTAATAAGGTCTACTTTAGGCGATTTAATCAGGCAAAGGTCTATTACAATTTTCATATAGTAAAAGATCAGAGCATCAAATTTAGCCATTATTGATTAAGTAAAAGAAAAAAAATATGCCCTAAACGTAACGTAAAACTGTGAATGAGTGTTATTTAAAAAATATTGTCTCAATTTAATGATCAATATATGTATTAAACATAGTATTCAAGAGATTAGGTGAAGTATGACTGACCACTTTAGGCATGTTAAAGCAAATAAAAAACTAACATGGTTTTCATCATAACCCATTTTTTCTTACTAGGAATGAAGCTATGCTAGTTCTTTGCATAAGCTCTATAGAAATTATAGAGTAAAAACATAGTACAAACTTATTTGTTCCTATAAATCACAATGTGCTATTATTTGAAACAGTTTTTTTGCCCAAAGATGTACTGAACCATCAGAAATCTCAAAGTTAATCTCACAAAAAAGCAAATAAAACCATAGAAATATAAAATTATTGAAAATTCAACAAAATTAATCCTTTTGAATACAAATGGTTATTTTATGGAGATTCAAAATTGTTGAATCTTTATAACGATCAGATCCATATGATATGAGACCAGTTAAGCGGTTTTGCACAACTATTTATTTATTTATTTTGAAAAATAGAATATATGACCCTTATTTTCTACTGAAGTAGAAAAATTTGCACGGCAAGAAAAGAAAATTAGGATGAAAGATCAAATAATGTTCTCCATTTTGTTTTGTAGTATACACTTCTAGCTATTAAATTTGCTGCACCAAGAAGAGGGCATTCTGCTTTCCTGTAATTTGCATGAAAGTAAGCAGATTCTCTAATTAGCTCTTTTCAAGGCATTCGTGTAAAATAAGGGGCAGTCGTGGCATTTCATTGTTTTCAAATGCAGAAACTGCGCAGCAGATTTGTCATACAGGAATTGCATTTGAAAGCTACTATCTGAAACATTGTTCTGATTCCGCTTGTGAGAAGGGCACATAACCAGCACATTTCTGTCTGTCAATAAATTTGATTATTGAATCTGGTTATCTCTGATAAGGAATCCATCAAGAATTTCTTTTGATATTATTTTATGTTTAATATATTAATATTTGCTCAGGAAAAAAATATTTTTAATATGCATCTAAAATTGATAAAAAAAACGATTATTAGGATGCCAAATAGGAAAATAAATATACATTGGGCATCAGAAATATGAATATAAATGATGCCAATGTACAGGGTGATCTTTTTTAAAGTGACACTGTTTGGAGCGTCCTGTAGCGCGATCTAATAGCCGAAATAGCGCCAAACCTGGTATTTAGACTAATCAAAACACGAGAAAAAGGATTCCGCAAAAAAAAAAATTAGCCCCAAAAATCGCCGCTAACGTATTTTGTGGCGATTTATAATGTATAAAATGTGAGAAAAGAAAAAATACTAACATATACAATCGCACTATTAAATTAACAATGTTTATTTACGAACTTAACTTCCCCGGTGAGGAATTAGACCACATTCCATGTGAGCACCGTTCTCAGAAATTACACCGTCCATTTTGAGCTCAACGTTCTCCACAGCCGTACGTAACATATCACGAGGAATATTCCACACTGTCTTAGTTATGTTGTCCTTTAGAATAGACAAATTTGATACTCCACCAACATAAACGCACGTTCCGGTAACGTGAGAGGCATGGCCACTGGAGCTCATTTACTTCAGCTGAGATTATTTGTCGGAGCTGTCTACTATTTGCTTTTATAGCTCCTGTTACTGGCGCTGTCATTGCACAACATTTGCATTTTGCTTTGATACCTGTGTTTTATGCTAATTCTCGTTATTGTAAACTATAGCAGCGCCACAAAATGCCCTAGCGTTGACTTTTAAACTAAAACTTTTTTCACGGAATTTTTTTTCCCCATGTCTTGATTAGTCTAAATACCAAGTTTGGTGTCATTTCGACTATTAGATCGCGCTACAGGACGCTCCAAATACTGTCACTTTAAAAAAGATCACCCTGTACTTTAAAAGAGTATTTTTGACCCCATAAAAAAGGCTGTAAAAATGAAAATTATTAATCTAAACTTACTGTCTTTTTTGTACTTATGAATCGTAAAATTGCTAATTTCTAAGGATAATCTTTTACCGAAAATGGATGTGTGAGGTATTTGTGTCAGACCTATGAATACTAAACGAATTTTTAATTAGGAAATAATTGTTTGGTTTTATCTCGTTAATTAATTACAAATATGAACTGAACTAAATAAAATAACCATTATATATATATATATATATATATATATATATATATATATATATATATATATATATATATAATAATAAAAATTAAAAGGATAGTACAATATATGTATAAAGTTTGATTGTACTTAGTATTCACTGCAACTATATGGAAATCTGTCTTATTGTTTTTGAATCATCCATCGACTGCTGTGAAGTCTTTTCTCTTTGAGTAGAAATGCACGTAAATGACGCAACAACCGCTTTGCCGTTTTGCGTGCAACTCCCACAAGAGTTAAATGAACTCTTATTTTTATATCAGTAGAGGTCGCCGTAATTTTGCACGATTGTCAATCATTAGAATGATTTCGGGAAAAGCTGCGATGAGGTAGTTTTTCGTTAGAGAACATATTACCGAAAAAGAACTGCTGTAGGACAAAAGCGTGCGTCATGAAATTTATGCAAACGTCTCCTTGTGGATTTGATAGTTATTGCAAGAGGCATGCTCAAGAAAAATTCCATTAATTTACTGACCTTAAGCGAAATACAAAAGTAATCAGCTGTTGATGACAACGACACGACAACTTAACAATGTACTAGACAGATGGAAAAAGACAATCACACAATTAAGAAGATTATCCATTGTTTAATCTCAACTTTTAGAAATTCAATTTTCGAAGTTTTTTAAATTGATATTTTCTATATAGCTTAATGGTAGACGAAAAACTAGGCTTCCGAACCTAAAAAATATTAAGTATATAAACTTTGCTTTATTTTTTATAAAATGAACTATTATAATTAAGCCCTTCAATTAAATTATTTAGTCTTACTAGGATTTAGTAAGAGAAGGTAAAGAGTTCAACCCCAGTGCGTTGGCGCCTTTACAGATACTATCTAAATTTTTCAACCTGGTAGAAAAAGCAGTCGGTCCTCATGAACCATAATTAGTATGTTTGTTATCTCTAAAAAAGAGACTCATGCTGAGAAGATCTATGCAAGTAAAATGTAACACTGGATCCAAAATATCTTTGATTGGTGTAGAGAGGAGAGTGCCAGCTCACGTGTCAACATAGTCATTTAAATGTTGTTTGAAATTCAGAAACATTTTGCTGCGTTTAGTAGAATCGGTGATCTGGAACAGGCAACTAGATATATGTTAGTAACTAAACATAATTTAGGTTATTCAAATAGAGTGGTTTGTCATTAACATTCTTTTGTAGTAAGACTGTTCTGTGTGGGTTTGGAAAGTACATTAGTTCGATCCCAGACCCTGTTTAAAAAAACGAAAGCTAGGTAATGCTTTCTGAATGCAAATTTATCTGAGTGGGTGCTTGAAAGTTTTCCGGTTTTCACCCTTATCTTATGACACATGCTGCTTCAGTTGTCAAAAATAGAACAGTTGGAAACACACACATTAACCAATACAGAAATTCTTCTGGGGTTAATTTGGGGCTGAAAGGAGTCGCTTTCCCACCCACATGGTGTCGGGTACCCAACCATCCGATATCTAACCCAAACGCAGCGTGTCATGCGGGAAGATCGTTCCTAAGACGGATAATGAAAATATTACAGAGATACAACAACGCAAAGGAGAGGGTTGGTTTATTTGTCACACACTATAGAACATTTTTTGCATTGCTCGAAATTATGGATATTTTAGGCAAATAATCATTAATGACACTAAAATTTCATTAAAAAAAGTTTTTCTTTTCACTTCCTTCGTGAAAATATCATTTAAAAATGTTATAAGAAAAACGGATCCGAATTCCCGTTTCTATAAATACTGCAATTACCGATTAACAATTTTCTCGTTATTGTTCGTATTTATCTGATTTTACTTACTTTGTGCACCCAATCTAGGGCTAATTAAAAATAAATTATGTTATTCCTTTATAGAGTCAGAGATGGTTGATTCTATTTATATAAATCTTTTGTAGGGTCCTTTTCGTTGATGTAGTTGTTGAGAAATTTGGAGGCGGTGAAAGTTGCAGTTAGGTGATGACATCGTCACTTGATCGTCATTCATAATAAGGAGGCGATTAACTCTGCTTAGCGGTTTTCGGTCGGGTGAAATAGGCAGCCAGGAATGCACTGCTGCGACTTAACCTAAAAAGCCTGCTGAACAATTTGAATCATTTCATGGTTTCGTGTCAGAAATTGAGAGACTTTTCGAATCACAGTTTTTGTAGAACCACTTCTAGCATCAAAAATTTGAAAACAACCAAAAGAAAATTTACAAACGGTTCACCAAACTAATTTTGATATAACAATTTCACAGACTAATGTTATCCACACCAAATATGGTTTAGTTGGAAAAGTGGACCCCATATTGCCAGCCTAGCTGGCACACGACAACAACAGAGACTAATGCTGACGTATAATGCTCGGCTATTAGGATTTTCACCTTTGAACGTTACAAGGGGGTGGGAAGTGATGGCACTTTATATAGTGGGGCAACCAGAGGGCGTGCAATCGTCAGTAGATCTTCATAATTTAGGAGCAGGGACCAATCAGAAGACCTCCCAGTTTTGCCATGCAACCCTCAGAAGGGTCATTTCCCATGGAGGCCATTATACGACCACGAAATATTAACGCCGCCCCCAGCCGCCATTGGCGAACACGACGGATGATTGATTGATTGGGTCGCGAATTGAACTCACTACCTTCAGATAATGAAAACGAATGCCCTCACCAACCACGCCACTGCGGCCCCTTTTTTAAACACTAATAATGTGCTTTTGTTTACTTGTCGTCCTAAGGTTGTTTTTGAACCTAAGAGCTAATTCTTCAGGAGAGTAGTAAATGCTGAGTTATAAAAACATCCTCATCCGAGATTGGAATTGAACCTGTGTACTAATGAAGTGAAGGACAGAGTGCTTACCATTCGTGGGACAAGAAAAAGAAAAGGCCTAGCTTGTCTCTTTAAAGTGTGTGTCAGCTTGACTCTAGAGTAGAAGGAATGTGACAACTCCAGGCATCAACTACCTAGCATCACCTTTTTCAGCTTATGTTTGGTCCCTCACATAAAATCTTCTACCCTGTCTGGTGTTTAGATGCCAGTTTTAAGCACATTTCATAATTCTCTTAAGAGAACGTGAGCGAATCAAAAGGAAAACATCGCAAGAATTTTTGAAAGACCCAAATATAAAAAAGATGATGGTATTCTATTTTTCAAATGTTACAAACTATAGTGAAATATTGGAAAATTAAAAAAAATTAATAAAAATAAAAAACAGATTATTATAAGGAGAAAAAATAGTGAGTCCCACATTGAAGTAGGGAAAAGGGAAATTTCAATGGTTTTCTCAAATGCGAAAACCATTAAACGATCGAAATCAAATAAAAAAACTATTAAATGAAGTGCCAAAGTTAAAAAAAACGAAGATAAAATTATTCCAGAAAGAGAGCATATTAAACTGAGGAAGATGAGGTTGAATAATTAATTCATTTATCCTCGCGTAAAGATGTGAGAAAAAAGTTAATTGTCATTTGGTATTTTCAAAATACATCATGCATTGGTTATTATCTTTCAAAGCTTATGTTTTCCTAGAGGTAGAAGGGGAATAAATATGTCAAGAGTTGTAACACACTGTAAAAATGCTGTTCTTAATTTAATTTTATGATGAATTCTAATATATAATTTATTTTTGGGGCTCACAACAGGCTGTTGGTACGACACATCTCATCTGAGAGAAAGATTTCAGGTTCGAACCCCACCACTACACACCTATTGTTCAATAAACGAAGTATATTGTGCTTCTGTTGTTTGCATGCATGTCTATGAGGTTTGGTGCTTGAGAGTTTTCCAAGTTTTCTGTTTCGCGTAACGTAAGTGTGGACCTTATTCATAAAAAGTTCTTCCGGAAGGATAGCTTCTTTGTCGCTCAACGGACATTATTTATACACACGAGAGCTAGTTAGACAGGGACATACAGATTAAAGTGGATGCCGAACTCTACAAACATCCCATCAATGAACTATTGAACCGAATACAAGATCGCTACTCATTTGGTTACCGGCTTACCCCGGAAGGGTCGATGTGAAACTATTTTACAACACTTCTATCGAAAATATTATGCTTATTCTTTTACAAGTTCACGCAATTTTATGGTTAACCCAATTTCAATTTAGAAATTGGTGATTATTTTTTATTTGATTACAAAATGGACAAAAATATTTTGTTTTCTATATACAAATTAACTAAAAATTTGCTTTTGGAATGTTAAAAAACTTTGATGCTGGGGAAGAAATTTGGAGCATAATAACAGATAAAATTTCCAATTTGTGTGTAGTTGATGAAAGATACGTTTTGATCTTTCAGAAACAATTATTTCTACTCACTGAATTAACTATATCAAGATTTGATATCCTTAAATAAAATTTATGATTTAACAAATAGATTTACAGAATATGTGTTCAGGAGACCTTTTAGCCTTTTTAGGCTGAAGAAACTAAAAAGATTTAATGATTAATTTTCTGTAATAATTCTTTTGAAACATATTCGCGAACTGTTTAATTTTTCATTCAAAATAAGTTCATTGTAAAATAGGGCAGATTTATATTTCAATAAATTAAATACTAGACTCGTTATTTAATACTAAAAAATATAATGAAATTATTCATTCTTTTGATAGATTATATGATATAAATTTTGAACTATTAATAATGAACCCTATACCGTTCTAGTGAAGGATATGAATTCACTTCTTCCATGGATCGAGTTGGCAAAGAAATGTTTAAAGCTCTGGCGTTTGGTTCAACAGTTCGTGAGTTCGAATCCCACCTTGGGCTTGGATGATTGTAGTGGTTCGGAATCCACTTATTTAATTTTATTGCTTATAAAATTAAAGACAATTTGCTTGGAAATATTTCAAGAAATAACTCCGAGATTCCAGATCACTCCAAACGGATCATTTTGATTTCTATGGGTGAATTTAATATTACTACAAAATCAGTAATAGTAACAATTACCCAAATGAATGGAATTTTGCATCTATTTTATGATGAAATATTTTCATAAAAATACATTGCAAAGTTAATCAATGAGCTAGTTTCTTTTTCGATTGTAAATAGCAAAACAACTAAACTTTGTCATTGTTGTTGTCGTGTGCCAGCTAGGCCGGCAACATGGGGTGCGTTGCTCCACTTTTCCAACTGAACCATATTTTGGTGTGGAGTCTGACTTCTTCAGTAGCCATAGGGACCCGTTTATAGGGTTGGCAACCATTCACACCTCATTCATACAAGGAAAGAACAAAGACCGGATAGATAGAGAGCGAAAGTACATCCATGCCCTAACCAGGATTCGAACCCACGACCTCCTTATCCGCAGTCAGGCACACATACCACTATACAGTTGGGCGGCAAACTTTGTCATTGAGAACCCTTATAAAATTCAGGAACTCGCACAGAAAAATGACTATTTTGTCTTCTGAATGTTATATGAAAAGAGTAAGAAATAAAGCAAATCCAACAAAATCAAAAGAAATGTAATTTTATTGAAAGTAAATCTACCAATTGATTTGAATCAAGGGAACTGAAATGGTTAAGTAAATATATTTCCAATAATTCCTATACTTCTAATGTTAATTTGAACATGATAATTATTTTTAAATTTTTAATGAATGATAATTGTTTTTTGTCCAAAACGCCCACCTGGTAGGACATTTTACCTTTTCAGCACTACAAAGGGCGGAAGTGATGGCGTCTTAGGACACATAGTGGATAGCCCCGAGAGTGGGTGCGTCTTCTTAATTTAGAAGCAGGGATCCTGAAGAAGAACACAAGGCTTAGTCTACCAACCCCACTGGTATCATTTCACTTGGAGGACATTGCGACCATGACCTATTTAACGTGCCGCAGCCGCCATTAGCGAACACGACGGATCGATTGGGTTTGGATTCTGAACCATCATCTTCCGACAGTAAGACCGAATGACTTAACCAATCAGGCCACGGCGGCCTGAATTATAATCGTAAAATTAAACAATTAAGCTTGAGCAAAAACTAAGTAATATACATTTTTTAATTTTCCAAACTGTAAGCAAAATAATTATTTTATTTAAAATCACCGGCCAGATTTTCTCTCTGGATGCCTGATTGCATCATCAACAAACACTGTGTCAGATTCTGAGAGCATTTGAATTTGACCTTCTCTTTTCCCCAGCTCTGATTTCGCTGCCAACTCAGTCAATAGTGTGTGAATATGAAAGGATATCTGTAACATTTAGAAAACTAAAGAACAGAATGAGTATAAATTCTTTTGGGGTTCATAAAGTTTTCTTCTTCTTCTTATGCCGAGCTGGCAGCCGAATGGTTAGCGCTCTTGCCTTCGGTTCAACAGTTCGTGGGTTCGAATCCCACCTTGGGCATGGATGTTTGTAGTGGTTCGGAATCCACTTTAAGCCGTAAGTCCCGGTCTAATTAGCCCTCGTGTGCAAAAAATGACCGTTGAGCGACAAACCAACCAACCAACCTTCTTCTTCTTATAGTTGGCTTTGTATGTCATTGGACACCTCTGCTTTTATCAGCATTTTGAACTATTAACTCCAAACCCAATGTTTCGTAGTTATAGTTGTTCGGGTCACCCACTTTATTAATAAAGTCCGATAACCTTTTAATGGAGTCTAGGTGTAACTCTCTAGTATGGATGATGCCTAAAGAAGTTAATCTAGGGAGGGCAAGAGCCTCGCATTCGTAAATGATATGCTTGGCCGTTTCCTCTTGCGTATGACATTTCCTGCAGATAGGGTCTTGCTGAAACAGTCCCATTTTATGGAGGTGTTTTCTGAAATAGTAGTGCCCAGTTATGAAGCCTACGATTAAACGTATCTTCATAAAGTTTTGCTTTCAACTATAATTTAACTGCTTGATAACAAATATTAGAAGTTCATAAAAGAGCGGCCATTGGTGCCATCTCTTTCATCCAGATAAGAGAGAATAATTTGCACAATTATATAACATATTTTCTCAACAATTATTTTAATATTCGTAAAAAGTGTTAAGTATAGAATTTTTAAAAGTATTTCAGTGTCGAAAATAGGCATTTCTCTCTCTCTCTAGTACTTAAATTTCAAATTCATATTCGATAAAAATTGTGTGTGTGATGTATTTTAAAATAACAATTGCTAAACACTTAAAAAAATTGTTTGAATCTTTAACTACGAAAAATCCTGGTAACATTCATTATTACAAAACAAAAAAAATACTGAGAATTATATTACAATAATATTTAGTTTCTACATCGAAATAGTCTTCTATATCGATTCTCAGCTACAATATCGATGAATGTATTGTTTTTTTTAAATTTACTACAGTAAAATAGGAAAATTTACTTTGTATAGATGGAAAAGAATTCGAGGTGTACAACTATGCTGAAAATGAAAAATTATATATACATACTTAGCAGTGCAAGTAAGACCCGGACTGTATCTTAAGAATGACGAGTTTGGAATACCCACCCCTCCCCAAGCACCTCGTCATTTTGAGCCAGGTGATGAAGTCACACCAGAGCTGGCACCTTCCTCTCCACATCCATAACATACCAGCGGAAGCAGTTTGAACGCTACAGATGAACGTGGGCACTTTCCCAACCCACAAAGCTCCAGCAACCCAGTGAGTGTACGTGGTCACCCTCACAATCACAGCCAGTGGCAAATGATGCTTCACTTTGCTGATCTTAATTGCAAGCGGCGTAAAGCTACTGAGACACTGGAGCTCAATGAAAAGTTATAGAAATTTTTCCGTTAAATATTCAGCAATAAAAGGAATATTGTTTGTCTTTGATGAAAAAAAATTAGATGATGTAATTGGCAAAACATTGAAAAAATTGGCAAAACAATTTTTAAAAAATAATGAAGGTTTGAAATTGCTTATTCAAGATTTCACAAAAACTAGGAAAAGGTAATCATCATAGTTGGCCAGATAGCTATTTGTGGGACTTTGAGATCTTTCCAAATTACATCTGACTAGTCTTCAATTATCTTCATAATTTACAAAGTCCGACCCCAAGAATCGAACTATCTCAGTTTCGGTCTTCCTAGCTTTCAACAACCCTGTGTGTACTGCAATATATTTTTAAAAACATCATTAGTAGGCATTCACATCAAGTATACCCTTTTTTTCACTCTATTTATTTTACAATATTTTATAATATCAGATTGCTTATGAACCCACTGTAACTCCTAATTATATATCCTCTCCCAACAATTTTATTATTTGTTGATATCAATAAGTATTTTTTGACTCAATAGAATGGACAGCTTATAACCTAAAGATGTCGTAAGGTTATATCCATTGCGCAAACTGACTTTCGGGAGGCAGACTTTCAGTAGAAAGAAGGAAACATTCATATGTTGCAAGGGAGAAAACCTGGAAAACCCCAGAACATCCGCAATCGAGTTATCCAAACGCTTAACGCTCAGGCATTCGGTTTAACAGTTTGTGGGTTCAAATCCCGCCACGGACTTGTATGCGTGTTATGTTTTTGAATCCAATCTAAACTATAGGATTTTTACTAATTAGCCCCTCGTAGGAAAAGAATGACCATTAAGCAACAAAAAAGCAAACCACCCTGTCAGACATATATGAAGAAGCATAATTTTCATCAATTATTCAATTGCTGCTAAGATCGAACCTGGGACCTTTCGATCTGAAAAAGCGCTCCACCACTTGGACACAGGAAGTACCTGTCACCAAATATTCTTATTTATTTCAAATGAAGAAATAGGATTTTTTTCCACATTTTAGGCATTCTTCAGATCCCAGAGGCACATGCGAGTGCACATTTATGAGAATTTTGTAAATTTGAAACTTTATATTTTTTGAAAGATTTTATTTAGTCCATTAAAAGTGTCTGATTTGCCAGCCAAGTCTGAATCTCAAGATCAGTACTGTTATCAGAAGTGATAAGCGATATGTAATTAAAACTCTAGTTTCTGATTTATAAAAAAAAGCACAGATATATTAAAACAATAATACTAGTTGCTCAGAGCAACATAATGCAAACAACATAAGAAACAGCATAACAGCAACATAAGCAACAGCGACGAATTAAAAATAAAATTGGAAGAATATTCGATCAGGCTAAAAAAGAGATGAGTAAGTAAAAATCACATGCATTTTTATACTTTTAAAAATATTTTTAAATATTTAAACAAAATTCAAAAAATACTATGAAAACAATAAAATAAATATTCAGAATTGAAAATGAAGATGGGAAAATAAAGTAACAAATATTTATTCTAAGTTGTAGATTCATAATTTCATATTTCACTCAAGATTTTAATGCTGTACACTATGAAAAATTGATGAGTATATAAGAGAATAAAATAATAATTAGAAAATCGTGTTGCACAACAAAATTAAGTAACGAATAAACTATAGAAAAAAATATTGATTTCTATTGCCAAATACATTCAAATTATTTATTTAATTACAAATCATCTAAATCAAATTTAATCAATCACTATGTAAATTAAAAAAAAAGATAAATATTTAGTTTCAATAAAACTATTACCAGAACAAATTCTCATGAAAATGTTCGAGACTTATTCAAAAGTTTCATTTAGCTAAATAAAAGATTAATTGCCAAATCTTGTAACCCTGCTACAGTCCAGTTGCAGAAACCATTCCATTAACCCACACCAATGGCTCTACCGCGAAAACACAAAACCGCGAAGGGTTCAAAATAGAATATGCCGAGTTACCAGTTAGGGACGGCGAAAACCAGCGAACTAAATGAACGAGACTTCATAAACAGTACTCACTTTTCGAAACTCGCGAAGGGAAGGAGACTTCTTGGAATACAACTCTGCGGATGGATAATTTAATTAATATTCTGTTGCAGCGAAACGACAGCTCTGAAGATTGGGGATTCTATTTGGCAACGGATGCTAACGATCAGCTTGTGATAGACAGAGTAAGTCCTCGCATCAATTAACAGCTGCAACTCTTTATTTTTTTCATTTTTATCTGATTGCAAAATGTGTGTGATTTTCTTTCAACAGGCTCTTTATTTCTGGCGCTACTAGTGGTGATTATTTGATTTGTTGCATATTTTTTTTATTAATTTTGTATAGGCAACGCTATCTGTTTTTGTTTGTGGGAAATTATATAATCGCAGATTCGTTTAAATGTTTCAAGAAATTATAGACTGTTGCAGTATTCCAAAATTTTTTATTATAGTTATGCTAACTATAGTCAAAATTAGTATTGCACTTTTTTTATATTTAATAGTCTTAAAACCAAACTAATAGT
Organism: Latrodectus hesperus; assembly: GCA_037975125.1. Taxonomy (NCBI): domain Eukaryota; kingdom Metazoa; phylum Arthropoda; class Arachnida; order Araneae; family Theridiidae; genus Latrodectus; species Latrodectus hesperus. The sequence goes on along the minus strand of CM075860.1, from coordinate 4,250,034 downwards.
TTTTTTTTTGTAAACTTAAATTCAAATTATTACATTTAATATTAATTATTAATAAGCTGATTATTATTCTTTCGTAAATCTAGTATTCTACTAGATTGTACTATTACAGTAATTACAAGTAAAGTACATTGTTTCTGTCTTGTGTGTAAATCTATCATACCAGATTTAAATAAATTTTGTTATAAAAATTATGTAAAATAATACGTAGTTATATTTAAACACTCTTATTGGAATTATAAAAGATATATAGGTTATTAATTCTTGTGTTAGTATCACTCAGTGTTATGCAATCTAGAGCTCAGTTTTAAAATTAAACCACTGCAATTTAAAAGTTAGAAATGATCACAATAAGTTAAAAATTATTTTCAATGGTTAATTTTATTATTTTAAGTAATTATGCTATAAATATTCTGTCTTTAAAATTTAAAACGAATAATCACTGTTTAATTTAATAATGGTACAATTAACAATAGAATTTCTTTTTTAAATATGTAGATGTAAACTTGAAATTTTCCATCTTTTTTATAACAGAAAAATACAGAATTAAACAAAGTTTGAAAACATTTTGTTATTAAAATTTTTATACACATTAAAATATTGAAGCCCATAAAAAGATAACTTAAATATTGTAAAGAATTTTTGCGTTATAAAGTTTAGAAAATTTCCTTACAAAGGTATTTGTACTTAAAAGTTATGTGAGTTTTTTTTATTTAACTTTACTTATGAAGACATATAGTACTTAAAAATTATAATTCTAAAAAGTGATAAGTATATTTTGTTAAAGATGTGGTCTCAAAAATATAATTAAATTATTATAAAATAGGCTAAAAACAAGTCAAATATGAAGTTTCCATAAAATTTATTATCCCTGAAGCATCTTATGAAATTACACAAACTGACAAAATTTGCATCTTTAGGAAATGCATTTCAAATACAAGTATTTGGCTAAAATGTTATGATTTTTTTATAAGTCAGGAAATATTTAGTCAAATATTAGTCAGTTTTTATGATCAATAAAACTTAAAAAATACTCATAATTATTGCATGATACTGGAAAAAATTTCACATTTTATGTTCACCAAAGCTCTAGGATGATATAAATTTATAAAATCCTTTTCTATCAGATATATTCACAAAGTCTTAGTTTAAGCATTTTTACTTTCGTAAAATGAAAATTTTAATACCTTTATTTTCTTATAGAAATATTTGTTAGATACCAATTTTATAGACAAATACTTTCAACACAATGTCACAAAATTAATAAATTAAGATACACGTTAAAATATTTTCAGAAAAATTTATGTAAATTTTTGAAAAGACTGACTAAAAACAAGGAGTAACATAATTTCTTTATAATATTTTGTTAGCTATGAAGATACATAAATATTTTTAACTTTAAGAGTATGTAATATAAATTTGTAACTATCAAATTGCCTTTGCATACAATTCTTAAGACATATTTTTTACTGAATATTCATCAGAATAATTTCAAGTGAAAAGGTAATTTATCCTCACTTACAGATCATTTGTATAACTGATTATATAGAATGTTTTCTTCATAGCCCCATGGGAATAATTTGTCATCCAAATATTAACCAACTCCCCGAGACAACAGTGAATGTTGGACTCTGGCCTTCTAAGCAATTCGACTCCAAAGCAATCTGTTTGGTGCCCTAGCTTTTCAAGTTCTTGAAATCTCCTTTTCAACCTCTTCGAGTCGTCTTTTCCTTGGTCTTCATCGTTTTCTTCGACCTTGACACTGACATTTAAAAATTATTTTGGTACATCAGTTGTCATTCACTCTTTCTATGTGTCTTAACCATTTAATTATTTTTGATTTTATAAGGTTTATTAAATCATTTTATTTAAACAGTTTATAAATTTCCTAGTTGTATCGTTTCCTCCAAATTTCGACCTCTTTGACTGGTTCAGATATGGCTCTTAAAATCTTCCTCTCAGGTTATTAACATGTTTTTGTGTTCTTAAATTCAAGTCTCTAACACATAAATAACAGCTGGTTTGATCAAGTGTTATCAACCACTAGTTTAATGTTCCATGTTATCACATTAGATCCTATTAGCTTATGAAGTGCCAAAAAGTTACGATTACCATCATTAATCCTTCGTTGACATCGACGTGGTTCAAATTTCTCAGATATATCCTAGCACAAAATAACCTCCAAAAACGTAATAAATACTAAAAAACTAAGTAGATTCTTATATATGAATATGCAAAATGTTCAAACTGCTTTCAACATTGAAAACCTCAACTTGGAGTATGCATACAAACTGTGGGTGGAATATTAAAACTTTTTTCAAAATCTACTATATTGTGAGATTTAAAAATTCATAGTAAAAATTTTCAAATTTTATTCCATATTTTTTCTTAATAATATACGAAATGCCAGGGTTAAACTAATTTTGGAGTCTAGATACAAACGGAATCTTGAAATAAAGAACTATGTATATTACAACGAGAACAAATTTATATTCGAATATTCTGGAATTTACTATTTCTTAGTATCATCTTCTTTATTGGCATTAATGTCTAGAGTGGAACTAGTCTTCTGCACAATATCCGTTTAAACAGCTCTGCCCTGACTTTAATTTTCCAGTTGGAGACCTTAAAGGTGGTTCAAGACATCAAGCCACCTTTTCTTTGGCCTTTAAAATTTAAGATCTCAACCACTCGGTTATCAAGTCCCAATGTGCTCAAACCATGAAATTCTCTGTTCTTTGATGAAGCTTACTATATATTTTTATGATTGATAAGAACTTTCAATTCATCATTAGTTCTAATTCTCCAACAATTATTATTTAACGGTAATAAAACAAAAAAAATTTCTAAGTATTTTCCATTCAAAAATGAGTAAGTTATTTGTATCTTTCTATGACAAAGTCCAAATTTCGCAAGCATATATCACTACGATATGATTAATTGTTTTGTACACTTTTAGTTTAATTGCTCTCGGAATCGGTTTATTTTCAACAGATACTGATAAGAAAAATAGCAACGGTTTCCTTTCAAGATTCTTTTTATCATAAGTTTTCTGACTCTAAATTTAATAAAAAAAAAAACCTAATGTAATTTAAAAGCTTTCTATTTAAAATTTAAAGTAATATTTTTTTTCATTTTGAGTCAATAAATACTATCTCATTTTTGAATTTTCTCTAGTATCATCATTATTAAATATTTATCTTATGGCATTGAGGAATTTGATATGATGTATTATCAATCGGCATGCTAATTTCTATAAAATTCTCAAGTTTGGTTTGTTGCTCAACGCTCTTATTTCGCGCACGCGAGAGTTTATTATACTAGTATCAACATCCTAAAGTGGATTCCGAATCACTACAGTATTCAAGCCTGAGGTGGGGATCGAGTCTACGAGTCGTTGAACCGAAAACCAGAGAGCTAACCATTGGCTGCCAACTCTAGAAAAAAATTCTCGAAAAACATTCTTGAGTTATCCGAGACTCAAGAAACTGAACCGCCACTCGAATGGTTATCGTTCCAATTTACGGTTTTATTGGTGATAAAAAAATAATAACGAAATTGATAAGGAAGCTCAATATTTCTCACTTTCAATGTGTGTGTGTGTGTGTGTTGATATGTATATATGTATCCTTGCATGTATGCATGTGAAATATAATTTTTCTATGAAAATAATGAAACTACCTCTTAAACTTTTTAATGTAAATTCATATAATTACTCCATGATGAACTTGTTAAGATTTTTACCTGTAGGCTGAAGACCGACAAGACAATGGTGGTTTGCATTACCATTTCGAATATGAATGTTCAAAATATTCATTTCAAATTAAAATAGAATCCAATTTAAACTAAATCCAATCTAAATTATCAGTACTAAATTATCAATTACTAATAAGCAACGAACTTAAACGGGAATTGAGAAGAAAAATATTTACATCTATAACGTTAGTCATATTGACAGGTGAATAGTTTGTAGCATTTTCGATTCAACAGTTCGTGGGTTCGAGATCTACATCAAACATGGATGTTTGTAAAACTACTTTAAAATTTTAGTCCTGAATGTATTAACCGCATAATGCAAAATTTGAATACAAATAGACGAACCAAATCTAGCCAAAAGAACTTGGGTTTGGATGTTTGTAGTGATTCAGAATCCGTAAGTCCCGGTCTAGTTGGCCTTTATGTTCAAAAAGAAAATAATAGTTGAGAGAGAGAGAGCAGCAAACTAACTAAACTAAACAACCTAGAGTTAAGAAGCAATTAAATATAAATACCTTGAGAGTGCCAAAAACTGGATGTTGAATGGTTGGTACTCTGGTTTTCAATTCAACAATTTGCGAGTTCGACTCCCATTTTGTCGTAGATTTTAGGTCTAAAGTTTACCTAACTCTGTATAAACTGATGGGATTAATCTGCTGTTGCAAATAAATAATAAAGATAATTTGCTAATTCACACAAACTAATTAACCAACCCACTTCGGGTCATCTGAATATAAAAGTAGATGTACGTTCTTGGCTTTAGTTTAATAATCGTTGAGTTCGATTCCCACACCCGTCACGCTTGTTGTTGCGTTTCGGAATTTACTTCAAGCTGTTGGTTCCCAGCTGAAATACATCTTATGCAAAAAATGATTATATAGAACTACTAACAAACTTAACCAAACCAGAAGTACCTGTACACACAATTTAGTAAATAAATTAGATAGAATTATAACAAAAACATTAACATTTTAAATAAATTTTTTAATTATATTTAACTAATACTAAATAAGTTGATTTTATGTGGTATTTAAATGAAATCGAACGCATAATATTTAAGAATATTTGTTTTCAAAATTTGTAAGATTTATTTATTATTCTTGCGAACTTATAATGAAGATTTAGCAAGCGCATGTGTGTGTAGACAAAACACTCTTTGAAATAATGTTAGTAAAAAAATCTGGGATAAAGTGTCCAAAATTTGTTAATTTCAAAAAATTATTGCACATTCTAATATTAGTTTAATACAAAATGTTTCATTAATTTCAATTATCCTTTAAAATATTTAGATAAAATTTGCAAAAAAAAAAAAAAAGAGAATTCTTTCAGTTTTTTATGTGAACTGATTATATCAGATTTAAGCGAAAATAATAAGACGTATCATAAATCAGTGAATTGATGCAGCGTCGAAGAGATTCAAATAATTCCGCGCGCGTTTCATTAAATAAATTATTTTAAGATAATATTTATTTTAAAGATAGAGAGAGAAAAAAACACATGGTTTTTATAAGTTTTGTTGAAACAGTGATGTTTGACCTTGTCAGTTATGAAATGTTATTTTATAAATGACATTAAATACAGTTTTATGATTTATGTGTTTCGAGGAGAAGAAATATATATATTATTTGATTAAATAGAATTTAATGGATTTTTAAAGTTTTATATTCCATTATATGTCTTTCTGTTTTTTAATCATCTAAGAACAAATTTTTGTCTCAAAATTACGGAATTCTTCTTTCATGTCCAAAGAAGAGTGTTATTGATAGGTTATATAGTGAAACTCTACAGTGTTAAAAGGGATATACATGATATGAAATTCATTTTCTCCAATATTCTTCTGTTGATGTGACGCCCCGAGCTGGCAGGTGTATGGTTAGCATTTTGGCGCTCAGTTTAACAGTTCATGAGTTCGATTCCCACCATCAGTCTTGGTTGTTTGTTGTGGTTCGGAAAATCCACTTTAAACTAGGTTCTTTTCTGATAAGCCCTCTTGAGCAAGGAATGATTGTTTGGTTTGGATATTTTGTCATTCAACAATCTGCTAATGTGGAATGGAGAGAAAATTGCAAGTTTACGTAGAGCCATCTCGTCATTCAAACAATGCAAAATCACGTGGTTTTTGACTACCGTTGATAGAAATAGATAGCTCAAAACATCGAAATATACCAAAGCTTCAAGAACACAACATAGATAATAAGGTAATATCGATTAATTTTTACTATAGGTATCACCGACTTTCTATTTGAAAGCCGAGCTAGTAGCCGAATGATTAGTGCTTGAACTTACGGTTCAATAGTTCATAGGTTCAAATCCAAGTTCAGGCATAACTACTTCTGACGATTGAACTCTTCTGAATATTTCTGATGACACAGTAATCAGCTCGCGATTTTAAGCTAAGTGAATAAGTTGACACCTGATCCGACACTCTTCCCCATGCTACATGACTGTATATTAGACCTAAAGCTTTCATCCTGAGCTAAATATATTCTTAATCCGTTGCCATCAGCTATAAGCATCTGTATGGTCAGATTAACACAACGTGAGTTGCTTGCATTCGATGCAAATATCAGCTGAACTTACTGCTTTTAGGAAAAACTGAAAAACTCGAATCCAAGGGGTATAAGATAATCCTGCCAAGAAGTTTGTATTTGGTTTGTTATTCGTTCTGTACTGTGATTTTTTATCAAAAGACACTAATTTGATTGGGACCTATAGTTCAAAGTAGAATCTGAACCACTATAAACATTTAAGACCGTTTGTGAGCTCCAGTGGCTCAGTAGCTTCACGCCGCTTCCCGTAAGCTCAGCAAAGTGAAGCATCATTTGCCGCGGGCAGTGGTTGGGAGGGTGACCACGGTGTACTCTCCTTCACTGGGTCGCTGGAACTCCGTGGGATGGGGACGTGTCCACGTTCATCTGTGACGTCCAAACTCCTTCCGCTGTTGTGGCGTGGATGTGGAGAGGAGGGTGCCTGCTCAGGTGTGGCCTCGTCACCTGACAGTGGTTCAAAATTACGAGGCATCTTAAAATGAGCAAAAGTCGTACTTTCCCCTTCGTGGTGCTCTAATTGAAACGAAAGACTCTCCCTATTGACTTAATTCGCACTGCCAAAGGCAAAAGCGAGCTTGGCTTGTCTAAGTGTCAGGAAAACAACAACAACAAGGCCGTTTGTGTGAATCGAAGCAATGAACTGTTGAACCAAAAACCAGAGCGCTAAACCATTGGTTGTGTTCGAAGTGTATTTATTTAACTTAAAAGGTTCCATTGGCTCCAGCACTCCATCCTCCCTTTTGAAGAGCTGGTACCCGAAAGGTTAATGTTCTTGCCTTTGGTTCAGCTGCTTGTGGGCTCGAATCCCACTTTGAGCTTGGATGATTGCAGTGATTTGGAAAGCATTATAAACTTTATGTCCCTGTATAATTATTTCTTGCGTGCAAAAAATGACCGTTGAATGACAAACCAAACCATCCACTCTTGATAAAGGTGCACACTCTGGTGTCATCTTCACTTGTTTCTGTTTAAAAACCACGAAGTGGTGTTTAGAGGGTTCTTTCGACAGAAATAGGTGTTTGATAACGTATAGCAGTAACTTAACTCTAGATTTTCATTCTATAACAAATAATTATTTAAAGATTCAATTATTGTCGCGTTTTAATTAATAGATGTTATCTCCATTTCACTTAATATGAAAATAGCCAAATCAAACTTTTTACAAATTAAATTTTACTATTTTTTGAAAAAAAACTTTTTTTGAAGGTTGACATTTGTTTATTATTGTAGTTCCCGTGTCGTGCGTATGTTTTCAACAGTGCGACTGATTAGCAGAGATTTACGACACGCGCTATCGATGTTGGATCTATTTAGGGCCCTATCTGCCGATACGGGAAAGATACGTGCAATCGAACCGTAGTGATTGACAAACCTTTATTATGAAACCTCTTTCCAAGGTCAAATGTGCACTTTTGAGTGGAAAAGCGAGATTTATTCTACAAAACTGAGTCACGGAGGAAGTTTATCTGTATTGAGATATCAATCACTTCAGCAGTTCAATAAAATAAATACAATACAATGCTATGTGTTAACTTAAAAAAATACCTAACAAATAAATAGAATTTTGCTATTTAAATATATTTTCACGATTATAATTAAAGTTAATTTAGTTAATCGAAAAAAATGTCTCGTGTTATTTTCTAATATTTTTGATTTGTTCAAATAATTAGGATCTGAATAGCCCAGATGGCAGCCGAATGGTTAGCGCTTCAACAGTTCGTGGGTTCGAATCCCACATTGGGTTAGATGTTTGTAGTGGTTTGGAATCCACTTAAGCCTTAGGTCCCGTTCTAATGGGCTCCTCATGTGCAAAAAATACCGTTGAGAAACAAACAAACAAATCAAAATCTGAAAGGTTAGCTCTTTGGATTTCTGTTCAAAAGTTCTCGTACTCGATTCCTGCATCGAGTATGTATTTTTATAATGGTTCAGAATATATATTTTTATCTGTAAATTCTAATAGAATACGTCTAGAATGTCAAAACGCGATAGCAAATCGACAATAAACACGACCACATCAATCGATATTTTTTATGGTCCTAGAGGACTCAAAATACCTCACAATGGCTATGGATATCTAAAGCTGTATTTTAAGAAATAGTCCTTTTTAGAGCAAATAACTAGGTGTAATAACTTAGTGCGAATATTTCTGACTTAAAAAACTTTAAATAATGCGAAATGAAAAAATTCAGTAAATTATAAAACAGCTCATAAGTTTATTTAGAAGATGCCAATAACATTAATTTAAAATTTTACTCAAACTGGCTATAACAATTTATTTTGCTGAATGGATATTTAAGTTTCATATGAAAAAAATCGGCAAAAAATGTCGTGGTATTTAATTTCCGATTTATATTTTCTCTTACTGAATCTACATTTTATATTCTGAATTTCGAAATTCATATGGCGAGAAGGAACAAAATTAATGGGAAACACAAATTTCAATATATTGCATATGAAAACACTAATAATTGTATTCTGCTTAATACAAATTTGTACGTAATCCACGTCCAAGAGTTGTAAACGCGGGTTCGATTCCCATATCAGGTTTGGAAGATCTTATGGTTTGGAATTCAGTTTAAGCTATACGTCCTGGTCGAATTAACTCTAGTGTACCTAAAAAGCGACCGTAGAGGACAAATGAACAATCAATCAAGATTCGTACCTGAGCTGCTAATCTTGCAATTGATTGGTTAGCGTTCGCTTTAACGGCTCATGAATTCGATTCCTATTTTGGATTAGGATATTTGATCAGATTGAAAATTCATTTTAAATCATTGGTCTCAGATGGAGTAGCACTCTTATGCAAAAAAATGATCGTAAAATTACAAACAAATCAAATAAAATCAAATTTGTAAACCGAATTGAGCTATAACTTGGGCAGCAGCTTAAGACAGCAGTAGTAACTAATTTGTCGACTCGTTGATAGGTCCTAATATTGACCTTCATAATTTTTTCTTGTAGGATCCGAACCCATGGAAGTGGAACGCCATACATATAATTGACTGGAGGTTCTATGAATTATTATAATAAATCTAGATATATATTTTAATAAATGAACACTTTCAGTTTGATTCCATGAAGCAGTCTCTGACATTTAGTTCATAAATTCATGGGTTGGATTCACATTTCGGAGTTATTGCTTACAATGGCTCTTAATCCTTTATAAGCGGTAAGTCTCGGTCAAACAAGGCTTTATATACTAAAAATGTTAATAGATTAACAAGAAATCGCACGAAATTCAAATGAATGCTACTTTTGATTTTAATAAGCTACTTGGAATGAATTATATTTCGATTTGCAATTGGGAGAAGTTCATAAAAACAGTTGCGAGTTATATAATAGCTAAGTAATTCAGATGCTTCTGATCCAAATCATGTGTTGATAGGATCGAGCCCAGAGGCTCATTAGCTTTATGTGAATTTCCTAACGCTCATCAGAGTGAAAGCCTTATTTGTCCCTGACAGTCATTGGGAGGGTGACCGCATTCACCCTCAATACATTGCGGAAGTCCTCACCCTAGATGTAGAAAGGAGGATGCCAGCTCAGATGTTGATCTCGTTACCTGACAGTGTTTCAGAAATACGATGCGCTTGATGATAAGCAAATTAGCTAATCTTAAAATACACTCTAGGGGCTGTGTCTTTACCGTTAAGTATATATGTACTGATAGGGCTTAATGATTTCTATTAGCATAGAGTGTCACTTAATGATTGAGGATATACTAGCTATCATGCTTGTATTATAAATGTCTACAAAATTATGAAACAGATTATTTATGTATTTCTCCGAATTCGATGGTACTGGATTGAATCGGGAAGTATTCCTATACCTAACCGTTGTGCTGAAATGGCTCATGTCATTCAAGATTTCTTGAGTCTAACATTTCCTTACTAGTGGGATGAGTAGTAGAGAAATGCTGCCTTCTTGGAAGTCAACCTCGTCACTTGACTGGTACAGAGGGCTTTGGTCGGTTGATAAATGGCAGTCGCAAACATGTTTTAATAACTGAAATTAAATCCTTAGTTCTCCAATTTGTGAGTTCGATATACTAACATTGAGTGAATATTTGTTGCGATTCAGAAATTTTTAAATCTTAAGTTTCAGTCGATTTTATTCTCGATATCAAAATATTATAGTAGAATGCCAACTAAGGAATCAAGTTAAAATCTTTTTTTATTTACAGTGGGTAAAAAAGTATTGGCAATTGCCTTAATTTATTCATGTTGACAAATAAATAAAATGTTATGCAATTTTAGCTGTCGTAATTGAATACAAAACATCTTGGATATATAAAAGTAGTAAACATTTTATTTTAATTTGCATATTCTTCGATTTTTTCTTTCAAAAACGAAAATTTGCATGCCAAAAAAGTATTGGCAACTGCTATGCAAATTTTGCTACATTGAAGTCGTGTGTTTCGACTGATAAGAAACTCTACCGGTATAAAGTCTGCAAAACTACTCCAAAAGTGTCTATGCATTATTTTGCGATTATTGCAGTAAAATGAATTTGAAATCGAAGGAGTTGGATATTAGTGTTAAAAACACTATTATTAGGCTCAGAAATGAAGGTTTAACCTATCGTGCTATAGGAGTGCAGTTGAATATAACTTTATTTACTGTCAGAAGTGTTGTAAAAAGTTCAAAGAAACAGGATCAACGGAAAATAATACTAGAAGTGGACGACCTCGAATATTTTCTACAAGAGAAGAGCGTGTCATTATTAACAAGGTTGAGAAAAACCCTAAAATAAGTGCACCCCAGATAGCTAGAGATGTCGCTTTCACTTCGCGAAAGACTTTCAGCGTACAGACTGTACGGAATGTTTTACACGAGAAAAGTTATTATAGAAGGGCAGCTAGAAAAAGAAACCATTCATCTCGGAAATAAATTGGAGAAAGAGGTTCGATTTCGCGAAATCCCACGTTGATTTATCCGAAGAGTTTGGAACAGTTATTTGTTTCGACGAATCAAAGTTGAACATTTTCGGCAGTGATGGACGACGATATGTGTGGAGGAGGCCAAATACTGAATTGGAAGAGCAACATTTAACTGCTACTATAAAACGTGGTGGAGGCAGTTTTAGTTTTGGGGCTGTATGGCAGCTAATGGAGTTGGCAACCTGTATTTTATTGATGGTATCATGACAGCGCATACATACATCGACACTTTGCGCCATATCTTGAAAATCAGATCCCAAAATCTTGGCTGGGGAACATCATTCGCTTTCCAACAAGACAATGACCCCAAGCATATAGTGAATCTCACTCGTGAATGGCTACTCTATAATGCTCCTCGCCAGTTAAAAAAACCCACCTCAATCGCTTGAGATCAATCCAATTGAAAATTTATGGCATCTGCTGGATCTAGAAATCAGGAAACATAAAGTTTCAAGTAAAGACGACCTCAAACGTTTACTCTTGCAAGAGTGGCACAAAATTCTCAACAGTACAACAAAGACCTTATGAGAAATAGATTACAAGCTGTTATAGATGCAGAAAATATGCATACAAACATATACTGATTTTGTTTTCGCTCATAATTCTGTCAATTTCATAATTTTGCCAATTCTTTTTTTATCATGTAAATTTTGGATTTTCTCGTTGATTTTGATTAAGAAAATATTTAAATGAAAATTTCGTTATATTTGTTTGTCTTTTCTCCTTCTGTAATCGCTATATTAAAATAAAACTTGTAAACATACTTTGTTAGCAAATATGATCATTTATCGGCAATTGCCAATACTTTTTTTATCCACTGTAGTTTAGTAATTTTATTTTTGACGTAGAACAAAAAATGTTTCCTGTATTATATTATAGGATGTATCTAAACAAATATATATTTATAATTATTCAATAAAAAGAGAATTACTCATCCATTATTTTGGCGTTAATATAAATTATATCCTGGATTATCACCATTAGTCCCTGGAACCAGGGGGTACACGTACCTTCCTGGGGCTTGAGCAGCCACCAGGAGCGTCGGCAGGTGGTGGATAGCCGAATGTCCTGTAGGAATGACAGGATAGCCTTGAATATAGAATCAGAGGCTGTGAACCAGCTCCCGTAAACCCTGGTGTTATGCGACCCATGCCTAGGGTCTATTTGGCACCGCGGTAATGGTGTCTTAACGGAGCCTCTAGCTGCCTGGCGAACTTCTAGAGTAATTTGCCTTGCCCAGTAACTCAGGCAATGCTGGGTTGGACTTATATTACCTGAGCTTATTAATTGTTATCTTGTGGCTGAAAAGACACAAGAAATAACAAACCTTCCTGCATTTGCAGGTGAAGCCTCTGACGTAGACCTTGCTGAAAAAGACAAGGGAACTCAGAGTCAATCTAGTGAAAGGGCAACAATGAATCCTTTACTTGAGGTAGAAATGACCTCCAAACCATCTTCTTCTGGTGAAAGTCAGGAAGCTATCCCTAGCATGACTGACTTTCTGACCAGATGGGACTGTTTCAGCAAGACCCTATCTGCTGGAAATGCCATACGCAAGAGGAAACGGCAGAGCATATCATTTACGAATGCGAGGCTCTTGCCCTCCCTAGATTAACTTCTTTAGGCATCATCCATACTAGAGAGTTACACCTAGACTCCATTAAAGGGTTATCGGACTTTATTAATAAAGTGGGTGACCCGAGCAACTGGAACTAGGAAACATTGGGTTTGGAGTTAATGGTACAAAATGCTGATAAAAGCAGAGGTGCCCAATGACATACAAACCCAACTCTAAGAAGATCACCATTAGTCAATTTTTCATCCAATAACTATTTTAACTATTCTATAACACAAACACTATTTTATAACTGTGTTGAATGCCAATAAAATTCTCATTTAAATTAAAATTGTAATACTCAAACATTTTTAGGTAATATAGAGTTTTAAAAAATGATTTCAAAAAATCTTATATTCCATATTTTCGAATCTACTTCGTGTTTTTAATTCAAAAATTCCTATTGCAAAAATTACATTTACGTCATTGAAAAATCGGCAGTTATTAAAAATAGAAGTAAATTCCCAGACCAGAGACGTTTAACTAAAACCCAAATGAAAACATTTCAGATTAATTTAAATTCTCTCCCTATGAATTCCAGTTGAATGGCTCCTCTGCATAATGAATAATTGCTTCCTCATTCAAGAGAATGTTTCAGTGTGATATGAATATGAAAATAGTTTCCTTTTCGGAAATAGAAACTCTTTCTTGATATGTTTTTGACTTCAATATTTTGTAAATAGAGCAATACAGTATTATTTGAAATACCGATAATGTCGTTGCACTGTCAAATTACAATTAATAAAACCACGTCGTTTTCTCTTTTTCCATTTTTAACTGTGCAGAAACTGAAGAAAAAGCTTTTATATCTTGATCTAAAAATAATGTCACATTTAATCTAGTAGAAGATTAAATGTGCTTGGCTAGTTTTGGAAAGAATTGAATTTTTTAGAACAAAAATAGTTGCAAACCACTTTTTTAATTGAAATTTTGGTAAGACACAGGATAAAATAAGTCATTTTCCAAAAATAGATTTCATAATATTTGCATACTTTTCACAGAAGATTTATTTAAAATATTTTGATTTCATTTTTATAAAATATTTATTCCCGGTGTATGTGTGTGTGTCTGTGTTTCAGTTATTAACTAATTAAATCCTATTTTTGTAATAAAAGTTTATCTGTTTGAAGAAAATTTTTCGAACATCTACTTGACACTGCATATCGAATAGCTTAATAGCGGAAAGTTACTAGTGAGCATCGACCGTCTGTTGCCTATGGTTTGACAGTTCGTGGGTTCGAATCCCATTTGGGCTTAGATGTTTGTTGTGATTCAAAATTCGCGTTATGTGTATAAAACCGAAGAAACACAGAAGAGCTGGTAGCTAAATGTTGAACAAGGAAGTATGGAAAAATATAACTTTATACTTTAATTCAAAATCTTGTTGGTTCGATTCCCACTTCAGATGCAGATGTTAAAAACCATTAAAAGAATACGTTTAAAGCCTCAAGTCCTAGCTCAAATAACCTCATATGCAAAATTTGATCTGTAAAGCTGTTAATAAACCACTGAGTTTTTGCTTTCTGGAAAAAATATGTCATAGACAGTTGGCTACATTATGTATTCTAAAAGAGAAAACATTGAAAACTCCCAAGCATTAAGTTAATGTCAGACATGCAGGTAGAAAGTAGAAGTCCTAATATCCATCTCACGTTTTTTTAATAGTGGTTGGATTCAAACCTGGAACTTCCCTCTCTGAGTAACTTGATCCTAACATTATACCCATCGTACAATTAATCTCGAGGCTGACTAATAAAAAATTACGTTCTCGCTTCTAGAGTTTAATGGTTAAGGTTTCGATTCCCCTTTTTAAGTGTGGATGTTCGCACTGTTTGGGAGCTAATCTTTCCTTTCTCTGAAATAGACTGGAAGATTACTCTTTTTCAAGAGAGCTGTAAGTTCTGAAGTCTCGTATAACTTAGCTTCATCCATGCAAAACATTTGTGTAGAAGTGAATGAGACCCCACATGCTATATTAAATATATATCTCTTGTAATTACAATTTAGCCTAGTGGTTAAGGGCATTGGCTTTCTGTCTGGAAGGACAGGATTCAATTCCCAATGCCGCCGAAGATCCACCGAGGAGTGCATGCGATATATGTACTCGTTAAATCTGTGGAATCGAAAATCCTGTGGTTGGTCTTGGGCTGTTACCATGGGTGTAATGGTCTGGAGAAATTTTTCTCTCCCTTCATGTCAATGTCAAAATTGAGGGAGTGGATCCTCTGGTGGTGCCATCTATCGGAAGAGCTTAGAGCAAAGTCGTCCTTTCACTTTCATGATGGTCTGGTTAAATGAAAGATGCACCCTACTGATTTAAATTCGCATAGCCAATAGCATAACGCACTTGGCTTGTCCAAGTGTCATAAGCAACAACAACATATTACATATTTCAAAATCTATATTAGAAAAAATTTCACTTAACCTTCTTCTAAACTTCTAACTAAAATTAAAACTTAACTTTTGAATCGCCTTCTAAACTTTTGAATGCATTTCGGCATTTAACTTTCAATTAAAATTCTCATCAGACTAAAATTACGTTTTTTTGTTCTACCGAATCTGGATTCGAATCTTAGAAGCAATTAATATTTGTTTCACTTGTATTTGTAATTTCTAATCATATTCGGATCATAACCAATTGTTTATGACGTTATTAAGTATTATAGAATCATTTCCAATTTTTTATTGCAATAAAAAGCAAAAAAACATTATCAATTTTATCATGATCTAAAATTTTAAAAAATCTTCACCAATTTTGTTCGTTACGAGCTAAAATATAAGAAAATCATTAGTTCTTATTGCTTACTAAAATGTAAGGAAATCATCAAAAGTTGGACATTTCGACACAAAATATAAAAACATTCATTACCAATTACTCATATTGGAACCTAAAATTTAACAATAGCAAAAATCTTACTTCCTGTGGCCAAAATTATGGAAAGTTACGGCCAGAGATTCAGTCAAATTACAGCTGGCAAAATAAGTCGAAATATAATCTAAATGTTAACAGTTTGGGGCGAAAAATATTAAAAATTGAAATTATGCCAACTAATTGAAAAAGTATGCTCATAATCCCAACCATATGAAAAATTGTTGATTTTGAATCTTTTCGGTCAATGAGAAATATAGAAACAAATTAACAATTACTGATATTATTATCGATCAGTAATTTCTTTATTTAAATTGTAATTTTAACTATGCTCAATGGATAATCTCATAAAATTGTTCTGCATTTTGACTTATCAGAAGTTCACTTTAGAAATATTTCGAGAATAAAATGGCAGGTCCGTGGGTGGTTATTCACTCTAAGCAAGAACAATGACCAGAATCTAGTGTGCTTTCCGCTGAATTTTCTTTTATACACACACATACCTTTATACACACAATTGTCTTTAGATATTATTATATATTTTTACAATTTGTACGAATGTATTACATTTCTGTTTAATTACTTGTTTTATTGTGGTATTATTGTTTAATTTGCAACAACAATGCTTATTTTTAACGCTTATTGTGTTTTTTAAGAAATAAGTATAATAAACTCTAAAACAACTTGTCGATATTTGCAATATTTGTAACTACTTGGTGAACTTTTGGCAACAAAACATAATTTAATAGTCTCGAAGTTCCGAGTTTACAGCCATTAGGAGCAGAGTTACTATAGGCTTACTATAGGAATGTTCCGAAAATCTCCGAGGCCTGTACTATAAATATCGGTCTCAACCATGCAGTGACTCAGTCGACAGGGAAGCTGGCAGTCAGATAACTGAGTCATCAGTTCTGAAAGCTGCTGTGTTTGATTTCTGTGTTGTAGAAACTATATAGCAATCTTTTGAAACCCGTTGTCGACGTGGCAGTTCTTCGAGCTCCCAAGGTACAGGTCCCAGGCTCTATCCTCGGGTAGGGGAAGGTTGATTTAGCCTTTCATCCCTTCAATGGGTCGATAAAACTGAGTACCAAGCATGCTTGGGTAGTAACACTGGGGGTTTCACGTGTTAGGCTGCTCTCCTGACCGAGACATATGCTTCACACCACAGGTCTCTCTAAAATGAAAACATATATGGGCACTGTAGGCCTTGTCACCCCCCCCTTATATAGACTGTTGTGCAACTGAGTTTAGTTTATAGGAATTTTTTAAAACATTTCTTTCAAATAATGATTTTCATTTTTTGTAAAAATTTATATTCCGATAGTAAATTTTGTGAGTATTTTAATTCTTTTAAATCTGAATAAATACACAAAATTTAACAACATAAATTGTCATTAAAATTCATTACATAAAAGATTTTTAATTGTTAAAATTTTGTGATAAAATATCAAAAGAGTATGCTAAAGCTCACATGTGGCACTATATAATGAACTTCAAATTTCTTTACTAAAGGAATAAAATTCTACTACAACATGTTCTGAGGGGAATAGACTAAAACTTTTCTCGCCAATTTATGTTGATGTCTAATTCAACTTAAGTTTTCACTTTTATTATTATTGAAAATATATTGTGTAAGCTGACAGAGAACATACGAACAGGAAAAGAGACAATGGAAGGAATATTCAGTTCACCTATACGACCAGTACATATTGTTGTAAATTGTGTTGCTCTTAATATACTGATCTAAAATGCTGTTTTCCAACATGACAATGTGCAGCAATACTCAAAATGATGACACAGGAATTAAGATAAATTAAAATCTTCTGTGATCAGTATGGTATCCTGATTTAAATTCAAATGAGCATTTAAAACAACTACATGATACTTTAAATTAGTTGTACTTATTTGCTCTATGCTTTTACGCAGTAGAACCTCATAGTTAGTAGATATTACAGACCAAACTTACCACTTGCATTTTCGTTAAATAAGTAGCAGCGAAATTCTGTATTCTACTTTTCGTTTTTGAGTATTTTAGCAATAAATTGCCTTTCTGATTTAAGTTTATCTTTTTCTCTCGCGCATGTATCATTATACACGTATGGGTTATAAATTATTGGAATCACCCAGATCCGGAGCTGACAAATTGATTGGTTTGTGTTCTAGCCTTCAAAAGGACTGTTCGTAAGTTCGATTCCGATCTCGTGTAAGGATTATTGTAGTAATTCGGAATTTCCTTTAAACTGAGGTCCCTGTTGGAATAGCTTTTGTGTACAAAAAGTACCGTTGAGCAGTAACCCAAAACAAACCAAAGAAAACTTCTGTTATTTCAATTTCAAAACGTCGATGAGAAGATTAATGTCAAACTGCTTTACCAAAATAGGAAATTTTATTTTTAAAATTAAAAAAATTATTCTAAAAAATTTGAGACATCTTTAGTTCTAAACAAACTGGAAAATCTAAAGTAAAGAGAATTTGTAGAAGTTTATCAGAGATGGTTTTATTCACAGGGAAAAGGTATTAAAAGTTTACTAAAGTGCCATATTGCAACCAATTGTCACTATTTCATTATAACAATTTAAAAATTTATAGTCCACAAACATGCTTACTATTTAAATAAAAAATTATTTCATTAGAAAAACGTCTGCAGAATTTCAAGTCAAAGTGCGGGTGAAAAGAGAGGAAATTTATTATTTCATTAAAACATCTGCAAAACGCCTCATTTAACCATGTTTAAAACAGATTGGCGTGAAAAATTACAAATTTATTAAAGTGTCTGAAAGAGTTTTAGTCTAATCATGAATATCAGAATAGCCATGAAAATTATTTTCTATTAAAACAACTGGAATATCTAAAGAATTTCAATATAACTATTGTTAATGCTAAAATGAAGAGAAAAATTACTATTAAATTAGAACATCTATAGAGCTAGTCAGAGTAAAAGGAAAAATCACTATTTGATTAGAAATCTGTATCTGTAGAACCTGTCTATATTTGTAAAATATTATTTGTACAACCGAAGCACCTGCAAAACTTCTAATATAACAATGGCTAATATCAGAATAAAGAAAAGAAAGTTAGTTTTTTCATTACAATATATCTGGAAAAATTCATCTAAATCGTGGGGGTTAATGTCAAAATAGAGAAAATACTTTTCTATATAAATATATCTACAAAAACTTCTAAAATATCCTTGATTTTTATACCAACTGAGAAAAAATAGTATTACATTTTACAACATTAGCTCTACATTTTTAGTCTTTTCGTGTGAGAACTGGAAAAGAAATAGTGAGACGGTAAGTTTTCTGAGAAAATACAGAAGAGCATTCGTATTATCTATTTCGAGTACAATATTCTCCTCCGAACAGTGAATGGCTCTTGAACTTTCCATTTACGGCGAACACGTTTCAGAATAAATATAGAACAGATTTCAGAAGTTTTTTTGCAATAAACCCTATTCTGACCCCCATCTAACCACAACATAGGGTGACAGGAGCAAAAGGGCGCCGCAATATTTTTAGCATCATTGCGCAGAAGGAAAAGAATTAGTGTATTTTACAGATCAAACCGTTTTAATTCCCTCAGAGGAAGGGAAAAAATTCCTCTTAGAAAAACAACTAGAATAGAATTCATAGAATTATTGAGTACAAATAATTCCAAAAAATGCAAAGCTAGACGAAACACATTCTTTTTTTTTTTGTTCTTAACGATTCTTACAAAAACAACTTAAAATATCGCCTGCGCATTTATTTTGTATTATTGTGCAGTATTAAAACATGTTTTCTTCACCAATATGTAGAAAAAATAAGGTGAAATTAAACGTGTATTTTTTTGTATTCTTAATGAATGAATTAGAATTATTGATATTTCTTTTCCATTTTAAATTTGAATTGAATATAATTTATATGTTTTTTTTTATCTTTGAATCGAAGTTAGTATTAATTTTTAACGAAAGATAATTAAAGATTCGTCTGCTCTATTAAAATTTTAAAACATTTTAGATGGCGCTGCAAAATATAAACACAAATATGAGAATGTGGTTTCGTAATAGGTTGCATTCATTTTTAATGGTAACTTAATATTCTTAATGATACTTGGAGGAATTTTATGCCATATGAGTTTTTTTTATAAAATGTTGTAAATGTAATGCGACTGAAAAATTTATAATTATGTATTTGAATGAGATGTTTTTTTATATTTGCACACACAGGTTTTTTTTTTATGTGAAACAAAAGGTAAGAAATGATTACAGGTAAAATACATTTTACAATTAAAAATATAATTTTTCTTAAAAATTTTTGGATACATTGAATACCAATATTCTCTATCTGTTTTAAATTCGAATCAAATACCATAACGATTCATAGAATAAAAAATATTTAGATTGAAGATAAAATTTAATAGTACCATATATTTTTAAGAAAATCCTATAATTAGTTATTTGTCATATCTCAATTTAAATAACTTATCAGAGTTACTGCAATACAAATACAAACAAAAAGGTTATAGTTTGTATGCTTAGATTTGTGATAACTTGCGCTAATTTTCAAGAACTTCAAATTTTTAATAATAATCTAGCAGAATTTGATAAAATACTTTTACAAAAAATACTGTGAATATAATTTCAATATAAATATATTTTTACTTTGCATACTCCGATATATACATACAATAACAGATTTTTCATTCATCTTATTTTTTCAAATTTTATAGCTTAACTGAAATTTTTTATTAGAAATGTAATAAACTGTATTTGGTTTATTTTGATCATATACTTTTAATGTATTTACGGTTCAAATTAATTTACATAATTTACTGTATTGATGATATTCATATGTTTATTACATCATACTAGAGAAATAATAATATAAGGTGAATAAAATCACTGAGTTATTTGGCTATTCCCTTACTGGTATCAAAGTTTAACTATTTGTTGATTGAACTGGCATCTTGGGTGTGGATATTTGTTGTGGGTCGGAATCAAATTTAAGACTTGATTGATTTGTGATATTCGTCAGAAAAATGGACAACAAAATGACGAAAAAAAAAACAAATCGACGAATTTACATCCTGGTGAAAAGGCAAAGATACTTAACACAATGTGTTTTTTATTTTGTATTTAAAAATGATCTAAGGATTTATTACAATCACAAAAAATGTGTCATGTGCTTCTAATGCAGCGTATATTTGTTAAAAAAAATATATCATATAATTAAGCAGTATGCATACAGCAATTTATACAACCCTAATTATTAATTGTTGCTTAACTCTAATTGTTAATTGTTGTAAACCCTAATTATTAATATTAAAGATAAAATAGGAATTTCAGTTTATTACATATTCTGGAATACTGATATTTTTATATAACCTGGAGAAAATAAATTATAAATGTAGGCTTGTGTTTCCCATAAATTAATACCTTGTGTAAATACGGATATAATAATTGTATGACCCAGAAAACAGCTAATAAGAGAATCTTCTTTTTCATTTATTCTAAGAGAATAAATTGAGTAGTAGCTGAAACGTTTAACCTTGTAGACACATGAGAAAAAGAAACAGTAAATATGTTACATCGAAACTGTCTCAATAAAGCACGGCCTTAAGGACAACGGAATAAAAGATTGCTTTTTGATAGTTTGCCTCTTAATTTAGGTCTTTCGTCACCTCCTGTAATAATGCTCGGATGTCTTAATTTACAGTGGAGACAGCCTCGCTTATACGGTTACAGTTAAGCGTTTCATTTTGCATCCACTTAAGAGATTCGTCCCCCAAAGCGTTCATTCGGACGCTCATTAGACTCCGTATCTAAACGCGGATCTTTAATCCTAGTTTGTCATTCATCGATGGCAACGCCACCCTCAGAGCCCCTACTTCCGTCTTCTGCATTTCCGATCATTCTCTGCAGTGTGAGGGATTGTTGGGTACATCTCGCATCAACAGAAAACGAGGGGGATTTTATTTGCTTATTTGAAATTTTTTTCTTCTTTCAGAAATGATCAACACAAAGGTTTTATTTCATTAATTTTTCTTTCAGTTTATCAACATTCGTATTCGGTTACAGTTATAGTTCTTAACATTCGTTGTATTCGATTGCAGGAACTTGCCATTTCATTTGTACATGGATTAAATCATGGTTTGGTTATCTCTTTACGATCACTTTCACACACGAGGGCTAATTCGATAGCAACTAAGGTTTTAAAATGAATTTCATACCACTAGAAACATACAACCCGAAATGGGACTCGAACCCACACACATCTGAATTGAAGGCCTGAAATAAATCGTAAAATGTACTGTATAAATACACTTAATATATTTTAGAAGAAATTTTTTATGTAAACAAAACAAATATTAAATATATATGAAAAATATTTTTGTTATAATTTGAATTATTTTTGTAAAATTGATATTTTAAGGGACACGATATGGAAAGTTAAAAAACGATGATTTTGTTAATTTATATGTAAATGCGAGTTTAGCAGAAGAAATTTCCTCGAAAGAAATGCAAATTAAAAACACAATACAGATTTCAATGCATAGAGATAAGAAATTTTCGAGATAAACATTTCGTTATATAAAGATAAATATTTCATTCTCATTTAAACAATATCCGTATAGGGCGTGATTATTTAAAACTGTCATTTCAAACAAGTTTTTATTAGTTTTGAATTAAATTTCAATTCATTGTTCTCTAACGATTAAACAACATGGAAACTTCGGCAGTAAAAAAGAACACTTGTGGTTTTCTTATACGTAACTATATAAATAAAATCCTTAGTCTCCGTGATTTCTTTTCGGAGTTGGATTGAGAACGATTGTATGCAATGTAATATATATAATTTATATTAGGATGTTGATCGTTTATTAGCATACAATATATATATATATATATATATATATATATATATATATATATATATATAT
Source organism: Latrodectus hesperus (assembly GCA_037975125.1). Taxonomy (NCBI): domain Eukaryota; kingdom Metazoa; phylum Arthropoda; class Arachnida; order Araneae; family Theridiidae; genus Latrodectus; species Latrodectus hesperus. The sequence continues at coordinate 4,227,385 of CM075860.1, read as the reverse complement.
ATATATATATATATATATATATATATCTCATTTTAAAATTTAGATTAGTGTTTGTAAATGATTAAAACCGCAATTAACGCTAATTATAATTTACTGTAATGTTACTTAAGCCTGTTTTGGAACTCTGATCGCTTCAAGAAGAGAGGCTGTGTTTTTCTCCTCACGTTAAGGTCATCATATACATGAAACCACTGGGGACGAACAAAAATTGATTGATATGAAATTCCCCTTTCTTATAACACTTCCATAATGTAATTTGCTCACAACAATACCGATATTTACTCTTTTTCATTCATTGAGTAAGCGTTGTTTTTACCCACTGCAGCGAACGTGCTTTCCGTTCCCCATATAAGACGCTTGTCGGAAATGCATTGGAACTTGGACGAAAGGATTTAGTATTTAACTAATATGTAACTAATGGAAATGTTCAAACGTTCTGCACGTCATTCTCTTTATTATGTTGTGCAGAAGAGCGTTTTTGCATAAGCCATCAAATAAATACTATATGTTTTATAAATGTCAATTTTTTCCTCTAAAGCTAAAAAGTTTTCAATTAGACAATACTAAATGAAAAAAGTTAATGGACTTAATCCACTATTTCATACCACAATTATAATAATACAATCGTAATATGTACAGAACTGTACTGTCAAAACTTCTAAAATTTTCCAGTCTCCGTGGATCAATAGCCCATGTGGCCTTAGACCTACCATAACAGTTTTCATGACTGAGGACCCTAGAGTGCGAAGCATATGTTCCAGTTAGGTGGTCAGCCTAACGTGAGACCCCCAGTGTTTTATTCTCAAGCATGCTTGGTACTTTGTTTATCGACCCACTGAAGGGATGAAAGGCTGAGTCGACCTTGCCCAGCCTGAGGATCGAACCTCGGACCTGTGCTTTGGGAGCGTGAAACGCTGCTACGATGCCACTGGGCTTCCTAAAATTCTTCACTATTTACTTTGAGAAGTGAAATATAAAACTGTATTTTGTCTCATCATGATGGAAAAATAACTAATAATTTACTAATTTTTATAAATAGTTTTATTGATTTTTTTTTAAATTGATAGATCAAACTGCTATATTTCATACTAAATTATTAAATATCATATAATGTAATTAATATGGAAAAAATAATTAAAAATTATTGTAAAAAATATGTAGTAACTTATTAATATAAACTATTGAAAGTCTCGCTACAGGTTATGCAATTTATAGATCATACTTAAATAATTTTATACAGCAGCAATGAATTATTTGATTTTTTCGAACAGGTTAGATCCGGTTCTCTGTGCAGCTTCTACATGAGTCCGGGAGATGTTGTCTTGCAGGTGGCCGGACGCAGCTCGAAAGCGATGACCGTGGAAAAGGCGCAGCTTCTTATAAAACAAGCCGGAAACGCAGTAGAAATTATCATCAAGAAGTACGTTTTTAAGAAGTATGATATTTAAAAAGAGAATGTATTAATTTATACCTAACAAGAGTTTGCCATTACTAAATGCGGATCCTTGTTAGGCGAAGACTTTTCATCATTATACTAGTGAAATGTTTAAGAACTCTGACATTCATTTTAACAGGTCGTAGGTTCGAATCCCTCGTTAAACTTTGTAGTGATTTGCTCGAGACTCGTGTGCGTGAATACAGACCACAATAAATAATACATTATATTTTGGATTCTGGTTCTGGGTTTGGATTCGACTGAAAAACTGTTCAATAATTATCTGAAATTTTCACTGTAGGTTATTTCTGTTAACTCATTATGTAATTTTAATTCACTATTTATATATAAATTACGATGATCAAGGTGGAACATAGTGATAAGAAAGCATTCTTCAAAATTTAGGGATTCGGGTTCAATGCCGCCTTGCTGGCAACCGAATGATTAGCTCTCTGGTTTTCAGATTCGTTGTTTCGAATCACGCCTTTCGACATGGACCCTGATATTGGCACATCATGGCCATTTTTGGACCTTGCGCCATAAAATCCAACCAATCAACGCCTTTGGCATGGACCCTGCTCTTGGCACATCATACCTATTTTTGGACCTTGCGCCATAAAATCCAACCAATCAACGCCTTTGGCATGGACGCTGCTCTTGGCACATCATACCCATTTTTGGACCTTGCGCCATAAAATCCAACCAATCAACGCCTTTGGCATGGACTCTACTATTGGCACATCATACCCATTTTTGGACCTTGCGTCATAAAATCCAACCAATCAACGCCTTTGGCATGTATATTTCTAGAGTTTCGTAATCCACTTTAAATTGTAGTTCCTAGTCTAATTGGCGTGAAAATTGGCTGTTGGCAACAAACAAACCAAACCGATTGCAGTTACTGTTGTACAACGTGAAATATATAATGTAATTCATTTTGACTTTCCTCATGTACGTCTGCAGGGTAAGTGCTTGAAGTTTTTCCGGGTTTACTCCCTTGCAGGAACGCCTATGCAAACGATATATGAAATTTCCTGCCACTTTGCAATAACGGTACATGCTCAAATGCCTGCTATTATAGTACTTACTGCACAATATCAAATCATACAAAAATATTATGTTAGTTTTGGAAAAAATACATTACAAAGAGTGAAAAATGCTATGATTTAACTAACGTTGATGAAGGAATTATTTTCATTTCTACCATCCAAGAAACATTCTGAAATATTTTTAACGATATAATTTATATCTTAAAAACATGATAGTAAATATTAATTCAAATCTCAATGACAGTAAAAGGCAAACGAAAATAGTAAGAGATCAGTAAGTTGAAACACAACCTCTGAATTTAAAATAAATACTTTTCAGTATGAGTAGTTGGAAAATAAAACGCTATGTATCGGGTGTTCCACATAAAGAAAAAAGTGAAAATTTTGGGGTGTGTTTTCTTTCTGTTGTACTAGCCTTCACATTGTTCAAAAATATTCTGAAATATTTTTAACGCTATAATTTATATCTTAAAAATAGGATAGTAAATATTATTTCAAATCTCAATGACAGTAATAGGCAAACGAAAATAGTAAGAGATCAGTAAGTTCAAATCCCACCTTAGGCTAAGATGTTTATAGGGTTTGGAATTCACTTTAAGCCCCGTTAGTCCCAATACAGTTATCCTTCGTGTTCAGAAATTGAAAGATTTTTTTTTTCCAATGGTGGGCATTAGTGGGTTGAACCCTATGCCACAACAAGGCCAGAGACTACTACTCACCTGTCTTTACCCAGCGGGCACCTGTGAACCAAGTTACGGAGACGAGTAGCGTTACCCGCGCCATACCATCACAAACCCGTTTATAGGGCGGGCCACATTCATACAACATCACAGAAGAAAGGACAGAGGTCAGAGAAGGAAAGAAACATCCATGCCCGAACCGGGATTCGAACCCGGGACCAACAGCTCAGGAGTCAGGTACGCTAACCACTCAGCTAATCGGTCGGCAGAAATTGAAAGTTGAGGAATAAAGAAATCAACCAATCCAGAAATAATGCGCAGCATAACAAAACAGCAGGATGTTATAATGAAAACGTATTACAAATTGAGTAAATGTGCATTTGTTATAAATTGTAAAATAAAAATAATAAAACGCGCAAAAATATGCCCAATGTAATATGCACTGAATAAGTCGACTGGAATATCTGTACAACATTCACCACATTTGTAAAACATTCCTTCCTATCCATGCATACAATAGCAGCGCAGGTAAGCCCAAGACTTCCTTAAGGCGAAAGGATTGGGAATAGACTCGCGTGTGACCAAGTACCTCGTTATTTTGAACTAAGGTCATTTGACGAGGTTACACCTGAGATGGTACTCTCCATATCCACGGCCCATCAGTAAAATGACTTTAAATTAAAGTGGACACGAGCACAGCCTATGAGCTATTCAGCGAAGGAAAATGGTCAATCTCTCAAGTTGCTTCCCACTGCAAATTCTCACTATCGGAAGGTATTGAGTTCGAATCTTGACCGATTTAAAGATCTGTAGTGCTCACTAATAATGGCTTGGGAACGTTAAGTAAGTCACTAAATCAGCCATGTGAAATGATACTTCTAGGGATGGTAGGCCATGTATTGTTGACCTGCGTATCCTTGCTTCTAAATTACGAAGGCTGGCACGCGGCTGCTTCTATCCGACTGGTAGAGACCAACTAAGGGAAACCTGCTGATGCCGCAATTTTGCTGATGTTTCGGGAAACTACTAAGATGCTGGGGTTCTCCTATCTTTGCAGAAATCAGGTGATTACCTGAACTATTTAGAGTTTTCGTAACTGCTGTTAACATTAAGCTGTAATAATACTTAAAAATATAATGAGTGGTCACTACAGGGCAGTAGTTAATATGTCATGTTAAGTGATATGTATAGGTAACTGAGCAGAGAGGGGTGTGTGAAAAAGCTGGCTAAAAGATGTCTGTATAATAATCCTAATTTAAATAAATCTTTATAAAAATATTAGTAAATTTAAGGATTTCTTTTTCCTCCTAAGTTATTCACTCGTCACCTGATAAAGAAAAATGGAATAGCTGATACTGCTAACCGTAAAGAAAACAGGTGAAAATAGTGAAATAATCAGGCTTTGACAATTTGCTAGAACAAAATGTCGAATATTTTAAAAGTTGAGTTCACAGGAAAACCAGTAAATCCAAACTCGCTAACGCATAAGACTTCGTGGGTTTTTTTTAAATGTATTTTGTAATTTAAAAATATTTTTTTATGTATGGGTTATTGTAATTCGTGCTATCATAATAGACAGTTGAAAATTTTTAAGAAAAAATTCACTATAATGTTTATAAAGTTCTTTTTATTATTTTTTTTTTGCATTGGCTTATCCACCAAAATTTGATGTTGACAGAACAATGATTCAAAAAATATTTACTATAGACAATAGTTATCAGTAAATTTATGTACATCTAATGTAATTGATGTAGGATGTTTATAATAATCGTATTTTTTAAGCATCTTCGTTCATGATACAAAAGCTTTTTCGAAAATTAATTTTCTCTTCGTCTCATTAAGGTGTCATCACGAAATTAATTCACTCTAAAATTAATTAATTTTCGAATGAATTAATTTCGAAATTCATTCGAAAATTATTTTTTTTAAAGTTACATTATATGTATCACGACATACATTAAAAGAAATCCATCGGTGTGAAACTTTCCATTATGAAACAAAAAATAATCTCATTAAAATATTTGTCAACATAACTAAAATTTTCTCTTGCTTTCATCAATTTTTTTTCAGAAAAAGTAATTATAAAGAATGTTTGTGGTGGCGACATCTAGTGTGAAGCGCATCACTCTCACTTGCTTAGCGACTCTCGTATAAAAAATTTATTTTCCCTCTTCCATGCACAAAGCAGGAATTTTCCAATCACTAAAAATAAATTTAATAATTATTACTAAACAGTGCTGCTATCTCTTGGCATGTATTTAAAGTGAAAGTCTACAGGGAAAGTTTTAATTTCAGAATATGTATTTAAAAAATGCAAAAATTGAATTCGAATTTTGTCGATATTTTTATCACCCATGAACCACCAATTTCAAGTGAACAAATCTTGTTTAAAATATAAATAAATATTTTCTGTAGGTAATGAATTGACAGAAAAGATAGGAATAAATTACTTAAGATTCGGATTAAGTTATTCTAATTTATCAGACTTTAATTCTGTTTATTTTTTTACTAATTTTTGTTAGGTTTAAAACTGAACTACTGATATGAATTAAAATTTTAGTTTAGTTTATATTTAGAAAGATAAAAATAAAAAATGTGGAATATTCTTTTTATCTCCAAATATATATAATTAGAATAGGTATATATCTATTTTATATTGAGGACTTTATTATAGTAAATTATTTGATTCATTTGTACCATTAATGATTTATATTAAAAAGAATAAGTATTTCGGTTTTTCCTCCTCAGATATTTATTATTTACATTGTTCATTTTACTATTGTAAACTATTTTATTTGATGGCAACACTGATTTTTATAATGGAAAATGAAAGTTTTTGCTCCCCCTTTCTATCACAGATAATTATTATTTATTTCACTTTAATCCTTATTTAATAGTAGATTTTCTTAGGAACTAAGTAATTTTATCTAACAAATAGTTAAATTGTTCAGCCAAATTGGAAATGTCTGTGATTATTAAATTTTTTATCTATCTTAGGTAAGAGAAGTTTATATTATTTAAATTTTGTTAGCTGTCATATTCCGATTAAAATTTGTTATCAGTAACATAAAGGAAGTTAGGAAATGTCACCATGTCAAAAGTATGCTTTAACGTCTATTTTCAAGTTGTGTGGTCATTGGTCTTTATACATCAATGGTATGTCCTCGCTCTTCGAAACATAATGCTTTAAGTTTGATTTTTACCGTTGTTGAGCAAGAGGAGATTGATGGTTCTTTTTATTTCAGCACTCAAATTTGATTGGATGAGTGCTTAAGAGTTTTCTGAGTATTTTTTTGCAATATGAGAATACTGGCCATTCTAGAAACTACTTCAGTATTTTATTCCCTGACTGGAAATACCTTATTATGATCTTCTGCTTTTTGGCTATCCGCTTTTATGTAACATGTGTTAAAAGTCATTTGCTTATTGTTATTTATGACTTTGTACAAACCAGGTTCGCCACTAGCCGATAGCTATGCGAAATTAAGTCAGAAATGGTGCGTCTTTCGTTTTAACCAGAGAACCATGATGGTGAAAGTAGAACTTTGCCTTAAGACTCCTCCAATAGATGGCACCACCAGAAGGTTTCACTCACTCAATTTCAAATATGATCTAGAGGGGCAGGAATTTTCCCCAGACCATTACACCCATGGTAACTGCTCAACGACCCACCACAGGACTTTCGATTCGACATATTTAATGAACACGTATATCGCATGTACTCGGTGGGTCTTTGGCGGCAACGGGAACCCAGCCCTTCCGAACGTAAGGTCAATACCCAAACCACTAAGCTATCACGGCTATCATTTGTTGATGGAAGAATTATCTCAAATAAAAAGGCCAAAAAATGCGAAAAAAACGCATTTTCTCCCAAAAATAGGGGAGGAAATACAAATTATATGAAGTTTTTCCACTCTTCCAAATTCATTTTGGGAAATATCCCAGATAGCTAGTAACTAGACTCGATGCTAACGGTCCCACTTAGATTTCATGAGGGCATTTGGAGAAACGTTCAGGGTTAGAAGCGGCTGCAAAGCTACCTTCGTGTTTTACGGGGCTGCCACGCACGTTTAACCGAAAGACACGCACGGGAACATCCTAATTCTTGTGGAGGGCACTCTTATGAAGATATTTATGCAACATGTGCTGTTGTTCATTGGTTTGAGAGAGTTTTCTAAAAGAGGTATCTACATGTTCACCTTAGATTAGTGGTGAGATTACATAATGGAAGGTCCTAAGTTCAATCCCAGCACTTTTTAAATATTTTATTGTTTTTGGGCTTTGATTTTCTGCTTTGTACTACTTTTTGTGTGCGTGGGTGCTTATGAGTTTCCCAAGTGTTCTCTCTTACCGATAATCAAATACAACTCATAATTTGTAGTCAGGTTATTTTACAGCCATTGTTCTAATGCTCTTCTTCCTCTTCTTCTTAGAATTGGGTATGTATATCATTGGGCACCTCTGCTTTTATCAGCATTTTGTACCATTAACTCCAAACCCAATGTTTCCTAGTTCCAGTTGCTCGGGTCACCCACTTTATTAATAAAGTCCGATAACCCTTTAATGGAGTCTACGTGTAACTCTCTAGTATGGATGATGCCTAAAGAAGTTAAACTAGGGAGGGCAAGAGCCTCACATTCGCAAATGATATGCTCTGCCGTTTCCTCTTGCGTATGACATTTCCAGCAGATAGGGTCTTGCTGAAACATTCCCATCTGGTCAGAAAGTCAGTCATGCTAGGGATAGCTTCTTGACTTTCACCAGAAGAAGATGGTTTGGAGGTCATTTCTACCTCAAGTGAAGGGTTCATTGCTGCCCCTTTACAAAATTGCCTCTGAGTTCCCTTGTCTTTTTCAGCAAGGTCTACTTCAGAGGCTTCACCTGCAAATACAGAAATGCTTGTTATTTCTTGCGTCTTTTCAGCCACAAGATAACCATTAATAAGCTCAGATAATATAAGTCCACCCAGCATTGCCTGAGTTACTGGGCAAGGCAAATTACTCTAGAAGTTCGCCAGGAAACTAGAGGCTCCGTTAAGACACCAATACCGCGGTGCCAATTAGCCCTAGGCACGGGTCGCATAACACTAGGGTTTACGGGAGCTGGTTCGCGGCCTCTGATTCTATATACAAGGCTATCCTGTCATTCCTACAGGACATTCGGCGATCCACCACCTGCCGACGCGCCTGGTGGCTGCTCAAGCCCCAGGAAGGTACACGTCCCCCCTGTTTCCAGGTCTAATGATCTTAGCTATTAAGATATAACCGCTTCAAAATGTCAAGGTAATGTGAAAAAATCCCGTACAATATACTACCATAAGAAACAGAAAAGTACTTTTCAAAAATTAAGTATGTCAACATTTTTTTAGGCTTTTTGTGCATATATCATTTGAATAATATTGTGTTTTGCTTGCATATATCATTTGAATAACTTTCATTTTCTTATATTATTTAAATTTTATTTCATTTATACTTTTTAACTGTTATATATTATTTAAATGTTTATAATGGAAGGAATTTACCCAGAGAAAAATAAACATGCATAATTGTTCAATTTCTATTCAAATATTTTCTGTCAAGAATGGGTGTTTTCTTCTATTAGAGCGATCCGGAATCGGTCCATTTTTTTTACAAAAGAATATAAATTGGTTTTTAGACTTTCATTTATTAAAATATCATTCAGTTACTTGCTTCCGCTTATCAAGAGAAGGTTATCTTATGTTAATCACCAAAGGAAAGTGGAACGCGACTTCCGTTTTGATAATGAATTTCGAAATGAGCATTTTTTTCATTATGGGTAGAACTGTCGCATTGCAAAACATGGCTTTTGGTAACAAAATGTCAATTAGTGATTATAATAAAGTCGAGTCTTTAAATACATTTTAAATTAGAGAATTATTAAAATAAATTGGTTTAGATGCATTCTTTTTGAAGTTATATTTTTTTGATGAAGAGAGATTAAGATTCCGGGCCTTAAGCTTTGAAGAGCTCTGGTCTATAATAAAGCAATAGTGAGCTCTAATCTAACAGGTGTTTTCAATGGATTTCATGTTCTATAATTGAGACGTGTTACTACATACCTCTCAGTATCTAGCCCTGAATTGGCCTCTACCAGATAAGTGGAAGAAGACGGTTGGGAGTCCTCGAAGTTTAGAAGTAGGAATCAAGCAGAAGAACCCTTAATACTTGACCTATCACCCAGAGGTATCATTTCACTTGGAGGACATTGCGACCACGATCTCTTTAATGTGCGCCATCCGCCTTTAGGGAACATAACGGATTTTCGGTTCAGCCGGGATTCGAACTCACTGCCTGCCGATCATGAAAACGTCATAACTCACCAAGCCACATCGGCCTTGTTGTTGTTGTTTTCCTATGACACTTGGACAAGCCGAGCTCGCTTTTGCCTTTGGCAATGAGAATTAAGTCAATAGGGAGCGTCTTTCGTTTGGATCAGAGCACCACGAAGGTGAAAGAACGACTTTGCTCATTTTAAGGTGCCTCGTCATCTTGAACCACGAGTCAGGTGACGAGGCCACACCTGAGCTGGCACCCTCCTCTCCCCATCCACGCCACACCCGCGGAAGGACTTTGGACGTCACAGATTAACGTGGACAGGTCCCCAACCCACGGAGCTCCCAGCAACCCAGTGAAGATAGAGTACACCGTGGTCACCCTCCCAACCACTGCCCGCGGCAAATGATGCTTCACTTTGTTGAGCTTACGGGAAGCGGCGTGAAGCTACTGAGCCACTGGAGCTCACATCGGCCTTAATGTGGACATGTCAAAGACGTAGCCCATGTGTGTCCTAACGACACAGAGGTTGCGAAGAATACTATCAAGAAATTTTAAAGATTAAGTTTTGACGCTTGAAATTGGGAAGTTAGAATGTTTGGTTGATGCGACGCATTAAACGGTTAAGCGTCAGCCGAGGCCACAAGAGGGGGGGGGGAGAGAAGACGATTAGAAGTAGATGGAACGTGGAGTGATCTAATCTGACTCGATAATGTTTGTCCAACTTGTAATAAAGTACAAAATACTAGCTCTTTTTTCATTCGCTTGCGAATGATAATTCGAACTTCAAAAAAGTTGATAACTTAGAAACAAAGTGGATTTTGGATTTCTTTTTTTTATTAAACTAAAATGTTTTTTAAAAAATATAATTTAACTTCGCCAACGATGATTGATAAAAAAAAAAATCAAATCAAGAGCATTATCGTGATTTTCAGAAAAATTAGAATTTGCAATTTTTTTTGAATTAAGAAGAAAAGTTACGTCTAATATATTCAAATGAAAATTTCAGTTACAAAGAAATATAATCTTAATTAAATTTTATATAGTCTTTTTTTCTTTGTTATGTATGTATAGCTACAACTAGAAGCACTTTTTGACTCAAGCTACTATTTTCTACAATGAAAATAAAACAAAAATGTTTCTTAAGTCCAATTAATTAATTAACATTTATTAATCCTTATTAAAAAGAGCAGCGACTCTATATATACGATCCAATTTTGATAGCTTAGAAACCATGTCAAATGTCTTCTAAAAAGAAATTTTCAACTGTGACTTACTTAATTCTTATGCTTTTAGAAAAAACAGTAAAAAATAAAAATAACATATTTAGTTTAAAAAATAACAGAAAATATAAAGCGACAATGTATGGATAATATACAGTGAGTCAGATTTTGTGCTTAAGCAATAATTAATATTAAATATTGAAATCATTGCTGAAAATGCTCTTAACATACAAAATAAATCATGTGACTCATGCTATCATACAAGTATGATATGTCTTCTGTAGTGTATAATCAACGAATCCTAGCAACTATATTAAATAATTCAATTACTGTTTAGAAATTGTGACTGATTTTTGATAAATTTTCCATTGTATTTATATTTTGCTTGATTTTTTTTTTAAATTTTACATTATTCCCTAAAAATATTTTCTACTAAAATATTTGTTTATTATTAAAATTTTATTACGTACATAAATATTTAAAATTTAGGAAATACTTAAAACACTATTTATATAATATTTATATAAAGATACATTTTTCTGTTTTTTTTTTCAGTTACTAATTAGTATTAAACATACAATGAGTTTCAGATTTGATTTTTGCTGCGATACAATCTCAATAATACATTTGTTGAAAATATTAGAAATGACCGCCAAGAAATATATAAATGCGCTTGGTGATCAATAGGATTTCTTTTTGACTTTAAGAGGAAATGTGGTTGTAAGAATCAGCTCTAGGCTTTTAATGTATACATAAATTAAAAATAAATGTTTTGATCAAAACTATTTTGTAGTAATTACGAAACTTAAGTGTTCAATTGTTTTTATTTTTAAATTTATTTCATTCATATTTAAAATGCTCGCAATTCACAAGATTCTCAAATTATGATAAAATAATTGTTATTATAAAATAATGTATTTTGGTGTTAGGTAATGGAATGATAATTTAAGAAATGACAGCGAAGAATTAAGTCATTATAATTTGTACCCTTCGATAATAATAGTAAATACAGTAAAAAGTAGGAAAAGCAATTATTAACTCTTTATTTTATTTAGATTTATTCGAAATTATTTCCTCATTCTTAAAGCAAGTTCATCAAACTTTACTTTAAAAGCTTTCGAGATATTGTTCTTAAAGATTTAAAGCTAATTTGCAAAAGCAAAAAGGAAAAATAGAAAACACTGCGCACACAGGTGCAGATTCGGAAGAGATCCAAAAGCGAATTTGTTGATTTCCCGCATTCCTCGCTTGTTGCCAGATTTCGTAAGACTTCTTTCTTTCCTATCGTTTGCATGACTAGTAAAAAAAGAGGGGCAAGGTGAACAACAAACCGGAAGACCATAGTTTACTTTATAATTAGTTGATCGTGCGCATAATGAAACGGATGTAGTATAAGCTGACCGATAAGTTTTCCCGCCAAAAGATGATGCACATCAAAGTAACAATTACAGAGAGAGATGGTAATCGGTAAGTGAATGTTTTACTGTTCAAAATATTCATTTAAACTTGTTATTGCCGAAAGAATATTAGTGCCAAAATTTATGCTTCTTTTCATCATCGCGAATCACAAATTATTGTTCGAGCAGCTTTCAGCAGACGATATCTTTGAAGAATTTTAAATAGAACACATTAAGCATAAAGTGAAAAGAGAATAAATTATTGAATCACGTATATAGGTTCTCTAAATATATTCAAAGCAATAAAAGCTATTTTGTCATTGATTTTTTTTAATTAACTGCATTTGTACCTTCTTTAGAAACCTTGAAATATAATATTGTCGAAAAAATATTTGTGACATTTTAAATCGCTTTTGATTATCACGAAAGAATTTTATTTTCAGTGTTTTTGGCAACGTGAACTTTAAAATTTTCATTAAAACATCATAAATGTTGAGTGAAATGAGGACATTATTAAATTGTATTTGGGTTTTAAAAATAATTGAAGTGATAACAGTTATTAAAAATAATTATACCATGAAAATTTTTTATAGTTTTATCTTTTAAGGATTCTAAAATAAAATGATAAGTTATTTTTACACGCATTTTTAAAATGTTTAAATAATTAATAATATAAATCGAAAATATTGGCAACTTCAGTATGGAACAGTTAAATTAACTCATACTGTAAGCGTTTTTAAAAAAATGGGGAAATGTAATATGTGAAATTGAAAGTTATATTTATTCTTTTTGAAAGTAGGTTTATTTATTATGAGATTAAAATTTATGTGTTTGGTTTTCCAAAAGCACATTTTAAGATGCTGTTAAAAAGCATCTTCAGTCATTGTTTTGTTCAACAGATTGTACATCCAAAGAACTGAACTTTTTTTTAAACTGTCTTAAAAGAATAACAAATGAAAATAAAAGTTCATAAATAAATTCTCCTGGTTCTAAAAGCAATTATTATATTTTTAAATGACTTTCTCTGTTAATTTAAACAAAGTGATACGAAGGAAACAAATTAAAAGTTTGTTTTTTATAGTATTGTAAAATTGATGTTATTTGTTCGAGGTGTGTATGCATTTACATGATTTACGGTTTTGGACTATTTCAGTGATATGTGAAATTTATCGATAAGTATAATTATTGTTGGAAACAACTAACAACGCCGTTAAAATTTATTCAGTTCAATGAATCAAAACTTTATTGATACTAATTACCTTATGTAACTATTTATTCATACTTACTGTTGCAAGTTATAAGAGATGATCAATTAATAAATAAAATTATGGAAATCAATACAGTAATAACTTTTTTAAAGTTACGCTTGAATAAAAAAATTAGGTTGATTCCATTGCTATATAATTCATGTATGCGTGAAAAAGAATTTTAGTTAAAGAAGGTATCTTATAAAATAAAAATATTAACACAAAACAACACTTCAATGTGAACAATTATTTTAAAGTTAAAACGATCATAAAAGGTTCCTTCAAAACTTCATAAATAAAAGGATTGCTATTTTTAGTATCGCTTAAATTTCACATTGCCATACAAATTCATTTTTGAGCAAATTGCACTTTAACTAAAGGCTTTGAATTATAATGCTGGTCATTAAAAATGCTACAAGAAGACGCTATGATAAAAAAAAAATGATCAGCACTTCAACTCGTTCACGTATATTAAGAAGTACAAATGTTTATAATTTATTTAAATTAAGAAATTGTGTAGCAGGTTACTCATGCGCAAATTGCATTTAAAAATTGTCGCCGGTGAAAAATTGTGAAGTCACGGGTGAGCGGGAAAAATGTTTACCAACATATTTTTGACTTTGATAGAGATCTAGTTATGCTGCTTGAGGTTTTCGGTATATTGATGACAGCTTTGCAACTAACCTCAGTCGAGATACCCAAGATCACAGAATATGGAATCGATGAGTTCGAAATGACCATACGGAAAGCCATGCTGAATTTCAACGGAAAACAGTCGAAAATACTGCATGTTATCTGCATGGCTTTATGGAATGGCATTGCTGCTATAGGCATGTCACTAGCCGGAATAAAAAGGAGTTATTTGTACTAAAAGTTCAGCAATGATGCAGTAGATGCCAGATAGGTGACTAGTACTTCCGCTGCACATGAAGCGCCATCACAGAAAACGACCTCAGTGGCGTAAGTAACAACAATCATTACCTAGATGCTGGAATGACATATGTTTTCATGTGAATCATCTTTTTCCTCACAACGCCATGCTAGCCAAATTTGCGTTTGGCGGCATCGTCAAGAACTTACATCGCCAATATGCATTCGACATCACACTGGAGCATAAACCTTGACTGATGGGGGTGCCATTTTTGAAGACTTGTTTTGGTCATCCCTTGTTCCCATTGCTTTTAGCTTGAACAAAGACAATTTTGTTTCTCAATGGGTTAAGGCCCATGACTGGACTCTTAATCGAGGACTCCAAAATAATACTCTTCCATATACTGCCAGTATTGTGCAAACCTTTCTTGATGCAGAAAATGTTTAACCACTGTTCTGGCCAGCACGCTCTCTACAGATCTTTTACCAATAGAAAAAGTCTGGTCAATGGTTACCTAGCAAACTGCTTGTCATTACGCGGCATATCATAATGATCAATGGAACTAGAGTTACGAACTGAAGTTGCATGGATAGCTCCATCTATAACACAATCCATTGTGATTCAATGCCAAAAGATATAAATGTTTTTGATGACTACAGGTTCTGGGTATAGGTTTCTTATGCTCTTTTTTACATACACAATTTTGTTGGAAATTTAATAACATTTTATCAATTTAAATTTTATAACCATATCGGAAATTTAATAACTTGTTTTTTATGTGTAACAGTAGGACAATAAATGTCTATTTCTTTCTTTGATTTCTTCCTAGTGAAGCTTTTTCAATGGACAGTATGTTAAGTGCACATTTTAATAACTGAAGTAAACTGTTTTTTTTTTTTTTAATATAAGGTGAAAAATAAATCCTAAGGTTTAATTTTAATTCTTTTACTCTCCTGTATTGACAATACAGATTTTTAAATTAAATGAATTCAATCGAAAAGAAATATTTTTTCTTATTTTAAATATATTTTCATTCTATTCTGAAAAATCGATATCATAATAAAGAGCTAAATGTACATACATACATACATATATATATATATATATATATATATATATATATATATATATATATATATATATATATATATATATATATATATATATATATATATATATATATGAGAGAGAGAGAGAGAGAGAGAGAGAGAGAGAGAGAGAGCTTATAAATTGTTAACTACAATATGTTTAGCATTTATTGAGATTATTAAACAAGGGTAAACTTAGACGATATTCAGTAAGTCAATAGTTCTTCGTTTTTTCCCGGCTTCACACCCCCAATATGATTGTTGATTGCCCATCAATTTGGTGATGCAGTTTATAGGCGACATTCCTTTATGTACGGTTGTTTATAAGGGTTTACACACACAAAATTCATTTTAAGCTATAGGCTCTGTTTGAATTATTCCTAGTGTACAAAAAAATGAACAGTGTGATAAACTAGCCAAATCTCAAAGCGAGACACCTTGTGAACTTGGGGAGTTATTTGCTTAAGCTTAGAGATCATCTGATTCTTTGAATTTGAGCAGAAATTATCTAATTTTACCTCCTCTCTCTAGTCCACTGGATTTTTTTGAATTTGAATATAAATCTTGTATAAAGAGTTGTTAAGAACGAAATGAGTGATTCTTCTTCTTCTACTTCTTCTCTTTGAGTTTGGTTTGTATGTCATTGGGCACCTCTGCTTTTATCAGCATTTTGTACTATTAACTCCAAACCCAATGTTTCCTAGTTCCAGGGGCTCGGGTCACCCACTTTATTAATAAAGTCCGATAACCCTTTAATGGAGTCTAGGTGTAACTCTCTAGTATGCATGATCCCTAAAGAAGTTAATCTAGGGAGGGCAAGGGCCTTGCATTCGTAAATGATATGCTTGGCCATTTCCTCTTGCGTATGACATTTTCTGCAGATAGGGTCTTGCTGAAACAGTCCCATTTTATGGAGTTGTTTTCTAAAATAGCAATGACTAGTTATGAAGCCTACGATTAAACGTGTCTTCTGCCTAGAGCATCTAAGAATTTCAGAGGCAATCCTCGCTGATGATCCACAGATCATACTTTTAGCGTGGGTTTGAACAGGAGTGTTGAGCCAAGCTTCAAACATCTTCCGTTTTTCCCATCTAAGAATATTGGTTTTTGCGGTCTTCAAATTGATCCTACAAAAATGTTCTGCACCGATGGGAGAAAAAGACGATCCTTGTTTAGCAAGTTCATCAGCCCTTTCATTACCTTCGATACCTTTGTGCCCTGGAACCCATACAAGAATCGCCTTGTTTCTAGTTGTCAGTTCTGTAAGAAGGTTTCTACATTCCAAAATCATTTTTGACTTGATTTCGAAAGAATTGAGCGCTTTTAAAGCGGCTTGACTGTCACTAAAAATGAGAATCCGCTTACCGTGGTAGCCCTTCCTCATATTTAGTCGCAGAAAGTGGATAATGGCCAAAACTTCAGCCTGGAAGACCGTAGCGTATCGCCCAAGGCTTACAGATAGCCTGGAAATGAGTGATTAACACAATTAAAATCTTTTGCAATATAGATTGAGGCTCGCTGTCCTGAAAATGAATGGTTGCATGTCTTTCACTGATGGAGTGAACACACGGTGGTGACACACATAAGATATCTATAGAGAGCTTTTTAACTTTTCTCATCAATTGGAACTCTTACGATGGTGGTATCGAAGCAATTGCCGTGGGTATTCAACAAGTGCCGGATTCGCGGCCATTCTTTTGACAGAGCTGTCATATTATCAGATTCTCAAAGTGCACTTCAAGCCTTTTTGAATAATCAAAATAGGTGCCAAAGAGTCTTAGAATGTAGACCCTCGCTTAAGGAGCTAGCACAAGGAATTTCATTCCAAAGGATTCATGTCCAGTGTGGAATTGTGGGCAGTGAAAAAGCTGATCCATTGGTTAAGAAGGCAACTTTGATAGAACAACGAATAAATCATTCCGTTTTTTTACCAATTACTAAATTGTTTATTAAACTAACAGTTAGAAAAACTCTTAAACAGGGTATGGTTCAACACTCAAAGAATAAGCGATATAAAATTTTGAAAAAGAAGAGAACTGTGTTCTAAGAGTTTTCCCAGAAAGTCTGAGGCGCCTCCTTCTGGAAGACAGACTAGACATGACTGCTTGCAGAACCTTCTCTATAGAATTTAAGTGGTCTATTCCCATAATATGTTTTGCGTGACACTCATCAACCAATGATTTTTGAACATTAAACAACTGCACCGTACTTTTTCAATATGAGGACATGGTCAAAAAGATTGCAGAGCCCGTGAACTAATGCCTTAAGTGCTAATGTTCGGCATTTGCAATTAGCTTACGGTTTTAATCAACAACTCACGAGTTCAATTCTCACAGTATGCATCGAAGTTTGCATTTTTTCGGAATCTTTTTTTAAAGAGTTGAATTTGTAGAATTAGTATAACGAATTTAATATATCTTAAAAATATTTCATTTAAAAAGGACAATTTGAGAAATTTTGAAGAACTTTAGACATTCTTTTCGTTTAAAATTTAAAAATGAATTTACAGTACTTCCATAATCAGTTATCTCCATATATCTATGACTGAATTTTCATATAAATATTGAGTCTCTATTTTTGTCAAAAAAGTATTAACAATTCTTCTGATTTCAATTAAAATCACTTTACTTATACATTTTTATTTTAAAATTCTTAATAAACACAAAACATCCACTTTCTAACGATTGTAAGTATTTTTTAAAATATTGGTTAAGAAGAAAACAAGTTTTTAATGTGGCATTATACTAATAAAGCAATAGCTTTTTCAAATAAACTGGTTTTCAAGTGGAAAATGATTGGTTGAAATAAAATTATAACATGAAAAGTAGACTCGACAAATTTTATACTTGCTTGTTGAACGCGCATTTATTTAAAAAATAATTCTTAATTAAATTTTTTTATGGTGCTAACGCTAAGGTTATCAAGTCTTTTTATTACGAAGGGTTATTTGATTATTTTACCACTAGGTGGCGACCCACGATGGGGTAGTCACCTAGTGGTACAATTCAGAATGAAATGTCCTGGTGAATAATTTGAAAATAAGCATTGTATACTTACAGCATGAAATTAAATTAGTAAAAGTCACATATAAAAAATATTCAAGGTCAGAATTCAGTATTTCCCTCAGATCTACTTATATCCTAATCAGTCGTAGAGATTTCTTTCATCTGATGAAATTTAGATAAATAATTCATTTTTAGCACTTTAAATGAACAATAATAATACCGCCAAAATGTCGATCACTCTATCATATCAAATTGAAAAATCAGATTTCTTTCGTATAAACTGGATAAACTAAGTGAAATTAACTGGAAAGCTAATCTTAAATAAGATATCGAGATTACGTGAATAATAAAACCGTCGGAATGAAAATAGAATGAATAGAGTTTTTTGTTGCTATCAATAGAATAGTTTAATTTCTCGATACCCATTTTGGTCGTAGATTTAATAGATAGTTTGGAATCGAGATTAAATTGTAGATCTTGGTAGCACTAGACACAATGAACAAAAAATGTTTGTTGACCGGTAAACTAACCAAACTTGATTTATCAATGAGTTTGTCAGACCGAATTAGTTACAAAATAAATGTAAATGAAGCTTTAAAAATATGTTTCAAGGTGAATAAACTGATCAACGCAATTCCACTTTGAGCAGTTAACTAATATAAATTCAATTTAAACAAATTTTCACTAAATTCAGAAACAACTACACTTTCCAAAATATAACAATCTATTTTAAACTTTAGGCAAACGGAAAAATAAGTAAAATATTCCTATCTCAACATTTCATTATAATCTAAACTGATATGACATGTCTTCTAATTAAGAATGTAGCATGGCAATTCTAAGTAAGCAAGCCATGTCGGCTTGACGAAGATTGAGACTCTGCCCAAGTTAAAAGCTTATAGGTTCGATTCCCACATAGGTTGCTGGAGTTGATAGCTGAAAAGTTAGCATTCTGCCCTTCTGTTCAACAACTCGTGGGTTCGAATCCCTTCTTGGACATAGATGTTTATAGTGATTGCGAATCCACATGAAATTGTAGGTCCCGGTTTACTTAGCTTTTTATACAAAAAAAAAAACTGTTGTTGAGCGACAAACAAATCATAACCCACATAGTGTGTGACTGTTTGTAGTCACTTGAATTTCAATTTGAAATGAAGATTTCGATGATAATTAACCATCTTGTATAAATACAGTTGATAAAATGACAAACCAAAAGAAATGGCCAACTGTGGCCTAGTAGTAAGACTCTACTCTCCTGAGCGAAAGGTCCTAGGTACGATCCCAGTCATTCGAAAGATGTATGTCGGATTTCTGCATGCTTGTTAAGCTGGTGCTTGGGAGTTTTTCGGCTCCTTCCTTGCAATATGTAAATACGACTCAGTCTCCAGGAAGGTAATTACGCAGTGGGCTTAAAAATGTCTTACAATAGCCTTGGGTATAAGGCAGAATATAGCGTGAAGACAAAACCAATAGAAAAATGTCAAACATATATTTAAACAATAATACACAAATCATTAGGTCTTTTAAAATTGACAGCTGTTATTAATTTCAGCCTTGGTCCCAAAGGAAATTACAATTTGTTTTAGTAAGAAGCTGGAAGATGTGGGAATATTATTTGTAAAATCATTTATAAAATTCAGTAATTTTTACAAGAAAATTAAAAAATATATTTTTCTCTGTATTGAGTAATAAATAATGAGTATGTGAATAGTTTAAGCTGTTAAATTCTTACTTTCCCTTAGCCTGCTAGAAATTAATTTTTACAAGGACGTCCTCCCCATTTTTACATAAAAGAAAGGTATTTAGCATTACGCAAGATCTCGGATCAATTGATTAGTAGTAAAACGCAGATATACTTATATTTTTCCACCTAATCATAAAATTTAGTGATAGATTTCCTATAATAAAAAATTTTATTAAAAATTCGCTTTTCTTTTTCATTTAAATTAACAAGAACACAAATTAATTATGATTTAAATTAATAATGTGGATTAATAAAGATTTTTTAGGATAAATTAACATCGAGTTTTATGAAAATAAGACAACTGCTACATAGATCCAAACTATGACTGGAACCAAAGGATTCTACAATTTGGAAGCCGCTGGTTTACCATATTATTATTTTTGGAAAGCAATACAAATGCAAGATTTTTTCTGATAAGAAGAAAAATTTAAGCTCATTTCACTGGAAATCTTTCATAAGATGCTTGCAATAGTTTTGTGTACCTGCCATAAATTATTTATAGTTTCGTGCTGGCAATTATTCAAAAAGTTTAATTACTTTTATGATAGTTAAAATAGATAGTTATTTGTTTCTCTTCATGGCTTATAGATGGCAGCACTACACAATTTTATTTTCATTTGATGAATGTATTTGATTTTTGTTTGTACTTTGTTTTATAATTACAATAAATTATCCTGTTAATCAAGTTTTATATATTTTAACAAGAAATTATGTATAACAACTCTGAGTTTATCTTACATTACTAATTTATAACTATCTAAATAATTGATCAATTATCTTTTTTTAAACTTTTTATTTATTATTTTTTTAATAAGAATTACATGTGGAAATGGATTGAGATAAATTGCTATCAAGGAAATTACCATGTTTTTTATTTTCCTACCAACTCTACCAATTTTTTACGAAAATTTCATATTTTAAACTTTTCTCTAAAGAATTATTTTAATAGGTTTTCCAATTTTTCAGATGAGTAATTTAAAAGCAATTTCTTTTCACTAATATATTGCACATTAATTGTTTACGATATAACACAAAACATCGATTAGTTCAATATTTGGAAAGCACTCTTCGATCTACACAAAAGGAGGTATCTTTTAAGGTGACATAAATTATTTTTTTTATCGTTCCGTTGTTAACAGTTTCAGATTTTTTTTGTTTATTAAATTCAGGAGTAAAATAATCTATTTTAATTAAAAATTATAGTTTTTAATAATAGTTACTTTCCTAAGTTAATATTTAGTTATAAATAATAGTTGCTATTATTTATAATTAAATATTAATTTTATATATTTGTAAATTACTCAAACAATTTATATAAGAGTTAAATTCAAAATCTGAAATTAAAAAATAAAGATTCTTTTATGTTCCAATTTGCAATTTGTATTTAGTAGTGATGTTTTGAAAATTATATAAAAATTCATTTGTATCGTGCGAAGTTAAAATTATGTGCAACTCTTATGGTATACTTATAAAGCTCTCCAAATACGAATAGCTATGAAATGGCAATTTTTGGAGTAAAATAAAACTTTAGCTTATTAAAGAATTGGTAGCGATAGAAGTGTAATTTAATTCAAAATCCGGACTCTGAAATTAATTAAACTCAAATCAAAAGAAATTATTATTGAATTCAAAGAAGGAAAAATTATAACTATTGCAAAGGGGAAAGAATTTCTAAGTATGAATAACATCCAAACATTAATTGCTTTAATATATTGTAAATAAAATAAAATGCACTTAATAATTTCTTTACATCTTCAAAATTTTATTTCCTATACAGAGGTTTAGGAACTAAAGAAAAGAAATAATGGATTTAGTTTATTATAAGCTTATGTGTGTGTGTGGTTTTTAGAGTGTATGCAATTCAGTCTGATATTAATGCATGCTTTTAAATTCAATTCACTTTTAAAAAAAGAAAAATACATTTAAGAATGTATAACCAGATAATTCAATCAGAGAATATTTTTCATTTAAGAATAAATACATTTAAGAATATATAAAGATATAAAGTTTTTTTTTTTTCCTTAGAAAATTATAAAGCATGGTGTTAATTTTTGACACCATGACTTAACGACCTAATAATTGTAAAGTATTTTTGAGTCCATCCTTAAATTGGTTTCTGGGGGGAATTTTCATAGATTGTGGGCCGTATTTACGATCCGCTAGGGAGAAAACCAGGAAAACTCCCAAACACATACCCCGACAGACATGCATTTATTTTCATTTTACAAATGCCGAACATAGCGTTTAAGCCATTAATACACGGTCACTGCAATATATCTCGACCATGAGCTCATACTGAGAAAGTACGGTGTCATTATTTAAATCTTCAAAAATCAGTGTGTAGTTTCCCTTCTCGTGGAACTTTGGTTCGTGTGGTGATTCTTATGAATAGACAGTCCGCTTGTTTGAAAGACACAGTTTATTGAAAATAAAATTGAATATATTTATAAGAAATTGTAATGTACAGAAAAATTACCACCGACCTCACGCATCTGTAGGAGGAACGCTTCTCTCATTTTTATTTTTACCCCTGAGGGAGTGAATGAGCGACGCGCCCTCTGGCGAACGATGTCTGAACACTACACATTGGTTGATTAGAACCACGTAAAACACAGTTTGGGGAATTTACCACTTTAATGCGAAAAAGATGGTCGTGCAAGCTGTCAAGTCCTCTAAAATCCTCAAACTTTCTGGGAAAACTCTTGGAACAGTTCTCTCTTCTCTCAGAATCTTCCATCTCTCATCCCTTGCGCTCTGAATCGTGTCCTGTTATTTTAGACCTGTCTAAAAGCTTTTCTAATGGTCAGGTTAATAAACAATTAATCGTGTTAAAAGAAAGAGAATGGTTTATACGTTGTTCTATCAAAGCTCCCTTCTTAACCAATGCATCAGCTTTTTTCGTTGCGCACAATTCCAAATTGAGCAGGAATCTATTGAAATGAAATTTTGTGTGCTAGGGCCTTAAGCAAGGGTCCACATTCTAAAATTCTTTACGTGCATGTCAACAAGACAGAATCCAACATCCAGAATCCTCTAGTTATTCACTAGCGGATGGTATCGAACACGGTTTCTTAGGCTCCAAATAACCCTGTTTTACTAGCCGAGCTGGCAGCCGAATGGTTAGCGCTCTTGCCTTTGGTTCAACAGTTCGTGGGTTCGAATCCCACTTTGGGCATGGATGTTTGTAGTGGTTCGGAGTCCACTTTAAACCTTAGGTCCCGGTCTAATTAGCCCTTGTGTGCAAAAAATGACCGTTGAGCGACAAACCAACCAACTACTTTTTTGTCAATCATTGTTGAAAATATTACACCGTAAAATTATAGCCGATACCTTTTAGTAAAATTTAAGCTGATATTTTATTCATTCTGGGTTATCAGAGCATATTATTCCTATGGTAATCATTATATCAAAATTATAACATATTAAAATGCGAATAATTTGTATATTGAAGTAAAATTATGGCTTAGTGGCAGCGTTTCACGCTTCCATGAGACAGGTTCGAGGTTCGATCCTCGGGCTGGGCAAGGTTGACTCAGCCTTTCATCCCTTCAGTGGGTCGATTAACTGAGTACCAAGCATGCTTGAGAACTAAACACTGGGGGTCTCACGCTAGGCTGCCCACCTAACTGGGACATATGCTTCGCACCCCAGGGCCCTCGGTCATGAAAACAGTTATGGGCACTGTAGGCCTTGGCCCACATGGGCTATCGTGCCATGCAGTTTAGCTAAGTTTAGAGCACCAAAATTGACAACTGATGTGAAAAACAATTTTGCGAAGTCATACAATCTTGAAAGAATTCGCCGTGTGTTGCGGAAGGCAGGATACCATGGTCGAAATATGCGAAGAAAATCAAAGTTATCAAAGTGAATCGCAAAAAGAGAATAGATTTTGTAAAAGAAAATGTAAAGCAGGACCAGAAAATTTTGGAATTCCGTGATTTTTTCGGATGAAAGTGAATGTAACATCCACGGATCAGATGGACACCAAAAAGCTTGGAGGAAATCAAATACAGCTCTAGAACCAAAGAATATGAGAGGAACTGTGAAACACGGTGGTAGTTCGATTATGGTTTGGGGTTGCATGGCAGCAACTGGAGTAAGAAATTTAGTTGTAATCGACAGAATAATGAATCAATGTAGCTATTTGAATACTTTAGAATAATTTAAGCCAAAATGCTTCTAAATTGGGCTCTGGTTGCTTGGGAATGGTTGCTATATAACGTGCGATAACAGCTAAAAACCTCACCGCCGTCACCTGATCTTAATCCCATTGAACACTTGTGATTGGGTGGCAGAGTTGAGTTTATTCCCTCAAAATTCCCGGAATATTACACCGCTAGTTCTGGGTGTTCGAATTATTTTCAAATTATAAGCCTCGGTTGTGTTTGCGAATTAAAACTCATTGTGGCGGCTTGGATGGGAGCCGTATGTTTAACGCTCTTGCATTTGGTTCAATAGCTCGTGGGTTCGAATCCTACTTCGAGTGTGAATGTTTGTAGTGGTTTGCAGCTCATTTTACACAATAGGTCCCGATGTAATTAGTGTTTATAAAAAGTGATTGTAAAGCTACAACTAAACCAAAATTAATTATGGGAAAAATTGGCATAAAGGGATTATTAATCCAAATTTAAATGCCTCAATCGTAGAGTGACAACCAAACTTAATTGCAAAGAAACTCCGTGAAGCTACAATTAAAGAAATTTTTTTGAAGTAGCGTCATAAAATGATGTGAAAAATACAATATAGAGAAAGTAATGAATTTTCTTATCAGCCAAGAATCTCAATCCTTGTTCTTGTTGGAAAATATTTTTATGTCAGTTGATCTAAAGAAGCTAGATTCCATCTTTTTTTAAAATGTTTACTTTTAATATTGCTTAATGTGAAGGATCAAAAATTATTATCCAAATCGAATGAATTTGGAAAGAAATTTGTATTTAATAAACAAAAAAAAGTTCTTATGATTTCAACTATTTGAATCACAAAGATAACATGATTTGAGGTAGAAATTAAGGCTATCTGTAAAGTTCTTTGACTACACAATCATTCTCAGTAATTAAATAGTCTTTTATCGCGGTAACAACAAGTGAAATGTAAAATTAAGCTCACTATTTTTGGCAACAATTTACTTTCGTCGCTGAATCATCTTCTGTGACGAATCGCTTAAAACTGCGAGTTCAAGGAATCTCGTGCAAAAACTGAGTTCAAAAATTATATTTTTGCCCCCCCAAGCAATTTCGTCATTCTTTTTGTAATAATTACGTTAAGAGAACTTCTATTTAAGTCCATAAGAATTTTATTACTCTTGAAAATTTCGACTGTAAATATTAAATATTTCTAAAAAGAACAGGTGTGTATATTTGGCGAGAGATCAAGTTCTCGCCATTTTGCCTAACTAGTTCATTAAATCACGTCGTGGAATACTGCCGTCTCTTTGTGGCGCTGGGTTTGTTCCAAATACATAATCCCGAACTTCACTCGATTCTGTTTGTTCCCAGAGAGAAATATAGCATTATGTTAATGTTTCACGTCGCACCACACCTCCCACGCTGAATCACGTGGCATAGCTGACGTCACAGGACACCGTTCTACGTTTGTTCCGAAAATAATCCTTGTGCAACACTCTCATTTTATGTTCTTTTTTTTTCACTTGCCCTGAAAATATCGTTTGGAAAGCTTCTATTTTTAACTTCCTATCGTTGGTTGCCATACAGTGTATTGTAAAAGATATAACGGATTGTAATTTGTTATGAAACTGAAAGAATTATCGAAAAAAATTTTTATATATATATATATATATATAACTTTAGAGCCATGTTTACATATAATGAAAAATCCATAAAAGACATTTAAAACTCTGGAATTTTGTCAAAGAGTAAGTCGAACATATCATGCAGCCACTTATTTCTGTCTGTTCGGAGAATCAAATTTTGCGAAAATAAGCAAACCTCATTCAGTGGAATTTGGCTGGCCTTTGAAACGTTTTATTTACACTGAAAGGGGTTTTTGAGTTCTTTCTTGAAATATTTAGAACGTTTAAAACTCAAGCGGAACAAAGTCTAGTGATAATTTATCGTGTGCATAGATTTTTTTTTATTATTTAATTGATTTATATTATCTACGAGAAATAATCTATGTATATATATTGGTTCAATCCCATTTCTTATACTGAAACGCAATCAAATTTCGTAAGGTTTCGTAATTTCAAATTTTCAATCGTTTCAAATTTCGTAATTTCGCAAATTTCGTAGTCGTAATTTGTTAAAGAATATTACTCTCAAAAATAAAAGATTGATGCATATAATGTTTACATAATTACTTATGAAACTGATTCGTAGACTTTTAATATGTGCTACTAAATTTATGAATTATGAAAAGTTATAAACAATGCTGAATGACAGCATGTGCCGTAATCGCGCCCTCATTTTCGCAAGGTAATGAGTTCGAATTTCGGTTTAACCGAAAATCCATCTTGTTCACTAGTGGCGACAGAGGCACTTTAACCCCTTGCCAGTGTCGCCCGAATTAGTTCGGGCAATTACTGCGTGCAGTATTTGTGATGCCCGAACTGAGTTCGGGCAGAAGAAAAAATTAACGTTTCTATTTTGTGAAGTCCGAGCTGAGTTCGTTTCTACTTTAGGATACTTAATTCCCTATTTTCCTAATAAATGACACAAGTGGTCCTAGTTTTTTACCAATTCCAATTTTGGTTCTGAAGGTAGTCCATGACTACAACAACACTATGGGAGGTGATGTTAAAGTCGATCAACATCTTACAGACTTCCCGGTTGCTAGAAAAGGAGGTAAAAATATTACTAGAAAATATTTTTCCATCTCCTACACCAGGCGTTATATAAATAACTCCTTTATTTTGCATACTTCAGCAGGAGGTGCGAAAAATATGAACTTCAGAAAATCAATTGTTGAACTAAATAAACCAAATGTTCAACTACCAGGACCAGGGCGTCCTAGTGTAAGCTTACTGCGCCTCACAGGTCGAAACTTTCCAGAACACATCCCATCAATGGGAAAAAAATCTACTCCAACCAGGCAGTGTTTTATATGCTGTCGTAAAACCGATGAACAAGGGAAGAGAATAAGGCTTGAGACAAGAGTTTATTGTAAAAAGTGAAATATATAGGCTTTTGAGCAGCACCTTGTTATGGGATATACCATACTACAAAAGATTTGTAAAAGTTATGTATCGAAAATCATATTGTTATGTTTTTATATTATACTAGTTATATTTAGCTTCAAAATTTCGTTTAATTTGCTCAATATGAATAACAGGTATGTGTAATCAATCTTTTATGTGTATGTAAAATTTATAAATATAGTAGTTATTGTATTTAAAACTTTATTTTTGTAATAAAAAAGCATTTTTTTACTCTTATAATAATATACAATAAAATTAAACAGTCAAAAAAAATTTTCAATTTTTGGTCTTTTTTTCTGAAATATATGTCACAGTTAAGGGGTTAAATTGATGGTGGTCGCAATGTCCTTCAAGAGAAATGATACTTCTGATGTGGCAGTTCAATTAGTAGAGCATCTTCTGCGTGGTCCTTGATTGCGAAAAGTTCAACTCAGCTGGTTTTCCCTAACTGGTAAGGTCCAGCTATGGGCTAGTACTGTAGAATTAGAATTATCGTAATTAATTAGGACCAGACCTCGTTCGAAATATCAAAAATTCGATTAATTGGATTTTTCGAAAAAAATTTCTAATTAATTATCTTACGTTGAAAATATGTAAAAAAAAAAACTACATTTTTTTTAAGAAAAATAATTTCTTTTGTTGTTGTTGTTGCTTATGACACTTGGACAAGCCAAGCTCGCTCTGCCTTTGGCAGTGCGAATTAAGTCAAAAGAGAGCGTCTTTCGTTTTGAATCAGAGCACCACCAAGGTGAAAGTACGACTTTGCTCTTTTTTAAGGTGCCTCGTAATTTTGAACCACGGTCAAGTGACGAGGCCACATCTGAGCTGGCATCCTCCTCTCCACATCCACGCCACACCAGCGGAAGGATTTTGGACGTCACATATTAACATAGACACGTCCCCAACCCACGGAGCTCCAGCAAGCCAGTGAAGGTGCGTACACCGTGGTCACCCTCCCAACCACTGCCCGCGGCAAATGATGCTTCACTTTGCTGAGCTTACGGGAAGCGGCGTGAAGCTATTGAGCCACTGGAGCTCAATAATTTCTAATCATTTAAATGAAAATCCATTAGTTTTACATATTAAGATACTTACGTGCTAATGCATGTGCATTAATACAGTATGCATGTACAGTGGTGTAAATGAAAGTCATTCCGTTTAGAGTAAACTATTTAACTGCCTCGATCCGTTTTCGGGCAGCCAAATCGTGCCTCCTCTTGATATAATAAGCGATTCGGATAATTGGAGTTCTACTGTAGAAGGAAGTCAGCTGATGTAACAACAATGATGAAACAAAGAAAGCTTGAGAAAAAGGAATAGAATTTTATAAAATTCTTCTTAAGAAACTATTTTACTCGCGCAAAATAACATGGTAATTATTTACAATATTATAAAATACATGAATTCTGAAACTTCTTTAAATATGAGAGAATGAAAGAAGTATACAAAACCAAACCAACCAACCTAAAAATTATGTTAAGTTGTAAAAAGCTATCAAATGGTGTATATTTATTAGCAAACTTATATCAAAACAACTGTGTTTTTATATCCCCATCTTTTTCTGCTATATATTTTCTGATGCGTATTTCAGTCAACAGAAGGCTCGAAGAGCAGCCAACCTCACAACTCTGAATGGCCATCAAGAGATGAGATCGACATCTGAACTGGTACCTTGGGGAAAATTATGATGCGAAAATTGTAACGTGACTTCTAATTTTGGGGCGATATTAGATGGTGTCAGATTTCGAATTCGTTGCCATTCAAGTACAAGGGTACGTCTCCTTCCATTAGGTTTAGTTTACCTTCAACACTTCGTGAGTTCGATTCCCATATCTCAGTGTAGAAATTTCAATTGGGTTAAATGTCACTTTAATGTGTATACTACAATCAAAGTCTTATAAAAAGTGACCACAGAATGACTAATAAAGTTTTTCATGCAGAAATGATTTCAGTAGAAGATAATGAAATAAAAATATTCATATTACTCGTATTCTCTCGTAATAGTATCCATGTTATTTGATGTTTCTAAAATATTTGACTTTATCTTCCAAATATTGATGTATGTTAAAGCGCTTAACTTTCGTTATATTGACAGCAATCAGAGACTGAAACATTGCATTTGTGAAAGAAAAAAAAAAGCTCTGTTGACTCTTCAACCAGCCAAAGGTCGATGTGTCAAATCATCCTGTGTTCTCTAATTATTCAGCAAAAACTCCATAGTGATAACTTCGTGACTCTAAATCAAGCGTAGTTGTTCTCAACTGTGCATCTTAGAATACACCTGTTGCTTGTATAGACTACTAAGCTGTGGCCTTCGATTCAACAGTTCCTAAATTCAATTCCTACCGCAGATTTGGATGTTTGTAGTGGTTCATAATCAATTTAAATCCATCTAGCTATAATCCTCATTTAATATAATAACCTTTAAACGAAATGACAGATTGTGCGTTCGATTAAAATTATAAATTATATCTAAGCTCCATGGCACGACAGCCCATGTGGGCCAAGCCTTACAGTGTCCATAACTGTTTTCATGACCGAGGGCCCTAGGGTGCGAAGCATATGTCCCAGTTAGGTGGTCAGCCTAACGTAAGACCCCCAAGTGTTTAGTTCCCAAGCATGCTTGGTACTCAGTTAATCGACCCACTGAAGGGAGGAAAGGCTGAGTCAACCTTGCCCAGCCCGAGGATCGAACCTCGGACCTGTGTCATGGGAGCGTGAAACGCTGCCACTAAGACACCGGGCTTCATAAAAGGATGCCAAAGGCACGCGATGTTCCCAGGTGGTCATAAATTATATCACTGTCGTGAAATACAGTTTTCGCTTAGGGAAAAAAGAAAGGTTTGATATGTTTCACCACAACTCTTTGATCTAGCTTCTAGCACATCACAATCTCGAATTAATGATTCTAAAAATTAATTAAACATTAAGTAGTGATGAAGTTCAAAATACCTTAAATATGAAAAACGTGATGCATAAAAATTTAATTCATGTCACCGATTAAGAAAAAAAGGATCTAATTGTCTTTAGTATATTAAAGGAATACGGATAATTTTGGTTTACTTTTATGGCGAAAGTAATTGATACTTTCCCGTGTTATCAATTAATGGATGTCCTTTACTATAAAATTATTAAATTAGACTCAAATATGAAAATTTAAAATACATTATATCATATGTTTGTGAATATTGATTGTATGTTTTACATTAGTTATTCCAGTATCTGGTAATATTAGATAAATGAAATACTTATATATATATATATATATATATATATATATATATATATATATATATATATAAAGAAAATTTCCTCTTGAAAATGTTTTTAAAAGATGTATTTAAACAAATAATTAAAATTTAGTTTTATTAAATGAAGTAAAGTTCAATTGCTCGTTTCATTCAGGTAAAAAGCATTTTTGCTTTTTATTTATTTTTTCTTGCTTTTACTTTTATGTCTGTTGCTCATCTTTGGGAGGTGAGATTTGATTTCATATCTATCTGCACCATATTTATTCACTCTTTACGCCAAGCTAATAGCCGAATAATTAGCGCACTTATCTCCGGCTCAACAGTTTGTGGGTTCGAATCATTCACTAAGTGTACGGAGAGAATTCTAAACCGTAGGTTCCAGTCTAATTGAGAATAGTGTGAAAAAAATTAACGTTGAGAGCGACAAACCGAACCGAACCAAATTATATATATATATATATATATATATATATATATATATATATATATATATATATATATATATATATATAATGAAGCCCGGTGACTTAGTGGCATCGTTTCACGCTCCCATTATACAGGTCCGAGGTTCGATCCTCGGTCTGGGCAAGGTTGACTCAGCCTTTCATCCCTTTAGTGGGTCGATTAACTGAGTTCCAAGCATGCTTGGAAACTGAACACGTAGGTCTTATGTTAGGCTGACCACCGAACTGGGACAAATGTTTCGCACGCCAAGGCCCTCGGTCATGAAAACAGTTATGGGCACTGTAGGCCTTGGTCCACATGGGCTGTCGTGCCATGGAGTTTAGTATATATATATATATATATATATATATATATATATATTTGTATGTGGTGTATCTTCCTGAGTTACTTTACTTTTGATTCCTCCAGGATTTAAACCGAGATAATAGAGTACCCTGGCTTTTAATTCACCAGTTTCTAAATTCGACTCTCACCTCAAGCCAGAACATTTGCAGTGGTTAGTAATCCACTTTATGCCGTAGATATTGAAGGAATCTGGAGAATTAAGAAGTAGAGCTCTTGTATTAGAAGTGATTGTGGAATAATAAACCAGATTTTTTCCTGATCTAAAATCGTATCAAATTGGTCGAGCTGGAATTTTTATAATTAGTGCCTCATTTCAAAAATTAGTGGATTAAATTATTACTTTAGGAATGAAAATTTGTAGAGATTGATTCATATTTGATCAATTTGTGTGGTGTATTGCTGTACGATTACTTTCTGCCAATGAGGTGGTCTATTGTTTAAAATGGATTCTAAATCCACTACAAAATTCATAATTAAGTTTGAAATTGAAAAAAAGCCAAGGCTATATTCTACTTCCATTTCAGCAAATGTCTTTCTGGTTTGAAAGTTTTCTTTTACCTCATTGTCTTAGAGTGTGTATGAAAATTTGATTATTATTACACATTATCAACTCAGAAACTTACTTGAATTTTATAAATCCAATAAATATGGAAAGTATTTGAGCATCCCACGATATTTATTCAGCAAAATTTCAAAAAAACGTTCCCCTCACGCTGAACAATAATAGTTCGTCTTAGTTTTTTTTTTTAAACAATGTTTATTCAATTGCTCAATACCACAAATTAGTACGACCCATCTCATACCAGTACCAGATAATTTTAATACTGGAGCATCTCGCTATCAGTATTTTATGAAAATACATTAAGTATAAAAATATCTGGAACTTCTGACCAAGAAATAAATCCTCAGGTATGAATCTTTACCGAGAATTGAACCATATTAAACATCAGATTTAACCTAAAATTGTAAAATTACATGCTAGACACCGAATGCTTTTGTTCAAAAGCTTAATTTATAATTTACTTCGCCTTTTATATTTCTTATTCACTGTTACTATTTTCATACTATTTTTATTCTGCATCGAGCTTTTTATAAGGGAAATCATTCTATGTGTGATCAGGGGCATAAAGCTTTGGACTTGCTAAATTTTCTTTATGTTTAGGATTTTTCTCAATTCTCATCACAGTATCTCAATATCTCATCACAGATTCTATTCTTCAGAGCTTTGCCTCATACTTAACATTTGTTACACCTAAAAAAGTTGATATTAAATTTGTTTCTCTCATGCCGCTGAAATATGGAATAATAGAGAAAACTTTCAATTTCTCTCCAGGCAGCAGCGAAGATTCTATGAATGGCATTGCCTAAATTGACCTACTGTTGCTCTACAAGGTTTAGATATTATAAGTTTCTTTTTTAAATGTGCTTAAATCTTGAGTTAGCTCTTTTAAGTAATAGTTGTGATTATTTCTGACACCTCAAGTATTCAATATCTCATTCAGTAGCCAATCGATGGCGGGTAGGTTAGCGTCTCTAGCTTCGAAGCAGTAGGTCCCGGATTCGAAACCTGGCTCGGCCATAGTTGTTCCTTTCTCTCTATTTGTCCTCCTTTATCCAGTCAATGACACACCCACTGGGTGCTCCACTGCATAAGATGGATGACGTTAATCTGATTCCTTCCGCTGGTATGACTGGATCTGAAGAAGGTGCCAGATCAGGTTTAACCTCGTCACCTGACCGTGATTCAAAATGACGGAGGCACTTGTTGATGGGCCGCCCGCCCTGTCTAGTGGTGAGAGTGCCTGACTACGGATAGGGAGGTCCTGGGTTTGAATCCCAGTTCGGGCATGGATGTACTATCTCTATCTATCCTGTCTTTGTCCTTTCTGTGTATGATTGTGTTGTAAATGGTTGCCTACCCTTTAAACGGGTCCCTGTGGCATGAGTGTACTGAGGAAGTCGGACTCCTTACGAAATAGGGTTCAGTTGAAAAAGTGGAGCAGCCCACCCCATATTGCCAGCCTTACTGGCACACGACAACAACAACAACAACAACAACCTGTTGATGGGCGAGTATTCCAAACATGTTAACCTTAAGGTAGAGTCCATGCTTCGCCTGCATAGCTGTGTGTAGATGTATCTTCTCCCATTATAGAGCTGAATATCCTAAGGGCAGTCGGGCGTTAGAAAAAAATATCTCGTCCAATGTTGCAGATCCTACAAATGGATAAACTTATCTGGAGTTGGTTTTCTGTGCAACAAATTCATGAGTTAGGATGTTTGTAATGGTTCGGAATCCATTTTGAATGGCAGGGGCCTTATAAGCAGGTCTAATGAGGCCTCGTTATCCAGAAATGATCATTGAAGGACAGATTAAACTTATTAGTAGAGTATTGCATTACGACATGTGTGTATAACATTAGCGAATTTCTTCCGATATTTTCGTCTTTTTGGTAACTTAGATTTCTAAACTACCCTGGAGTGATCAAAAATCTGGAATCGTTTCTTCTCGTCCCACGAATGGTTAGTTCTCTTGATTTTGGTTCAACAGTTCGTGGCTTCGAATCCACTACAAACTTAGATGTTTGTAGTGGTTCGGGAGCCACTTTAAACCGTAAATCCGATATGATCAGCCATCGTGTGCAAAAAATGAACGTTGAGTTACCAACAAACCAATGTTACTACATTACATATTAGCAACGATACTGTGAATTCTAAGATGCTCTAGGCAGAAGATTACGTTTAATCGTAGGCTTCATAACTGGGCACTACTACTTCAGAAAACAGCTCCATAAAATAGGACTGTTTCAGCAAGACCCTATCTGCAGGAAATGTCATACGCAAGAGGAAACGGCCAAGCATCTCATTTATGAATGTGAGGCTCTTGCCCTCCCTAGATTAACTTCTTTAGGCATTATCCATGCTAGAGAGTTACACCTAGACTCCATTAAAGGGTTATCGGACTTTATTAATAAAGTCGGTGACCAGAGCAACTGGAACTAGGAAGCATTGGGTTTGGAGTTAATGGTACAAAATGCTGATAAAAGCAGAGGTGCCCAATGACATACAAACCCAACTCTAAGAAGACGAAGACGAACGATAGTGTGTGTCACCGGGGGATATTTTCGAGCACTTAATTTCATTTAATATTTCTCATTTTTTACTTTAATTCTTGATACAAGAGAAATTAATATGTTTTTCTGCATTAACCCCCCAAAAGAGTACAAAAGTATCCCTAAAGGTACAGTCCGGGACTCGCCATCACTGCTTTGCATCCATGAACGCTTAAATGGATGTTTTTGCAATTTATATTTTTCCCCTTATTAATTTGTTCTCTTGTACATCGTATCTTAATATATTTTAATTTATCTTTCTATTCTTATATTGATGTCTTTTTGCGACTTTTTTTCTGATTATAAGTCAAAATTATAATAAATTTCATTCAGATATTATAGAAACCAGTAGCGTTTCCTTTTTGTTAAAATATCATAAATTTTGATTTTGATAACATATATGTGCTGTATAAACTTATATATAAGCATACAAAAAATTTTAAATTGCTAAGGAATTCTCGTCAAATTATTTAGACATGTTTACCTTTTGAAAGTAATATAAATTTTTTATAGGTAATCACAAGACCTTGCCCATTTCGTTTTTTCATCCATGAAACGTTGCCAAAGATGTAATGACATCTGTGCTTTTTTTAAACCCAAATTTTATTCTAGCCAGTTTTATCGTTTATTTAATAAAATAAGAACTACTTATAGATGTGCTGAGCGACCTTTTCTCATTGAATTAATATTCGGTCAATATGTACACTACTGGCCATTAAAATTGCTACACCAAGAAAGAATGCAAATAACAGAACGATATTTATTGGGCGCATACATTATATTGGAAAGAACAAGTGATTAGATTTACAGGAACTTAGGATGTATAGATCTTGAGAAATCAGTACCCAGAGCAGCCACCTCTGGCTGCAATAACAGCATTTATCCGCCTAGACATGGGCCGAGCTGGCAGCCGAATGGTTAGCGCTCTTGCCTTCGGTTCAACAGTTCGTGGGTTCGAATCCCACCTTGGGTATGGATGTTTGTAGTGGTTCGGAATCCACTTTAAGCCGTAGGTCCTGGTCTAATTAGCCCTCGTGTGCAAAAAATGACCGTTGAGCGACAAACAAACCAAACCGCCTTGACATGGAGTCAAACAGAGACTGTATGGCATGTACGGGGATCTCAGTCCATGCAGCTTCAACACTATGCCACAGTTTATCGACAGTAGTGGATGGTGAGTGATGGCGTGTCAATCGCTCGGCAACCATTGACCACACGTTCTCAATTGGTGACAGATCAGGAGAACGTGCTGGCCAGGGTAACAGTCGAACGTGTTCTGTATCAAGGAAGTTCAGAACAGTACGGGCAACATGCGGTCGTGCATTATCCTGTTGAAACAAAGCATTAGAAAGGCCTCGACGATAGGGCAGAGCCACGGGCCTTAACACATCGGGAATGTAACGGTTGCTGTTCAAAGTGCCGGTAATGCGAACAAGAGGTGATCGAGACGTGTATCCAATGGCACCCCATACCATCACTCCAGCAGATGGGCCAGTATGGCGATGTCCAATGCAAGCTGGCAATGCACGTTCTCCACGATGCCTCCAAACACGGATGCGGCCATCATGATCCTGTATACGGAAACGAGATTCATCTGTAAAGATGACGTGATGCCATTCCCGCGTCCAGGTTCGTCGCTGATCACACCATTGAAAGCGCTCCTGTCTGTGATGCAGCGTCAATGGTAGCCGAAGCCATGGTCACCGTGCAGACAATCCATGCTACTGCAAACGTCGTCGAACTGTTCGAGCAGAAACTTGTTGCCTTGCAAAATGACTCCATTTCTCGACTCAGGGTTCGTGACGTGGCTGTATGATTCCTTGTGACCATGCGGATACGATGTCTGTCTTCTCTGCTGTTAGTGATGGGGGTCGCTGAGATCCTGCATGACGTTCAGCATGATTGTCCTGAACCCATCGATTTCATATTCTGCTAACAGTCATGGAGTATCGACCGACGCGAGCCCCATGACTTGCAGCAATATTGCGGTACGATAAACCGCAATCCCGGTAGGCTATAATCCTTCCTCGATCAAAGTCAGGCACGTGCTTATAGGTATTTCTTCTTCTTACACGAGGCATTACAACAACTTTCTTTGCCGAAAACAACGTTGAAACGGAAATTGAGTATGAGAAAACTGCTGTCAAATCTCTGGTTTTATACACATTGTAGATGTCGCTACTGTCGCCTGCTTTGTATGAATGCGCTGAAAATCTAATCCTTTGCATATCACAGCAAGTTCTACCTGCCATGCAAATTACACATGTGTGGTGTGCCGCTTTCCTGGTGTAGCAATTTTAATGGCCAGTAGTGTATATTAAAGTTGCCTACGAATTCAAGCTATCCAAGCGAAATATGATTCATTTAATTTATTTGATTTTTATCCCTTTTTTATTTAAGCGTATAAACAAGCTTAAATTTTCAACAAATCTTTATTTTAGTTATGAGATTTCACCCAGGCATTATAATATCCTTCTTAGACAATTAGAATGATTTTTCCTATGAATTTTAATTTTAGTAAGAAGTGGAATTAAACTAAACTTCCTTAAACATAGGCTGAAAAGGAGTGTATTGTTTAACCTATAAACTTGGTCATTCCTTGCCAATATAGCTTTTAAACTGTTATTAATATAAGTATAAGCTGTGTTAAAAATATTACTCGAAGTTTCTTCAGCAAATAATAATAAAAAACAATAATTGTTTGATTGATTTGAACACAGCACTTTGATGAGTTTCACAGCTGAAACAATGTGATCCGATAAATTTAAAATTCACTTTTACTATAAAATCAAAATTATTGCCATTAGATTGACTATACTTCAACAAATTATTGTGACTACAATGATATTTGAATCATACATCTGTACAAGTAAGAATTATAAACTAGAATTTTT
Organism: Latrodectus hesperus; assembly: GCA_037975125.1. Taxonomy (NCBI): domain Eukaryota; kingdom Metazoa; phylum Arthropoda; class Arachnida; order Araneae; family Theridiidae; genus Latrodectus; species Latrodectus hesperus. Next base: position 4,190,132 of record CM075860.1, on the reverse strand, counting down.
TTATTCTAACCTGGAACTTAAGAATATAAATATTTAGATATGATATCCAAATAATTAATAAGGATAATTCTTGATTAATAATAATAGGATAAAGGGTATAACTCTTTTTTAATGAATGAGGATAGTTATTTTATTTTTTATTATAAGCAGGTTTTTTAATTAAAAGTTTTTACTTAATAAAAATTGAATATATGTAAACTTATAAGAATATTACAAACGCAACATATTTATACACGTATAAACTGTTTAGTTTTATACGCCAATCAGCTGATTTAGAAGTTGAACAGTCAGCATTCTCGATTTTAGGTAAAATTGGCTGCAAGAATTGTTGAACATGAAGTCAGCCGATTTGGCTGATGAATGATTAAAACTCTGGCCTTCAGTTCACCAGTTTGTGAGTTCGACACCCATACTGGATGTGGATGTTTATAGTAATTCATAATGCTGTCGTCGATCTGATCGAATTAGCCTTCGTGTATAAAACAGGACTTAAGTTTGACAAGTCAAGATAAGCAAGTACATGAGTCAGGGTAGAACATTCAGAGGTCCATGTCCTAGTTGCTGCAGCTTCGAACTATTGTTAATTAAAATCCACTTTAAACAATAGATCCTTGCCATATTTAGCCGAGCTGGCAGCCGAATGGTTAACGCTCTTGCCTTCGGTTCAACAGTTCGTGGGTTCGAATCCCACTTTGGGCATGGATGTTTGTAGTGGTTCGGAATCCACTTTAAACCGTAGGTCCCGGTCTAATTAGCCCTCGAGTGCAAAAAAATGACCGTTGAGTGACAAGCAAGCAAACAAACCAACCAGCCTTGCCATATTTACTATTATGTGCAAGAAATGGAGCGGCACAAAGCCGTATTTGTAAGTGACTAACACCATCACCTTGAAAACTCGCAGTTCTATTTACTGTATCTGTAAAACATTTCCTTGAAGCCCAGTGGCTTAGTGGTAGCGTTTCACGCTTTTAAGGCACAGGTCCTAGGTTCGATGCTCGGGCTGGGCAAAGTCGACTCAGCCTTTCATCCCTGCAGTGGGTCGATAAACTGAGTACCAAGCATGCTTGCGGGCTAAGCACTGGGGGTTTTGCATTAGGCTCACCACTTATTGAGATATATGCTTCACACTCCAGGGCCTCTCGGTGAAGGAAACAGAGGCCGACCACTCGAGACAGTGACCCGTACGAGCTATCAATGCCATAGAGGTCAGTTTTACTAATGATATTATCTTTGTGAAAAATAGTGCAATAAGCTCAAGTTATTATATATTTGCCATGAGAGTAACTCTCGCCAATTTGATTGGATATGCTGACTTGGAAACAAGACATATTCCATTTTCAATAAGCGAATTCAGAAGAAAACGCGGCAACTTTGTCTAACTGACGCTTTGCAAATAACACGAGGTCTACCACGTTTCTCTCGTGAGCCTTAGTTGAGCTGGCAGCCGAATGGTTTGCGTGTTTCGGTTCAACAAATCATAGGCAGGGAAGTTTTGCAGTGGTTCGAAATTCACTTTAAACTGTAGGTCCAGATCTAATTAGCCTTAATATGCAAAAAATGGACGTTGTGAGTAATGAATAAATCTCTTTAAGCCCTATTTGAAATGAACTATAGCAGAATTTCTTGTTACTATAGCAACTGCTACTCACCAGAATACTTTGTGGGAGCTATTCTTGCCATTGTAAAGAAAGTAATTATAGTTCATCGATGTTTTTTTACTAAAGAAAGAAGTTATCCTAAAATATTTATACGAAGTGTGACATTAGCTCTTTTGTGTTTCACTGGACATTAAACTGCAGTTATAGCGAAACCTGGCTACTAGAACAAAATTTACACAAAGTAACATAATTCAAATATCTGATATAATTGGAAAGTATAGCTTTCCTCAGAATATTGCCACAAAATTAATTGGTTTTGTTAAAATGATTTTGGAATGTAGAAACCTTCTTACAGAACTGGCAACTAGAAGCAAAGTGATCCATGTATGGGTGCCAGGACACAAAGGTATCGAAGGTAATGAAAGGGTTGATGAGCTTGCTAAACAAGGATCGTCTTTTGTTCCCATTCGGTGCAGAACCTTTTAGTGGGATCGATTTGAAGACCGCAAAAACTAATGTTCTTAGATGGGAAAAACGGAAGATGTGTGAAGCTTGGCTCAACACTCTTGGTCAAACCCACGCTAAAAGTATGATCTGTGGATCATCAGCGAGGATTGCCTCTGAAATTCTAAGATGCTCTAGGCAGAAGATGCGTTTAATCGTAGGCTTCATAACTGGACACTACTGTTTCAGAAAACACCTCCATAAAATGGGACATACGCAAGAGGAAATGGCCAAGCATATCATTTACGAATGCGAGGCTCTTGCCCTCCCTAGATTAACTTCTTTAGGCATCATCCATACTAGAGAGTTACACCTATAGACTCCATTAAAGGGTTATCGGACTTTATTAATAAAGTGGGTGACCCGAGTAACTGGAACTAGGAAACATTGGATTTGGAGTTAATGGTACAAAATGCTGATTAAAGCAGAGGATCTAATGACATAAAACCCAACCTTAAGAAGAATTGGTTTTGTTCACAAACAAGTCAATACGTGAAGTATTCTTACTTTTAAATGCTGTAACATGAATGCATTATTTTCTTCAAAAAACAGGTAAATAGAAAAAACCAGCTTAACAAATTTAAGGTTTTTCGGCCCCTTTACAGTAAAAGTGAGTTAAATATCAAATAATTTTTGCAAAATGTTTTTTTCCCCACCACCTGAGCAAAAATCGACTTTAGTTCGTTGGTACTTCAGTCGACATAAAACTGATATTGCAAGAAAATATCTCACAACCAGGGAAATTTACGCAAAATAGCATAATTTACGAATCTAAGGAACATCGAAAAGTAAATTACCCACTGCACTTGAAAATCATGAAATAGTTCCAAAAAATAATTTTGGACAAATTCCTTCTTTTGGCTGTGGCAACGGAAAATGTCGGTTGCTCCTGGGTTTTTTTGTTTTTTTTTGCTCTAATCACAAATCTACGTCTGAGCGTCTTATTCCTGCCATTTTTTTCCGAACCTTCTTAAATGCCGGCATTCAACCTCCACGTTTATTGGGCAATAACATGAAAAAGAGGGGGGTGCGATGCCCAAAATATCTCTCGTCCTCCCTCCTGTGCTCTCTTTTCGCTCTGCTTCTTGCTGTCTGACGGAGGCAGGAATTCTCTTCCCATTCGGCCGTATACCTCGGTGTCTTCTTTCCCATGTGCACATAGTGGGCTATATCCGTATCTGTGAGGGATTGAATTGATTGATTATGGATAGACAATTCGATGCGAGGTAAATATGCATTTTTATTTATAAGAAAAATAATTTCCCCGAGATCCATTCCAAACCATGAATTATATTTTATATTTTTAGTTGTAAACTTGTTCCTTTACTCATATTTCGTTGTTTTTCTAACTTTGATAATTTTAAGAATTAATGACTGGGGCTTAAGATTATAAACTTATACAAAACAATTATCTACTGATTATATGTACAGTTTACAGAACGAAAACTAAATGAATTCAAGTTCATTGCCATAAATGATAGGTCATTATTTCTGTTATATCTGTATATTATTTCCATTTTAGAGTCCTGTTTCTGTTACATTATCTTTTATAATATCTTTAAATTATATTAAATAAATCATTATGTACTTACTAAAGAGTAAAATTAAGTTTACCGTTGTATTATCATATACCGTTATATATAAAATAACGTTTTTCGTTATATCATATTATGAATGCAAACAAATAGTAGACAATGATTCTGAACCATTGATTTCAAACTAGTAGCTAAATTATTAGCGCTCTTGCCTTCGGTTCAACCGTTCGTGGGTTCGAGTCCCACCTTGGGTTTAGATGATTGTAGTGATTAAGAATCCATTTTAGACCATAGGTGCTGGTCTAATTAGCCCTCGTGTTCAAAAAATGACCGTTGAGCGACAATCAAACCAAATTTTTTAGCCTTACACTTATATTTTGCGCACTAAAGCTTGAGCGACAAACTAACCAAAACCTTTTTAATTTCAATACATCAATTCATATTTTACATTTATTTTTCATAAATATAGTCTATAAACCGTCTTATTGCCTTTTACATTATACTTAACGCATTTCAATAATTATCTAATTTTTAGATATTCCATTCTGAATCATTTAATTATACCGTCTAATTTAATATTTTTTTTCAATCTAGAGCAAAGAGTAAAAATGAACAATGCATGTTTAATCCTTATACTAAGAAGTGTATGTTCCTTTGAAGTTCATTGGAATAAAATTGCATATCTCAAATGCTTATATCATTAGAGAAAAGATAAATATTTGTTACTTTTTAACACCATAAAAATTTAAATCAATGTTTTACAAATTAGATCAAAAGTTTTAATAAGGTATGCTATCAAAAAAATTTTAATATAAATATTTGCATAAGCATAAGTAATTCCTAGCCAAATATAGTTTCCTTTTTGCGTTAAAATATGTTATCTTTTGAGCATCTCAAAACAAAACTCTGTATACTGTATATATATTGAATGATCCGAACATATATAAGACCAAGTTTTTGGATTTCTTGTTTTTCCTTTGGACTATCAGAAAATTTATTTTTTTATATTTATGAATAATGTAAGTTTATTTCTTTTTTGGCTATCAAATCTCAGATTGGACTGTTCCAAAAAATAATTTCAATTCAAATTCTATTCAGATACACTGAATAATTTAATCAGTGATTAGATTAATCAAAACAATTTATATCTAAATTGTTTTGATTAGATTGATTTCAATGAATTTTATGTGTGAAACATCTGTGCAAAGTTAGTGACGTTCTGGGGAAACAACTTTCATTATTTGTAATATTTGAATTTTGCTTCCTGTGTTTTATACGTGTAAACTGAAGAACAATTTAAAATATTTTCTTAATCAAATTTTAAATACGTTATTCGATTTATAGCGCATTGGCAACAGCATCCCAATCGATAACGCCAGAATTTTCTCGATACGAGTAATCTTTGACAATTCGCTTTGTTTAGCCTGATAAACAGTCTTGTAAAGTATCCATCGTGTATTAATTTTCGAGGGAACATTTCATAGATAAGAGCCATAATCATGTGGGAAGAATCCCGGACAAACTCTTGCACTCACTTTGACAAATGTGCATTCAAAAAAAGGTGTAACATTTTATTTCTCCTTCAACAGTTGCTGGTATCGAACCTGAAATCTTTCAACCAAAGACATCAGTTTGACTTCAAAGCCACTTCTGGGAATCTTTCACTTCTCCAAAGATCAGAAACTTTGATAATTACACATTTAGTAATCATGATTTATAATATTTTTATACTGGAATGGTAAGACAGCTCGAATAATGTCATCGTCACTTTGTAGTGATTTAAAGAATTCGAAGAAATGTCTTCGTTGTATCTCATTCCTAAATCTAAAACCAATTCAGCCAAGCTGGCAGCCGAATGGTTAGCTCTGTTGCCTTCAACTCAACACTTTGTGGGTTCGAATCCCATATTGGGTTTGGGTGTTTGCAGTGGTTTGGAATCCACTTTAAACTGTAGGTACTAATCAAATTTACCTTCATGTGTAAAAAATGGCTGCTGAATGCCAGCCGATCTCTGCCATATCAAAGACCAATTCAATGAGCATATTATAAAGAAATTGAAAAATTTAAATTTAACGTTTCTCAATGAGAAAATAGTACAGAATCAAATTAGAACTATTTGAATAATATATAATATTATGAATGTAAAATTGGGCTATGTTTATAAATATCTCTAATTTTAACACACAAATTTTCTTTTAAAAACAAATTTATAATGAAAACATTAGTTTTTTAATAGTTTACTTTAAATGCATCATTAAGGTGTATTAATATAAAAATTAAAATAAGCAATAGCTTCGATGTTGTTTAATTTTGTGAATTGACCACATGGAAAACATTATTTACGATTTTATTACAAAATTTTTAAATTACCGTAAACAAATTGTAGAATATGATTTCCTAAATATCATAAAATTTTAAACTTTATTTTATTTCAATAAATTCCTTAAAACTTCAAGGCGCTTATTGCAGAATTTAAATATATTATCTTATTTAAATATTCATTCATATAAAATATCTACATTTAAAATAAATAATTTTCCTTATATATTTTGCGAAATTCGTCAATTTAGGCGGTTAAACTTGTCACGTGCCAAGAAATCATATGATCTATTCTCTTTCATTATTTTTCTTTATTTTGCTGAATTCATCCTTGAAATCTGTTGTCATGAATATTTAATGATTTTTTTTTGATTAAACTATGCTTTTATTAAAATAAATATGTATTTCTGTTTGAGTTCGGTCTATAGATTTAAAATAAAATTCTGTGATTTATCACTCATTAATGTATTAAATAAAATGAAGTTTCCAAACGTAGAAAATAATACACGGTTTAAATGAAGAAAAATATCGATAAAAATTGAAAATTTCATTTAGTAAATTTTACTTGAAAGAATTGACATTAGAGTTGTAAAATGTTTAAAATATTTCAGTTATTAAAATTGTAAATATATTTTAACATATTTAAGCCCATTCTGTTTGATTTTTCGCAAAATGTATCACTTTTCTGTCAATCATTGTTGAAAATATTATACAGTAAAATTATAGCTGATACCTTTTAGTAAAATTTAAGCTGATATTTTATTCACTCTGGGTTATCAGAGCATATTATTCCTATGGTAATCATTATATCAAAATTATAACATAATAAAATGCGAATAATTTGTATATTGAAGTAAAATTATATGCTAAATTTAATATAAGAACAATTATTTCCTTAATAGGTTATTCATATATTTCAAGCTTTTTCATAACTTTTAATGTATTAATTTTGCCGTGTTCTTTTGTGTTATTTGTAACAATTATTCAAAAATTATGTTATAAGCATTATTTGTATCGATAAAATAATTTAATCAATATCTATTGATAATCAAATAAGTGAAATCAGATATAATTGTTAAATTTTTTTAAGAAAATTTCCGAAAGAATGTAAATACTTTTTAATTGAATTCCCGGAACAGTAGACTGGCAAATCAAATAAAAAAAACTAATTTCTCGCCATCTGTTCATCTGTTTAATTGCAAAATATAAAAATCAACATTCCAATATTATATCCACTAATTTTTTTCTTTTTTGCAGCCTTGTGTTGCTTACAATTGCATAATTGTTTTCCTCGTTTATTCCGCTAAGTGAATTCACTTCCTTTTATTTTCGTATAACCAACACGATGTTTTATCTCCCTTTAGTGGACCAGAGTTGGCAATTAAATGGTTGGTGCATTGATCTTTATTTCAAGAGTTCATGGGATGGATTCCCGACTCGCATAAAAATGTTTATAGTGGTTCAGAATCCATTCTGAACTATAGGTCCTGATTAAATTAACCCTATAGTGCAAAATAAAGTTGGATATCAGTAACAAAAAGTCAATTCTTAAATGATTAAAAATAATTTATATAGCAATTTCATTTTTTTCCAATGGCGAGCACAAGAGGGTTGAACCCTATGCCACAACAAGGCCAGAAACTACTACTCATTTGTCGTTACCCAGCGGGTACCTGTGAACCAGGTCACGGTGGCGAGTAGCGTTACCCGGTTCATATCACCACAAACCCGTTTATAGGGCGGGCCACATTCATACAACATCACAAAATAAGGGACAGAGAAACACAGAGAGAACAGAAACACCCATGTCCGAACCGGGATTCGAACCCGGGACCAACAGCTCAGGAATCAGGAACGCCAACCACTCAGCTGATCGGTCGGCATAGCAATTTAATAAGGAATATAAATATTTCCTACAATGCGATATGGGATTTTGATTGATAAAATGTAGTTTTTTATATTGTAAAACTTAAATGGTATGTATAGAGGCAGGTTACATTAACTTAGATGTTATTTGCATCAAAGTCAATATAAAAATGATCTAAATATAAATTTTTTGGATTTAAAATTAAGTTAAATGAAAAGTTACATGGTAAGCATTTTTTGAACTATCCTAAAATATGCAAGACCAGATGCGACCGAATGTTCAGCACTCTGGTACAATTGTTTGAACGTTCGATTCTCACTTCTGACATGGAAGTTTATTGTGGCTCAGATTCTACTTTATGTCAAGTCTTATTAGTTTAGTCCTCGCGGGCAAAAAAAATCATCAAAGTAAACAAACCTTAAAATACGCGAAGAATTTTATAATTTTGAAACACTAATGGACAGTTGATTGTGTGTATCTCAATGTGAAAATGATAATTAATCGCAATTTCTATTTAAAGTAGACATAAATGAAACCAAGTCATTTAGTAAATATATTTAGGACTTTCAAAATATGCAATGAATTTGCATAGAACATGTTTGCATATAATTGAACATGCAGACATTAATTGCCATTTCTTTTTTAAGCAAACTTAAGTAAAAAAGAGTTATGTAGTGAACATTTTTAGGAGCATCTTAAAATATGCAACAATTGCAAGAAGCTTGCCAAATATTTGCCGCCTTCCGTAGCAAACTGACAAGAATAAGTCTTCGACGATTTGCCAAAAGCCGTTGAATACCGCACGCAAGATTGTTTACTTACATTGAACTGTTAAGAAAGTTTCATAATGTCTCATGTCATTATACCACACACTAATGGAAAAGATTCTAACAAGAAACGTGTGATTCATTACCTTATACGAAGCAAAAGCACATGTAACAATATCTCATGGAAAAGGGAGACAAGTTGCGTAAATTTAAATTTATTTAAAATAGAAAACTGGTGTATGAAAGGTGTGAGGCAATTTTATTACATAATTTTAATTTATATTATGTAATGAATTTTTATCATTAAGACATTGATAGTACTTATTTAAGATAATGATAATGAATCTTCATTAAGATGAGGGTTAAACATTATCCTAATCTTAATGAAGATTCATTATTACTTTAGATCTAAGATTCATCGCGTTGCCTTAATGAATGAATCTTATCCAAGATTTATTCATTATCCTTATCTTATCTAATCATTCATAAAGATAAAAATTAGAAATTAAACTCAAAGAAAATATGGTTTTATAAATTAATAAAAAATATCTATCTAATCTAAGGAATATAAGCTTTAATTAATAAGAAATAAGATTCCTTTTCTACTTAGAGAAATTTATTAACTCTAATGCTCTTCTTTTTCAATCTTTAATAAAAAAGATTTTTTGAACACCAATGAAATTTTGGGGGCATCTCTTTAAATGAATCAATGATTTCTTATCACAGATGTGTTCATTAATATCCAATGGGGAAATTCTCGTGCCGGTTTTGAAGGGATCAGTTTTAAGTTCTGTTCTTTAATAACATCATGATAAAATATCTAATAAGTTACATCGAAGAAGCTGTGCCCAGAGTTTAGATCTTTGCTTTATGCTGGTGACCTCGTCCTTTGGTCAATTGACTCTGATATCTCTTATCTTGTGAAATTACTCTAAATTGAGGCCCTTGAAAAATGGACGTTCTAAAATGAATTTGTGGTTAATCCTGAGAAGACCACTTTCGAAGGTTTTTATTTTGAGCACGAAGAAGCACAACATCAAATAAGTCTATAAAGATAAAATGCACAGGATTGACTGTGTTACTTACCTGAGTATCAACCTTGACACTAAGCTAATTTGGACTAAACACGTAAATAGAGTGGTCGATAAAGTAGCAAGTCGTTTTAACCTATTAAAAGGAATATCTGGGTTAAAATGGGGAGCTTTGCAAGGTGTTTTTGTCTCACACTTTAATACATATATTAGACCAGTTTCTGATTATGGTGCTGAGCTTTTTATTACAGCCTCAAACAGTACTCTATCAAAGCTTGACAAGGCAAAACAAGGAATTGAGACTCATTTCTGGAGCTGCTAACTCAACTCCTATTGCTGCTATGCAATTGCAAATTGAGATTTATGGTTTATCTGATAGACGTATCTATAGTGCCAGATCCCTTAAGGTGAGATAGCTGTATCCTTTCCCAATTAGATTAAAAACATAGCATCTTTTCTTGGTTGAATTCCATCAGCTTGCTTAAGAGTTTGATTTCTTGGATCTGAGACAAACCATCTTTAAATCACCTCTTTTCCCAGGTTCTTTAAAATTTGCTACTGCCAAATTCCGCTTGGTTCGTCTTATCCGTAGGCATATTTCTATACAATCCAAGCTAAGGACTTCTGCTCTGACAATCTTTCACGAGAGATACTCTGTTCAGAGCTGACTTCATGTTTATACTGATGGGTCTGCCATGGCTTCCTCTGGCAGGGCTGGACTTGGTGCTTATTCTACGTTTTTCAGTCTTAAAGAGCCTCTTGATACATGGGCGGATAATTTTGGTGGTGAAATTTCTGCAATTTTTCTATCACTTAAAGCTGTCAAAGATTCCTCACTAAAATATTGTTCTTTTTATTGACTCTCAGGCAATCAACCAATTACTGACTAAATTCCACTTCCATCTGAGACTGAGTTTGAGTGCAAGCAGCTTTTTTCTAAATCTTGGAAAAGATGTTGTTCGCCAATGGGTTCCTAGCCATTGCGGCATTCATGGTGAACGAGTAGGCAGATTTGCTGACCAAGGAGGCTTCGATATTACATCCACCTTGTCTCCTGATCACTCTGCGAAATGCCAAACGACTTCTCAGGAACAATATCCGACAAAGAAGAATTTCCTCTCTTTAAGACATGGCAAATGTCTTCTGGATAGTCAGACTCGAATGCAGCTTTCCTTAGAGTTGAAGGAGTGACGTTTTTCAGAATACTTACTGGTCATGATTATCTTCAAGCTCATTTGTTCAAGATTGGACTCGCTGATTCTCCAATTTGTCCTCTTTACAATACTGTGCTTATGATTAGGGAATACCTTTTTAGTTGCATCTCTTCACTTGATGTTCGTGGTTCTGAAGCCTTTGGAATGCTTTTTTTTGTAACTGTCTCCGTATTGTATTGGGCTGCAAAACGTGTCATGCCCGAGAGAAATTTGGTGGGCGTAATTTAAAAAAATTAAGAATTCAGCATTTAGAGTAACTTTTACTTAATATAACAAAAATAACTTTTGATCGCTTATTTATTGCTATTATATTATTTAATTTTAGATTTATGTAGCACTTGAAAAATGCGACCAATGTGAAGAATATAATGATTAGCATTATAAGCATCAACAAATAATGCAATGGATAATTTTGTGGTTATGGAAATAGTTAAATAAAAATGAAGATTTTGAAATAATATGCTGTATTTAAGATAGATGCCATACTCTCAAATGCAAAATATTAGCACTCTTTATTTCAAAATATATCAACAAATTATGTAAGTTGACAATAGAAGATAATAACTTCGGATGATAAAAATGAGCAATGTTTAAAACTTAAAAAGAGCAACGTAAAAGTATCCTTTCGAAAAATGTAAATGGTGTAATATATTTCTGTTTATATACTTGTTTTAGTGTATTATTATCGCTTAATTTGTGTAATTTAAACAACGCTAATTCTGTGAAAATGGAGGTTTTCAGAGCAGAGAAAGAAGTCTGTGAAATATAGGGTGGAACGGGGTAAATTGCTTTTTTAAACTTCATGCTGTGGTGGCGCTGTATGTCGAAGAGAGTGGGAGAGGGGGGGTGGTTTATAGTGACTAACGTGTGGTTTGCATTCATACATACCGTTCAGTCGCCATAATGCAGTGGACACGTGAGGAGCGTTCCTTTTGTGTTGAAGTGTATTTCTCGAATACACCCCCACTCTATCATTGCAGTGCAGCGTACTATGCAGTTTGCAGTTACCTTACTCAGACGCATTCATGAACGGCAACCAACTGTAAATTGGGTAAATGCACTCAGAATAACAGAGAATGTGTCATCTTTACGAAGAGGACCTGAGAGAAGCGTTACAACACCAAAAGATATCAAACGAATTAGAGCAGCAGTAATGCAATCTCCGAAACTCTCAGCTCGGAAACAATCACTTGCTCTCAGCATTTTAAGACGTTCTAGCAATTGTTATTTCATATATAAAAGATGAGAGAGGACCCCGTACTGTGTACCATTCGGTTATAAGGTTGAGTCCACTTATCACCAGCGAGAGCAAACGATGCCTTCCAGGAATCAGAAGGTCGTCTCCAACTTGCGCCGCCCCACCCCCAGCACGTTATTGAGAATGAAATATTTACAATGGAGGGGCATTAAAATCCTGTAATGAAGTCATACAGTGCCCAATACATTACAATTCAGTTACAGAGAAAGATGAAAACATAAAGATAGAAGATTGAAATCTATAAAAAACTTAAAAAGGAATATTAAAAAGTATAAGTAAATACGACAAGAAAAAGTTATGTAGAAATGGAGAGTGCAACTATTGTACGAGTTGCAGCAATTGTCAGTATGGGATTATGTAACACGAAGAACATCTTGTGAAGACATGCTTGGAACCATGCCCTGACAGAGTATGCGGTACTCGAGCCGAACGAACCCAAGGGAAATTCACCAGAGACTCCTACACTCAAATCCAGTCTCTGTGTGGTGTGCCATATCACAAATAGTCATCACTGATCTTTACTTTTCCTGGGAAGATTGCGTGCTGTAACTGTGATTTCGGATCGTTACTTAACAATCCTGCAACAGTTTTTCCAGTCGGAGTCGCCGAGCTGGCAGCCGAATGGTTAGCGCTCTTGCCTTCGGTTCAACAGTTCGTGGGTTCGAATCCCACCTTGGGCATGGATGTTTGTAGTGGTTCGGAATCCACTTTAAACCGTAAGTCCCGGTCTAATTAGCCTTCGTGTGCAAAAAATGACCGTTGAGCGACAAAGAAACCAAACCAGAAACGAAACCACAGTCGGAGTCCTATACAGTTGCAGGACACCTAATTTTAACAAGACGGTGCCACTGCATTCACAACGGGCATTAAAATGAGTTTTCTGGGTAAACGGTTCGTGGGAGGCTTATCTCTCGGATGCGAGATCTCAACTGGCCACCGACTTAGCCATTTTTTTCCTTGGGCTACCTACAATAGAAGGTGTTGTGCAACCGTCACACCTGGAAAGACCTACATAAGTAGTCTACATTATTGTGTCTGATATTGCAAGAATACCAGAAGATATGCTTGAGAGAATTCATGAGAATTTCAGAAAATGACTGCACCAAAGTGCGGATTGTGAAAGTAGACATTTGTCGAATATATTGTTTAAAACCGTGTAATTTGAAACTTTTATTATTGTCCAATATGAGAAAAATAAAAATGTAAGCATATGCGAGTGTATTATTCTTTTATTTCATTTCCAAATCACAAAATAAAATGAGGGAGAGGATCTTCTCCCTCCGGTAACAGGACTTTCGATTCCACAGATTTAATGAGAACGTATATCGTTCGTACTCGGTGGAATTTAATGAGAACGTATATCGTTCGTACTCGGTGGAATTTAATGAGAACGTATATCGTAAGTACTCGGTGGAATTTAATGAGAACGTATATCGTTCATACTCGGTGGAATTTAATGAGAACGTATATCGTAAGTACTCGGTGGAGCTTTGGCGACGAACCCAGCCTCTCCGGACGGAGGGTCGAGACCCTAACCACTAGGCTACACGGCCCCACGCGATTTATTCAAAGCACTTCAGTTGGAATGCTTCTGTTTCTAATTGTACATTGAACAGGTATTTTCCATAGTTCTGCATGAGCTCAGTTGGTATATGTAGTGTCAATTCTGTTTTTTTCTGTTGAACAAAATAGGCTTGAATACCTACTCGAGCTTGGATGCCTATAGCGATTCAGAAACTTCTTTGAAATGTAGTTTACGGTTAAATTGTCTTTACGGCACAAATTATTTTATCAAGCTAATGTTAGGTTGACTACATTGTCTTTCCCAGTTGCTATCAAATAAGAATCATTCTAATTGATTCGATCGTCATTTATAGATTTATTAAAAATGTTTTCTTCGTTTAGTTTAATTGCGATTTAATTTATTCTGAAAATCGATTCTTTTACGTATACAAACTAACATCTAGAGTTCTTTCATACATACTTTAATCTGTAATTTGGGAAGCACACAACAAAATACTTATAGCATAAGTATTTTGTTTTGAGCTCACCCTGGTTAGAAGTAGGATCATGTTCTAGAAACTGGAAGGTTCCAGATTCAATGCCAGCCACTAATGAATAACGGAAGATAGTATTGCTTTCTACCTACATGTCAAGGTTTTTCCCTTCTGACCTCTAATGAAGTTTCATTATTTATGAAAATTTCATTACATGAAATATGTTATAAGAAACATGAACATTTGTAATGCTGTTTATATTTCTTATAACATATTTCTGTTAGTCTTTCTTTTATGCAAGATAAAACTAACAGAAGACTCTGCAATATGATTTGTATTGGAGATTCTTGGTTTATTTCTATATTGCGAGAGAGTGAAACGAGTTTATTCCATTCTGGTCCTTGCTTAATTCACATCCGCCAGTCAAAAGAACTCAATAACATTGATTATCCGATTTTTTTTTGGATGATCTTGGTTCTTGTGGGATACTCTTCAAAATTAAGCTTTAGTCATTGCAAAATGAAATACGAAAGTTATGATTAAAATCATTTGAATCATTCAATTATACAAATCCCATTGTATACCATAAAAGGTATGCCGACCGATTGGCTGAGTGGTTAGCGTTTCTGACTCCTGAGCTGCTGGTCCAGGCTTCGAATCCCGGTTCGGGCATGGATGTTTCTTACCTTTTCTGTTCTCTCTGTCCTTTCTTCTGTGTTGTTGTATGAATGCAGCCCGCCCTATAAACGGGTTTGTGGTGTTATGGCGCGGGTAACGCTACTCGCCTCCGTGACTTGGTTCACAGGTGCTCGCTGGGTAACGACAAATGAGTAGCAGTTTCTGACCTTGTTGTGGCATAGGGTTCAGTCACCCTTGTGTGCCCGCCATTGGATAAAAAAAACCATAAAAGGTATAAGATTACTTTAAAGAGCTCTCATATCCAAATGATGTCATTTATGTTTTATCTTGATTATTTGCTTTCTTGCAAAGATATTTAGCACGTTTCAAGATATGGGGAAAAAAGACTGAATTATAAACTTAATTTTTTATAAAAAGATTTCTGTGTTCAATTTTAATAACCATAGAAAAGATCTCATCGATTTTTTTTTAACTTATGTTGACTCTTATTTCGATGATTTCCAATTGTCTTGGTGATAAATGAATCGATATTCTCGAAAGAAAAATGATATTGTAGCAGCATTCCTATTGGGCTGAGATTCCGATAAAAACTATATATTTAATCAATTATGAAGTGTTATGGTATAATATTCAAAGGGTAGGAGTAAAAGCACGGATTCGAACACTGATCGCTAACTATAAGCAATTTATCAGTTGTAAAGTGAAATAGCATAAATTTCGATGGATCTTGAGTAAAGTAATATCGTTAATTGTGATCATTAGCACCAAGCAATTTATTAATTATGAAGTACAACGGTAAAGTATTCGATAAAAAGAATTTTTTTGCTAATGAGTTAATGCATTATAAAAACGATAAAAAATTAGCTATCATGTTTGCACATGAAATCTGACAACTGTTAATGTAAATCTATTGACAATAAGAGTTAAAAAATGACGCTACATTTCTTTATTAAAAATGAAAATCCTTATTTTCCTTGTTTCATTTTTCTCAACACAGAAGATAGTGATATAGGGGGAAAAAACAACTAAAAAAATAATACTAAATTTTAATACTTGATAAATTCTCATTATTAAATTCTTTTAATTTTTTAATTATATTAAATTATACGAAATGTTTTATATTGAAATGCATTTGAATCTGAAAATTAAAATAGTAAAAACGATTCGTATTGAGATTTTTAATTTTTATCCTTTTGTTTATCCTATCAGTATAATCATTTTTAAATATAAATTCGGAAAACTATTTTTCGAAGCGTTTTTTAACAATAATTGCAATATGCATGAATTTACAGTAAAAAAAAATCAAAAGCACTTTAAATATTCCAAATATTCAACTAAAATAGTCTTGCTTGCCTGTTGCACTTGCAATATAAATTTTGAGATGGATTTACTCGGTTTTAAGTCACATGGAGTTATCTCGGAGCCTCCTTTAGAACCTCTCTAGTCTCGGATTGCTGTTGTCTGACGAATGATGACGTCACTTCCGGAGAGGGCAATGCCGAAATTCTACAAAAGAAATTTTCGCGTCATGCGCGTGGAATGGAAAAGTATTATTTTCATTCTCTTTCATTCATGGTAGACTAAACACTGAAAGTGATACAGAACATATGGCAGCTATCGATTTTCAGTGAGTTTTAAAATTTTCTTGATTTTGCTGCAATTTATTATTATTATTTTTTAATCATTTAAACATTTATTTTTAATTATGAAATTAAATTCAATGATATTATTTGAAAAAAGACTTTATTTAAGTTGTATACATAATTCAAATTATAATTTAATATTGAATTATATATACATGTTTTTGTTCACTCATTATATAATTATAATTATAATTTATATTAAATGCATTATACTCTAAATTAATTTTAATTAAATGGAATAATTTTTCGAACTAGTATTTATTTTACATTAATTAATCTTTTCACTTTATTAAAATTCATAAAATAAATTTTTTCTTAATTATCATTGTGAAATGAATGGATTTAGTATAATTTAAAAATTTTTATTAATTTAAATTATATACAATAAGAGCATATTATATAATATTTTAAAAATCTGTTTAAATTTATTTGGAATATGCGCTTTCAAGATAAATTAAAACTATCTTAATGTATTCTAATACAAATTGATTTCAATTTTATTTCTTGTGTTTTGGATTTACATTAATTTAAAATTTTTAAACAAATCGTTAATATTATATATTTGTGTAGCACGTTTTCCAAATTAATGCAAGTATAACAGTATCTTATGAGTTGGTGATACCTTAAATCTTTTCATCATCATAAAATTATTTTTAATAATAATTAAAAAATGTTAAATTATTTTTAAAAAAACCTCTAAATATTGTTAGTTATGTATGTTATTCATTATGAATTATGTTAGTTCAATTGCTAATTAATAAAATTAATTTAATGACGTAGTATTTAAAGTACAATGATATTATTATAACTTGAAGTTTCTTATTTATTAAATTAATTTTTAAAAATTTTAATGTATATTAATTTCATTGTTTATTCGTGATTATTCCTTATTATTAGTCTTTTTTAAACTTAATTTATAAGTGAGTTTCTTGTTTTTAATATTTTGATAGCTTACTTTAATAATAGCTTTAACTATCTTAAATAGTCTTAATTTATTTAAATAAATCTGGTGATTTGTTTACCTTTTAATGGGGATATTTCATACTATCTTTTTAAACATTCGAAATCTGTTTTCTCTTTGCACTAGTAATTTTAAAGAAAATTATTTATTGGTATACATAGACCGAAGATCTAAAACGTACGTTACTCGTTGCTTTATTAAAAAATTTTAAACAAAAAGTTAAGTTTTTCTCTTCTGAAACTTAAAATCTTAATTTCTTAGGTTAGAAGACAACATTGGATTTTCATCCAAACTTTAAGCAACATTTTATTATCGTTAAAATTATGTTATTTCTTAAATTTTAAAAACTTGTTATTTCATTTATAAACTGCTTAATAAAGTGTAATAATTTAAGCACATTATATAAAATGATACAAGAATAATAAAAAATTATAAATCTTCTCTTTTATTTCGAGGAAATAATTATAAATTGTGCCTTTTGAATACAATTCATTAGCTTTTTGAGTCAATAAATATATATCACTAAATTAATGAATAAATTTTTTTTCTTTTATTGACTCATCAAAAAATTTAGCAATTTTTAACATTATCAATGTGCAAAATAAAGATACCGAGAAAAATACCAATTTGTATGTAATAAACTTTTCGGTTTGTTTCGGTAAAGTAATTAAAAATTATTATCAGATTAATATTAAAACACAGAAGCTCATTTTTGAGTTAATGTATTCCAGGGAACTACTTTTTTCATTTATTTGCATTTCTTAAAGGAGAAGCAATTTAACACATCAAAATACGAAATAACCATACACAGAAAACCGTAATTTGAATATAATATAATTTTCGCCTTTTTTGATTAAGATATTTGAAAAATATTATCAGACATAATCGCATAAGCAAATCTTTGAGTAAATTTATTCAACTGATTTACTTTTCTTTCAGTTATTGGTTAATTGATAAGAAACAAATTAATTAGGGAAGCAATTTAGAAACAATATATCAAAAATATATATTTAGCAATTATCATCATAGCAATTTGTATGTAATAAACGTTTTACTTATTTTGACAAAATAACTGAAAACTATCATCAGACATAAAAAGAGCTAATGCACTTAAATATTGAGTTAATATATTCCAATGAATTACTTATTTTTCAGTTACTGATTGGTTAGAAAACAGAAGCAAATTGACATAACAATATGTAAAATAAACATACTCAGAAGAACTGCAATTTGTATAAAATAAATGATTTGCTTGTTTCGATAAAGACATATGAAAAAATATTATTACTATCTAATACTCTGAAACGCGTTAGATTTTTTTAAACCATAAAATGATAGTTTCTTTCATTCTATTTGAGGTCATGTCTACATAACTTTATTACAATTCTAATTGGTTTAAAATAGCCCTGACGTCAGATAACGTTTCGTCTACGTCACATATAAATTACGACTCGTCTCAATAGAGACGGCGTCGTAAATCCGACTTGTCGACGAATTTGCTGCCGGCCTTCAAATCGTATTCTTCGGGCGGCAGCAAACAAGGTGAAGTTCATAATTGAATGCCGGAGATTATTGTCGAAGTTCATTTTGTTAATAAAACGTTTTTTTATGTATATATATAAAGACAAAAGCATCTTTGAAAAGCCGTTTTTTCCATTGATTCAATGTATTAACATGTTGACAACTGTAGACAAGAAAAAGCAAAATGAAAAAGACAAAACACCCACTTTATGTTTAGTTTTAAATCGGTAAGGATGATTTAAACTTTTCATTTAGTTCGTGTATTCTTAGGAACTATATTTTTTTAATTATTGACTTATCGGAAAACAGAAGCGCTTTAATATATCAATATTCAAGATGAAGATACCTATAGGAAAGCAATTTGGTTAGAATAAATGTTTTACTTGTTTCGATAAAGATAATTAACAAAATAGCATAATATTTTTTTCCAACGGCGGGCAGACTTGGGTGACGAACCCTATGCCACAACAAGGCCAGAAACTGCTACTCGTTTGTCGTTACCCAGCGGGCACCTGTGAACCAAGTCACGGAGGCGAGTAGCGTTACCCGCGCCATACCACCACAAACCCGTTTATAGGGCGGGCCACATTCATACAACAACACAGAAGAAAGGACTGAGAAACACAGAACAAAGAAGGAAAGAAACATCCATGCCCGAACCGGGATTCGAACCCAGTACCAACAGCTCAGGAGTCAGGAACGCTAACCACTCAGCCATCGGTCGGCATATCATAATAATAAAATGCATTAATTTAGTTTCTGAGTTCATGTATTCCAGTGAAATATTTTATCAGTTACTTGTTGTTTAGAAAATAGAAATATAACAAGGATCTTATTAGAATTTGGTTAGTGAATTCCCGAATCTTACCTTGGCCATGTGTATTTGTTCCGAATTCACTTTAAATTGTAAGTTCCGATCTAGATTCTTTTCTATGCAAAAACTTAACTAAAGACAAAACATACATCAGTCAATTTTATTAATTTATTTTATTCCATATTTTTGTACGTATTATGTATTTCCCCATTGTGCTGATATATTTTACTATGTTGTTGTTGGCTTATCCTCTTTAAAGATCTGACATTTGTCAGATCAACTCCATTAAATTGTTGACAGTTAAAAAGTCAATGACTAATGTTTTACTATACACATGGTAAATGCAAATAAAAATTAAATAAACCTAAACGCAAGTTAGTACATATTGAAATGAAAACATTGTTTGCTATAAAAGTTACTATTCGCTAATTGTTTTGGGGAAGTAATTGATTATACTTAAAATGCAACTTATGCACTATCGAACTGTCTAAATATAATTATACCTCTAAGAACAACTGAAGTATAAGATTTTATTAGATTCTATGGATATCTTCTTTACTTGCATTTCTATTTCCTCAGTTTGGTTACTAGGAATCTCTGGTTAACTCAAATGCAACCTTAGCGTCATCAAGTTTAGCAGAGTTTTAATTTAACTTTCTGGGAACAGTAGATTTTATTAGACACCTTATGTATCTCTTTCACTTGAATTTACTATGTAATATTCTACATTGAGGATGCGAGGAAACTTTGGGTAGAAAATTTTTTTCGATAGAGTATGTAATAAATATGGCACAAATTTAATTTTCTGTAAATAATTCTAGAAATTTCTGGTTCAGATGACTTTAGTATTAATTAAAAAAATTCGTTTATCTGTTTTAATATAGGATTATTGTGAATGAATCCATATTTTTCTTCTGCCACTTTTAATGGATTATAACTCTCCATTTTGCGTTAGATGATACTTTTCCAACTGTATTATCATTCCTGAATTTTTGGTGCAAATATTTTTCTTTTATCATTGAGAATGGATTATAACTCGTCAATTTATGTTAAATGATGCTCTTCCCCTTGCTTATTATAATTCCTATATTTTTGTTGCAAGAATGAAAATATGTAATTTTTATCCCTCTATGAATGGATATCTTCCATAATCAATCCATCGATTGTTAGATGGTGCTGTTCTTACTTCACACTTACACCCACATTTTTGGAGCAATTCCATTGCATTTCTTATATGTATTCAGTTGACATTCGAGTTCTCATTTCATGGCAATTTAAAAATGATTGATCAATTATGAAATGATTTTATATTGTTACGTGAATTATTACATTTTGATTTTATTAAAAAATAATTTTTTTCTAGATTTTGTAACTTTGATTTCTGTTACAATATAAATTAGGAATTTAAATTTTATTGTGTTAAAATTTAATATAAAAATAAGAATAATATATATTTTAAATCATTTCAACAGACATTAATGAAATATTAAGAAATAGTAAAAAATGTGTTTCTTTTAATTTCAGAAGACCGCAAGGTTCTACTTGGTCACCCGTCACACCCGCGACACCCACTTTTAATCCCAGTAAATTCACCCCTGGCGTTCAACAGACAACTTGGAAACCATTTCAAGTTCCTTCGAACGACAGTAGTGATGCCGAAGTGATAAGGGGCTCAGTTAAAGTGGATCCTTCAGGTGGTTACGTCCATACCTTCGGAACTCCGAAAAAAGAATCTTCGCCTCAGATTGCATCTTCAAATTCTGCAAACTCTTCTTTTCACAATAACCAGGTTCCATCACGTCAAGAATCTGTTACTGGAACGCCAACGGCTAGATATGTTCAGGAAATAATAATTCCCACTGGAAATCAGACCAGTCAGCAGTTTAGATCGCCAGCTAGACAGACTTCTTTTCAGAATAATACTAGTCAGTTTTCACCGGCGCAACAGTCTCCCCAAGTACAAAGTCCTGCAGCTCCCAATTATTACCAAAATCAAAATAATGGCTACAGCAACAGACAGAACGGTGACCTGTCCAGACAAGTATCAAATGCTTATCAAACCAATAGACAAGACTCCTCACCATATCAAGATTCACCATCAAATGCATTTGGGTCCAGAAGTCCATTTTCTAATCAGACAAACTCATGGCCAAATTCAATGTCAAGGCAAGACTCGATTCCCTATCAGCAACCTTCTAGACAAGATTTTACATCCTATCAACAACCATTTAGGCAAGATTCTGTACCTTATCAACAAC
Organism: Latrodectus hesperus; assembly: GCA_037975125.1. NCBI lineage: Eukaryota > Metazoa > Arthropoda > Arachnida > Araneae > Theridiidae > Latrodectus > Latrodectus hesperus. The sequence continues at coordinate 4,168,206 of CM075860.1, read as the reverse complement.
CATCACCTCAAAATTCAGTTTCTTATCAGCAACCCTCACGGCAAGATTCTATGTCTTATCAGCAACCCTCACGGCAAGATTCTATGCCTTATCAACAACCTTCACGGCAAGATTCTATGCCTTATCAGCAACCCTCACGGCAAGATTCTATGCCTTATCAGCAACCTTCACGTCAAGATTCTATGTCATATCAGCAACCTTCTCGACAAGATTCTGTACCTTATCAACAACCTTCCCGTCAAGATTCTATGTCTTATCAACAACCATCTCGGCAAGATTCATGGAATCAGCCTTCACAACAATCTGCTTCTCCATATTCCCCTTCAAAGCAACACACTTTTCCTAATCAACCAGTTCCCACAATGTATAGGCAAGAATCTCTGCCTAACTCACAGTCTTATTCGCCCAGTAGACAAGATTCATTCAATACTCCCCCAGCTCAAGTGTCAGCTGCAACTTACCAACCCTCCTCGCAGAGCTCGGTTGGAGGCCTGTTTTCCCACCAAACACCTGCTTCTGCAGAACAGGCTGTTCGCTACGAGCCAGTTACTCCAAGTTCTACACCAGGATTTCAAAGGCAATCTTCAATACAATATCAGCCCTCGCCAAAGCCCTACTCTCCGAACAGTTACAGTCCCGGGCAGAGTCCCAAACCGAATTTCAGTGCCAGTCCTCCTAAAGTGACCAGCGTGCCAGGACCATTCACCAGGCAACAGTCCTCTTCAGGGTCGCAGCAGCCTTGGTCATCTGGCCCAGTGGAATCTTTTCCCACACCCCCGCCATTTTCACCCTCTGTTGAAAATGCTGGTGTGGCATGGCCATCGTCTTCGGAACTGCCTTCGCCGCCACCCCCACCGCCACCTTCTCAGGCTCAACAAGCGCCTCCTCCACCACCTTTATCTGCACCGCCACCTCCTCCTCCACCACCACCTCCTCCTCCACCCCCATCATCAGCAGGTGTCAGTCAGGAAATTCCAGCATGGAAGCGACAGATTCAGGTAATTTTTTTCAAAAAATTTCAGACATAACAAATTTTAAATCAAATGAGATAAATATAAGAAAAAAAATTCAAATCCTAAAATTTAGCAAAACACAAAAATCAGAAAATATTTTTTTTTAAATTTTCTTAAAAGGGTTTGGGCTATTTTCATGAAAAATGAAAATTTTAATGTAATACGTTCACTATCATAAATTTATTGCATTGCAAAATATTCCTATTTTGGTGTATATGATAAACATAATTTTTCGTTTTTAATGAATGTAATGTTTACAATAACCTTAAAAGTGTGCTTACTAAACTGGATTTTTAATTTAATTTACAGAGATCTGCTACAAAAATATTAATTGAATATAACTTGAGATTCCTTCTGAAAATTTTAAGTAAATTGAGTTCGTAATACAATTTTCCAGCATTTACTGGAAAAATATATTCTGATTCTTATTAAGATCAAAAATTTTCTTAGATCTCTTATTTGTGTTCGTAATTGTTAGGAAATTGAAGTATTGAAAATTAAATTATATTTGTGGACAGTTTTGTCTGGTTATAATGGAGATAAAAATCTTTAATAATTGTAAACTTTAAATTCTAATGTTCATTTGATTTAGACTATTGAAAAATTTTATATTTTTTATACAGTGATTTATAAACTTCCGTTTCATGGTAATCTTTTATGTTCAAATTTTCTTTTGACTTGAAAGTAATAAAGGAAACATGTTGAATCCATACAAAATTACTTCTGATCAAATCTAATATGCTCGAGTAGACAAACGAAGAAAAGGTTTCGTTTCCATTTTCTGAAAGTAGTGGGACTAAGCTGCTTGAGAAAGCCTATGCATGTTAAATTTCGTTGTATTTAAAGTTTCATTCACAGAATTTCCTTGTGTTTATAGTTTTCTGTGTTATAGCTAGGATGGTTCTGCTCAAATGACCATGCATAGTCATATGACCATGTTCCAAAACTATGAAGAGGTGAGCTGCATTTATCGGCTTCTATTTTCCGAAATCTCCCTCAGTAACAAATCTTATATTAACTTGTTTTTTAAATCAGCAACGAACACTGCGGCAGTTGTATCATCGATATAAATGTATAAAATTTTTGTTGAATATATACACATATTACAATATTCAATAAATTTTACATTTTAACATTGGAACTATGATTGGAACACGAGTTAGAGAGAAAAGGTGGATGTAGTCAATACCACAAGTTAAAAATAAATTTTCCAAACAAGTAAGGCAACATATTCATTTTATTTTGATTTTATCTTTGATAGTAACACTTTTTTAATAAATAAATTAAGATTACACACTTTGTTAATTTTAATTCAGGTTTCTCTCTTAAAACTCCTTAGTTAAGGAATAAACATAAAAATTAAATTATCTTACTGTAGCCTAGAAGTAGGAACAGGCTGCTCAAAAATTAACTTAGTTTCAAACCAGCTATCTCTGGACCAAAAAATATGCCCTACTTTTCCTCTTTCAATAGTCACTTCCATAGGAAGAGTTAATTGAGAGTTCTTCGGATTTTCTGTTACAGTACGTTAATAATGCATGCTGTCTATGAACGTTTCTGAACTGTAAGGCAACACGTCCAAATAACAATATAATTGCCTTTCGTTGTACTATAAACCATCCAATTAACATTCATAATATTCATTGGTAATGTCATCGCCAAATCTTTAATTTTTTTGGAAAATATTGTCTATGCATTTATTTCAAATTAAAAAAAACATTTTTGATATAATACTAATAAATGTAATTTGTTTTAAATGTAAGTAATTGACCAGGTTTTCCATTAACATTTGAATTTGTAAGTGATTTCTCTAACATTATCTGACATAAATTAAGAAATATTTTTGTGGACATTAAGTAGTGCTGTGGAAATTGTTGTGAATTTTGTTTGAATAAGTATACATGTAAATTGAAAATAGATTATATTACAATTTAAATTCACTCATGAACTAAAAACTTGAAGAAATTTTAAAGGACTTTTGACACTTCATAAGTTGTATAAACTGTTTTGCCCATAAAGCAACGATTTCTTTAAAATAAAAACTGAGAACAACGTTTGTGAGAGATATCGGAAAGTTTCGTCAGCCATGGTATCGCAGACAACAAGGCTTCCGAAGCCAAACGGTAGTTAGAAATTTCCCACTTTTCATAAAATGGCGCAGGTCTCCTAGAAGCTCTTTGGTAGCTCGCCAAAGATGTAGAAGGAGGCTACTGCTGTATTCGCCAGGAGTCCTGTGAGCGATGCGTTATTTTGGTTTTGCACCATCCCCTTTTAGAAGAGCTCAAACTGCAGATAGATCTTCTTTCTCCTGGCTATTTTTCTTTGGCAGTGAAGGTTCATGCTTTCTTTCTTTCTGGCTTGTCCTACTGACCGGATTGCCACAGTTTCCTGGTAAAGCAATATACCCAGGATGTTTATGCGAGAAGTTCTTTTTTGCGTGTTCAGCTGCTCTTTCACCGACGAGGGAGATTTGGCGGCCTTCTTTCAAGGAGAAAATAGAGTTGCATAACAGTCATAAATTAGTGACTATAAACGCTGGCGGGATTTTTCAAACAGAAAATCGCCAGACCTAAAGAATATATTATGGGACTTTAGTTAAGCTTTCTAACGCTTAAACTGTATGATCTTGAGAGTATTGAATTATTTCTGCAGTTTTTATATAATTTAAAACTGATAAAATCAATTTTTGTAATAAAAATAAAAAATTTGCAACTCAATTACACTACTTTCTAACTTGAAAAGAATGAGCATTTTCTGAAGCATTTATACGCAGAAGTGTTTGATTACTGTGTGAATTATATATTAAAACTACAACTCACACACTAAAAACATAATTAAAATTCAAATTTTTTCAAATTTTGATTATGTTATCCAATTTCGGATTTTTTGTAAATCATTTTAATTGGTATGGTCAGCTGAGATTAAAATAGCGTAAGTAAATAACTGTTTATAAATACTCTTTTTTTTCCTATGATATCAATCAAAAGTGGTCATGTTGGCATTTGAATGTGAATTTTGATTCCAACATCTTGTGGTCGAGCTGGCAGCCGAATGGTTAGCACTCTTGCCTTCGGTTTAACAGTTCGTGGGTTCGAATCCCACCTTGGGTATGGATGTTTGTAGTGGTTCGGAATCCACTTTAAACCGTAGGTCCTGGTCTAACAAGCCCTCGTGTGCAAAAAATGACAGTTGAGCGACAAACAATCCAACATCTTCTGACTTGGATTCCTTACTTTAGGGCTTAGATATGTTTAGTGATTCGGAATCACAACCTTAAATTGTATCGTCCGGTCTAATTAGTTTCTGTTCTAATCAATCAAAAATTAGGTTTCACTCAATATTCGTATTTCTGAATGCGAAACTAAAAACATATTAAAAATTAATTTTTTTGTAATTTTCTAAACCCTTATAGAATTTTATGTTCCCAGAAAAATAATGCATAAATTAAACAATGAAAAGCATGAAAAATATGTCTAATAATGATCAAACTTTGTAGTCTTATTTTTCCTATGAAAAAACAAACCTACAACAGAGCTGGAAAAGGTAATTATCTAAAAAGATCGTTTCTTGCCATCGTATTTTATACAATTATTAATTAAAGAAATATATTTAATTTCAGAATATTATATTTAAGTAATTATATTTTTTATGATTCCATTACAGATGACATATAAAATGTTTCCACTTAAAATAAACACTGACTTGAAACAACACCACTCTAATGTTTTTTATAAGTTACTTTTTATTAATTATGCATTATTATATCACATTATTTATTCTTAAAGAAGTACCATATTTTGTTATTTAGAATATTATGGACAATTTATTTTTTTAAAGAAAATGTTCACATTTGTAAACTAAACAAATAACCAATTTTTAAATAATAGTACTGCAAAAAATGTGCATATAAACGGCACTTGAATAATTAGCATTCTGGCACTCAGTTCAATAACTCGTAGGTTCGATTCAAGCCTCTTTTGCCGCTTATACAATGGAACGCGAAAACCTTGTCAAAGGAAAAAAGTTGACATAAAAGAGACCCATAAAGTAACATTTTAAAATCAATCCTCTTACGTGATTGACAATATGTAATAAATATAATATTTTGTCCTAATTTAAAATTATGTAAAAAAATTCGATATTTATTTGCGTGTAATAATTTTAAATTTTTTTACAAGAAACGTTTTACTTTTGCTACTCACAAAATTATTTTTTAAATTTTTAATGTTTCATTTTTTATTGGAAATTTGGCGGGAAAAATATGTAATAATATGTAACAATTATTGGAATAAAATAAAGACAGGTCAGCTCTGGAAAATATTTATAAAAACATTCACAAAAACAGAGATCAAGATTATAAAATATACAAATAAGACAAAATAACAATTAACATGTAAAATTGAGGAATATAATATTTTTTAATAGTTAACGAGTTTGACTTCTGCTTTTGTTGCCATTCGATAACAACTAAATACTTGTTAAATATCTAAGTCTGATAACTGCGCTGGAATAATTTATTGGAAGTGAAATATAACAAAAGAAAAACTAGATATATATATTGGGAAGGGGAATTGCAATAAGCTTAATTTTAGTTTAGTTATTTAAGAGCTGCTTGGTGAAATGATGGATTTATGTCTCCGTTTCATTTATTCCTGGATTTAATTATCACTTCAGCAGTTAACTTTTGTAGGGATTCAGAATTCATTTAAATTTGCAGGTTTCAGATTAAAATTATTCCTCGCATACAAAAAATGTCGTCGCATTAAACAGAAAAAGTCCAATCAATGCCATTTATCACTATAAATATCGTTGAGAGCATCTGAAGTGAATATCGTTAATCAATTGATAAATTATCAAACTTGTGATCATTGATGACATTTGATTAGTTATTTGGACTAATAATAATTAATAACCATAAGTATAATAAGCAATAACAAGGATCAATATTATAAATAGATTTTGTAAAATCAAAGAATTTTGAGTATCTTATAAAGTAAAACCTGAAATGTGTTCTTGGTGAAAGCTGTTTAAGTTTATGTACTCAAAATCTGTTTCAGGCGACGAAGGAAGCAAAAGCTGCTGCAGGAATTCCATCTCAAACTCCGGGAACTCCAAGTGGTGCTCCAGAACTCCCGGCCGCCCTAGCTGGTAGCATGAAAAAAGACAAGAAGCCATTTACTTACCTTCCTGGTGGGCTCGATCTTTCAGAAATTCGATCGCCAAAAATGCAACGTCGAATCATCGCCAATCAACAGGAGGCTCCACCACCCCCCTCCTGCATGGGACAGCAAGTACTCTTGCAGCCGCAACAACAACAACAGCAGCAACAGCAACTTTCTAATCAGTTTGACAGGTATATTAGCAATTTTTCTCGTATTTAATTTCTTTGGAATTATAATAACGAGAACTAGATGCATGGTATCGCATTGACATTAGTGTATAAAATACATGTACTGATAAAAAATAATGTTACTTTATATAAGATTATCCGAGAATACGAGATTAATAGCAAGAAACTAGCCAGCGTGGTCATGGCAACCTACATTATTTTGAACAATCCAGTCTTATACCTTTATTTTTATTTAGAGGCTCTAAAAGTTTAATCATGTCTGGTTTGTCAAAGCTGTTTGTAAAAGAAAATTATACACTTCAGATTCGGTAGGGTTGACTTACAAATGAAACTAATGCAGTTAGGTGTTTCAAGATTTATTTAACCCTTTTGAATATCGAGAGGATGATTTTCTATACCTGATAAAATTGTACATTCGAATATTGCAAATCCAAGATAGTATTGCTCTGAATTACAATGAGTGTGAATGAAAGAGGAAAATTGGTTTGAAGAAAGTCTCATAAAGTTTATAAAAGCGTTATACGGTTAATATATTATTGGAGGAAAGACTTATATAACATTTGTCGAATTCTACCAAAAACCGCAGTAAATGCCCAAACAATGTATGGTAGGTTAAAAAAACCTATCTCTGTGAAATATGCATTTCAAAAATAGCATCAGATAAGAAAAAATGTCGATGACGTCATCGGCATTATGTAAGTCGACGAAAGCTTGCTTATGAAGTGTAAGAATAATATGGTATATATAGAATCTTTTCACCGCACATTAAATAAAGAACCGCTTTTTTTTACTGCAGAAAGAGTTTAAAAAAAACAGAACTCGAACTTGGTTATGTCCAGAACAAAATGAACCTCATAAGTAATTTCAATGATTGACACACATGGCAGAGCATAGAACAAGTTTAAGTAAATTCAAAATGTCGAAATGTAAGCGATTTCGTTCATTCATTCATTCAGAAAGTGGCGTATACATGGCAGAACATAGTTGATGGAGCTTCAAAATAGTAAAATATAAGCAATTTCATTCATAAAGTGGCATAACAACGTCGGAATATGGAACATGTGAGAAAGTTCAAAATGGCGAAACATAAGCGATTTCATTTATTTAGAAACTGGCACATATATGACAGAACGTGAAGTATATTTGAGAAAACTCAAAATGGCAAAATATATAAGTAATTTCATTCATTCAGAAATTGGTATATACATGGTGGAAAATGGAACATGTGTCAGAAAGTTCAAAATGGCGAAATATAAAACAAGCAACACATCTCGTTACCATACTTTACGTTGATAAACTTTACTTAAACACTTATCTGTATTTCATTAAAAGCAGTCGGGGAAACATTTTTAGTTCTAAAATAAAATTTAAACATTCCGTTTTGAACTAACGCCAGTAGTCAATGGGTATTCTTAAAATAAAAAATAGTGCTTATTTACATAGCAAATTATGTTATTTCACATGAAATATAACACACTGTTTTCGCATTTTGAAATTTAGTAGCATTTTACTTAATTTTCAACCGAATAATTAAAGCCTTAAAAATTAATTTTCATATCCACTGACATTAGTTTATTTTGATTCGGAAATTCTGATATTTATCAGAATTTACTTTGCTTAAAAGACAATGTTTTTATAGGCTGAGATCAAAATATTTAATCGCATGAATTATAATAAGGTGGTTATTAGAAAATGTATAAAATGTCTTTGACTATCCAATACGTACATGATCTTAAATTGGAAGCTATATGATTAGTGTTCTGGCTTTCAATTCAACAGTTCTTGGCTTCGATTCCCACCTTAGTCGTGATAATTTGTAGTGTGATTTATAATCATATTAAACCATACAACCCCATCAAATTAGATCTAGTGTATAAAATATTACCGCGTGTATTTGTATAAAAACATATAATCTGACCTTGATAACTATTTTAAAATGACCAATAGCAGTTATATCTGGGTATTGAAAATATGTAAGTAAAAAAAAATCGAGAGAGAGAGGCGAAATTATATAGAATCTCTGAATCTTTTCAAAATCAAGTCTTTTATATAGCCTGAGTAACTCCAATTCAATATTGTTTTAATACGAGGGTTACTCTGAAATTTTTGAGATACGCGCAGACGAGAATTTACAAAATAAAAATAACGGTTTAATTTTAAAGTACAAAGTATTTTAACACAGAAGAAGAATTTTTACTGACTTACTTCAACTTGTTTAGCGTGGAATACATTTTAAACAGAAGAGAAAATGGAGTTGACGCGAGAACATTTTCGCGATATGATTTTCTAAGATTCCAAAGCAGGATTAAATCAAGAAGAATGCGTTCAACGGTTGCAATTAGCATTTGGTGATGAATCTCCAGTTCGTGCTACTGTATTCAGATGGCTTAGAGAATTTAGAAGAGGTCGCAATTTTCTTCAGGATGAAGAACACACAGGAAGGCCGCCGTCGGCAGAAATCCCGGATAATGTGTCTGCCATACGAAAAATGTTAATGGATGATAATCGCTGTACCTATCAAATGATACAGAAGGAACTTAACATTGGATCCGCAGCCATACACAAAATCCTTCACGAAGAATTACATATGACAAAAATAGTTTGCCGTTGGGTTCCCCATAATCTAACTGAGCATCAAAAAGAGGAGCGTGTCAGAATCAGTAAAGAAACTCTTAATATGCTGAATGATGGTGGCCACTGCATCATTTCTAAACTTGTAACAGGTGATGAAACGTACATACCGTTTTTTGACGTTCCAACACGTCAAGAAAGCAAAGTATGGGTCTTTGAAGATGATCCCACGCCGACAATGGTGAAAAAACAACGCGCACTGAAAAAAGTAATGTATGTCGTTTTCTTCAGATGTACTGGATTGGGCAAAGCCATCAAGTTGGAAGGACAGAAGACAGTAACAGCAAACTGGTATACCACTAAATGTCTTCCAGAGATTCTACAAGAACTGAATATTAGGGGACTAATGCTTCACCATGACAATGCATCTTCACATACAGCCGGATTAACAGTTGAGTTTCTTAAACAAAAACAAATGAAAGTGATCGAACATCCGCCGTATTCACCTGATTTAGCTATGTGCGACTTTTGGTTATTCTTCAATCTAAAAAAGAACTTACGTGGACGTCGTTTTCATTCAGAAGAAGAGATTGATGTGGCTATAAATGCATTTTTTTCATCGATTCGAAGAAATGAATGGCTTGAGGCATTTAATCTATGGAAAATTCGTCTACAAAAGTGCATTGATGCTGGAGGAGACTACTTTGATCACACATAAAATTTTGTAAGTATAACTTAAAAAATCTAGTTGTATCTCAAAAATTTCAGAGTGACCCTCGTAGTATTCATTGCCTGAGTAACTCCTATATAGCCTGAGTAACTCCAATTCAATATTGTTTTAATAGTATTCATTGTAATGAGTTTAGTATAGATATTTATTAGAAGAGACGCATTTACGATATTTAAAATGTCAGTTACTATCGAATTTAAAATGTCTTTTCAGAATTTACCAGATTTTATAATTGTTGCAGAGAAAATGTTTTGGAGTATTTTCTTTTATGATGCTACACACTCACACAAGATGCTTTTAAACGTTTATCTTAAAAATATCTTTCAGAAAAATCTGATCACAATTTATTCGAGGCTTTATTTTTTATCCCACAATTATTGAATAAAATTTAGAATCTTCAAAATTTGCTTGCAGCATCAAAAAAAAATGAATAATAAATATAAATAAAAAACTGATCAATTTTATTTTCTCAAAGTAACTTTTAAATAATTGATAGGACTCGAAATATTTGTTTCCTAATTGTTGCTGAAAATAGTTCTTGAGTTCGTATTTTTTTTTCTTCTTTTTTCGACTTATTTTTTATTCACAATGGCTGGCTACTGGAATTATTTAATCTTTTGACACTTATATATTTTATAGTAGGGAACACAATAGGATGTGCATCATAACCGCGAAGATGGTTAAGAAGGACCAAGCATAAAATTCTCTGGCCGGTGTTCAGAATTACAGTGGGGTGATCGGCTAAAGAACATAATCCGTTACAAGACTATGCTCGCTAACCGAATTGTTCGCGAACCAATCATCGATTTACCATAGATTTCCTTGTGGAATCGATTATTTCGCTCTGAAGACCCTAAAAATTAAATTTAAAAAAAGAATGTAGAATTTCTTAGTAAGTTTATTAAAAAAAATAATACATATAGTCTTGCATATTAATCAGTCCTTTTTATTTCCTGTTTATGGGACATTAAAAAACCTGTCCAATGTCGATTGCTTTTCTCTTTTTTTTAAGACTTTCCGAAAGTGATTAATAGCATTGTTATAAAGATCCCTAACCTTACTGATAACAACTTGGTTTAGATGCTATTCTAAGATCATTGCTTTGACATCCTCCCATTTCTTCGACGAATGAAATCAATTTCAGTTTTGAATGAAATCCAAACCGAAACTGATGGTCTACTTTGGCTGTAAATATTCTATTGGGAAGAATTCTAGTATAGAACTTTGAAATTTAAAGGCAAACAACATAATTGAAAAGAGATCAAAAGCGATTGTTGGTCCGTTGGGTTTGGCAATCTTATACATCATACTCAGAGAGCTGAGAAGTGTTCGTTAGAATTCGTTTTAGTTCGTTATCCGAATATGTGTTCGTTGTCCGAACACTAAAATCTTTCGTGAAAGTGTTATTTGTACGATTTTTGTTCGAAGTTCGAATTGTTCGTTAACCGATCATCCACTGTACTACGCAAGTGGTCCTAACCCGTACTCTTAGGTACAGTTCGGGTCTCGCTTCTCCCGCTATGTAATGTATATTTGAGAGGATTTTCGTATTGTTTCTAAAATTGTTTCTCACAACTTGTTGCATTGAACTAGCGATTTCAGATGATTATTTAATCAAAAAGTTTAATATATATGTAAAATTAACAGACAAATCATTCGGTGTTATATCTTCAATTTCGTAAAGCTAAAAAGTAAAATAACTGGAAATAAACCGATATTTCTTTCATTTAGGGATTTCGGCTAAAAGGTATAATTAAAACACCCAAAATGTGACTTTTTAATGTACATATGCTTCATAATAATAAATTAGAGAAAGTTTGTAGATGGGTACTGTCTTAGTTGAGTGTTAAACATTTATTTTCATTACACTCGTGATTTGCTTGGTAAGAACTGGATGAGGAAAAACAGTATCAATATGATTTATAATGGCACTTATTTCAAACATTTTAAAACTTATTATACATTTTTTGTACACAAAAAGCGGTACTGATTTAATTTTGAAAATGAATAATTTTATTTATCACCACATTATTTTTTTCTTCTTTTAAAAACTGAAAACAAAAAGACAGTATCAGCCCTATTAAATGTATTTGATACAAAAACATGTATTTTTGTTTGAAGAATTGGAAAATAAAGGACCTATATTTTCTGACACGCACATGGGAAACATCTATAAGTCACCGCCGATTCTCTTGCGAAATCACCACCCTATCTGAGCGCACGAAGTTTTAATAACGTATCGACTTTCTTGCGTGTTTTTTTTCTGTGTACTTTACCATAAAGAGAAGTGTGTCTGCGGTGTCAGACATGAGAGTGAAATCTATTCGCGAAATGGATCAAATGACGACAGCGGCCGATAAAAGGTCGCGCCTCCATGCTGAGTTACGACGGCCGCCATCTTTGTCCCGAAAAATTAATAGTAAGTACGAATTTATAAGACTTAAAACTTATTTTTCAGTATTATATTGTTTTTTTATATATATATATTTCTTCCATTTGCACTTTCTTTTTCACAGTATAGGATTAAAAATTAATTTCTATTAATTTGCAAAGTTCAGGTTTATAAAACAAGTACTTAACTTTTGAACTCGAAAGTAAAATGATATGTATTGAATTGACTTAATCGTCATAGTTTATGTGTATGTACTTCATTACTTCTCTTTATTTATATTACCTTTTTTTAAAAAACAATATTTTTATTTTTTGGATAAAGAACATAAATTTACATTCTTGTTTAAGCTGTGTAACAGCTTCTCTTACTCTGTTGTCTAAAAAGAGAAATAAGATGCTGAGTATTAAAGAATAGCTGGTACTTGTCGACCAGAAAAAAATACCCTTGAAAAATACGACTTCTCGCGAACAGTAGAAGACTGCAATATGTATCAACCAGTTAGTGTGTTGCTGATCCCAGATGGTCCAATTCCAATACCATACCAACCCCACAAGTCCATAAACTGCTAGGAAGTCCAAAAACATAATGGGTTTTGAAAAAGCCTCTTCCAAGTCAAAATTCAAGCAGCTCAAGATATGCTCAGGCGATGCCTGTTCAGCTTTATATTTTGTGCACAGATTAAAAGTCTTTTGACCCTGCACATATTTGAGGCCCCTTAGGTGACCACTGGCGAAGCCTGAAATACAAGTCTGTTGGCCTCTAGTTCCCTCAAGAAGCAGGGCATTTTTCTAGGATACCAATAATGAGTTGGTGGAACCCGGCATCCATAAGCGTTTCTTAACTCTAAACCTCATTAAAGGTTGATGGCAAATCAGGTTGAGAAGGTTCCAGAGAGGCAACCTTAGCCAGCGAATCAGCAATCTCGTTTCCCTTTGTGACGGGATCCACTAAAAATGAAAATGAATCCCAAAATTCTCTGAGAGCATATAGATCATATTCAATATTAAATTTCCAGCTCTGTCACTAACCTTCATCCAATTGTTTAGGTGTTGGACCACTTAGTTTTTATATTAATAAACTATTGGTGTTTCTGCCACCCTAGTGGTTAGAGTGCCTGACAACGGATAGGGAGGTCCTGAGTTCGAATCCTGGTTCGGGCATGGATGTACTTTCTTTGTCTATCCTGTCTTTCTCCTTTCCTTGTATGAATGAGGTGTGAATGGTTGCCTACCCTATAAACGAGTCCCTAAGGCATGTATGTACTGAGGAGGTCGGACTCCACACCAAAATATGGTTCAGTTGAAAAAGTGGAGCAGCGCACCCCATATTGCCAGCCTAGCTGGCATTCCACAACGACAACAACATTGGTGTTTCTTTAAAAGAGTTCATTTTAAATATTTCTGTTCTTACAACACACACACACACACAAGAAATGATGTGTATTTGGAATATATAACTTACAGAATAGAAATCTATTGTATGGACACCAATTAATGTTATTCCTTTCAAGTCTTCCATTTAAATGGCAATCGACATTTTGTCGTTAAAATCATTTGGTGTCTATTTGGCGGAATTTTGCATTAACTTTCCTGTGGCCGACAAACATGCACCAGAAAATCGAATCATTCAACTCGGTGGCCATAGATGTCGGTGGCCCCGCACAACTGCCGGTCGTAACTTTCACCTCGAGCTTTTTTCTTAAGTGTGACGTCTGCGCGGAAGGAATTTCTCAGATTATGTTTTCCTCTTCAGATTGAACTTGGCCGATGAGCAGAAAGGGATGGCGACCGCCGTCGACTCCCAGCGTCCGGCCGACAACCAGGACCCCAGGAACTACGGACAGTCCAGGTCTTTCCGCCTCCTGCAGATGATGACCGGCGGCGATGATGCAACAGGTGAGTCTTCTCTTCTGTACCTTACTGCCGCAAGTCACTGTTTGCGAGAATACAAATTTATGTATTTTGATTTGCGTTAGATTTTAATGATCCCACATTGCGTCTATTTTTTCCCAATTTTTTTATTTATTTTAGGTGATATTTTTTTCCAGAATGCTAATTTGGAATAAATTTTGAACTCAAAGGTTTTGACGACCAAAATTTTTTGTTTACCCTAAAAAATATTAAAATCTGAAAATAGTCATACAGCGGCATAATCAATTTTACATCAAATTTAAATCAGAGTTAATTACAATTTCAATTAAAAAGGATTTCATTCAAAATTTTGAATTCATGTGTAACTTAAATAAGCTCGATTACTTGAGACATCCTTATGTAAATATCTAATCCTTAGAAGTAAGTATTACACCAATATTCCATGTCATGCAGTTGTCCTCTATTCAAACCCTGACAAAAATTTGGAGACAACACAAAATCAATATTTCATTTATATAGATTTTCACGTTATAACAACGTTAACCTCTATGGTTTTATTTTGAATGATAAGCGCAGTTATTATAATGGAACATGCCAATGCATCTTGATGATAATGGAGTTGATTTGAGGTAATTATTTTGTGTTATGGATCGTTTACTCGTACAAAAACTGCTCAACTAGAGATATTTTTCGATATATCGCTCCTCATCACACAACAGATATTAAGGATATGATTTTCGGTGTGATATCCCTTTATAAAACTACTTAACACAAAAAAACCCCAAAAATCAAAGTCGACTGAAAAGTTTTGCCTAGGAAAATAATAATTAATAGTAATCAAATATTCTATTCAAATTTTCACAACAATGAGAATGAAAAATTTATTATTTTGACGAAGTTATTATTTTTACCATTCAAGTAGTCGTTAGTATAAATTAAGTTGTAAAAATAATTGTCTTTTAAAAATTAATGAATAATTGTCTTTTTTTAAATTGTCTTAAATTAATTAATTGCCAATTTATATAACTTCATTTATATTATTTTTTTTAAACTTTACTTTTCATATTCTGTATGAAATACATTGATATTCTTATAATTTAATTTGTTGACTGTTTCGCATTTCATATGAAAGATTTTCGCAAACGTATTTTTTAATTGCTGTTATAATTTAAGACACATTAATTTGCAGTTTGTTTAAGCTACAAACGCGGGAAAGTCACGCATTTCTAAAAAACTTTTGAATAAGATAATAATTTTATAAACTTATATAATATATGTTCATGTAAAAAGAAGTTGTAAAAAATTTTTGGAATAAAGCTTTCTTCAGTCGAGGCACTTATCAAATAGTTTTGAGGAAGTTTTCAAATTTTTTCTATTAAAAAGTCATTCAAATCTACAGATTGCTTTTCATATGTAAATAATTCCTTATCAAAATATCCACACTTCGAGTTGGGTATTTTGCAGTGATTCGAATGCATCTTAATGTAGGTCCATGTCAATTCAGCCCCTTTGGTGCAAAAGGTGACCCATAAAACAGTAAACTAAACCAAAAAGTTAGCAAAATTTTGCTACTTGATTGGTTAACTTGATGAATTGTAAAGAAACAAATATAAATAAATAGTAGAATGCAAACATGATGAATTAGCAGTTATAGTACACTATAGTACAACAATGTGCATTATTAGGATGAAAATTAAAATTAGAGATGGAATTCTCTGAAATTTATGTAATCCTAAACTATTTAATACAACTTTTTAATGTAAATTTTTAGGATATTCTTGTTACAAAAAAATTAATGAAAATAAAAAATCAAATCAACATATCAATTAAAAAGTGTTTGAAAAAAGGTAAAAATGGTAGTTTGAAACATAATATAAAATAACAGTAAAGTATTTAAGCTCATAAAAAAAATTAAGTTATAAAATAACGCCATGACCTTTAATGAGCACTTTGTAACAAAAATAGTTCACATTTGGTCTTCAATGTCTAACCTAGTTAAACAGTTTAATTAAAAACCACTGCAGTAATTAGAACTGCAATTTTTATTTGACATTGAAATAACTGAGGAAACTCGATGTCTTAAAAAGTGCTGGGATGTGACGTTATCTGGTTATTTTATTTCCGTTAAGGTCGGCGAATTTAAATGAAACCTGTAAGTAATGGTGAGAGACGGTAAAGTGGGAATTTTTAACTTAACCTTTGACCTTACGTGCACCTGGATCTAGTGGGACCAGTTCAGTATCAGCGTGAGAAAGAATTTCAACGGTCACATTCTTCAAGCAGCGAGTTAATCACATTCTTTTAATGTTCTTTTTCAAAACAAAGTATTTCCATCGTAAAAAAAAGTAAATTTTCTACAAAATCAAAAGAAATCAAGAAACAATTCTCATGAAATCATTTCCTTTTATGATTTCCAACTAATGGCTGGAATCCTGCTCGGACACAGAAATACCGAGTTAGAGTTCAGTCCGAGATTTTGTGAGTTCGATTCCCATCATCAGGAAGAGGCTTCAGGATTCACCACAAAAACTGAGTTAAGAAAAAAACTAATAACTTATATTGCATATTATCTTGTTTCTTTAATTTATTTTATCGTATTCTGATCCACAGCTTTTTATTTCTGCTGACTGCATAAACCAAACCGCCGAGCTGGCAGCCGAATGGTTAGCGCTCTTGCCTTCGGTTCAACAGTTCGTGGGTTCGAATCCCACCTTGGGCATGGATGTTTGCAGTGATTCGGAATCCACTTTAAACCGTAGGTCCCGGTCTAATTAGCCCTTGTGTGCAAAAAAATGACCGTTGAGCGACAAACAAACCAAATTAATCCAACCATGAACAAAACCTTGCGTACCACTGTATAATTTTGACTAACGATCAAAAAAGAAGTTTGACACCAGAGCTGGGGCGTTTCTTTTCAAAGTACTCTACCAGTGCTTTAGGTAGTTTTTAACTTGCAAATAGCTGTGTACATATTGTAATAGTTTTAATTTTTATTAATTAATTTTTATTGCGCTAAAAGTGGCGGGCAAAATATTTACATCGATCTGACAGTTGAATGGCTAGTTTTCATTCAATAGTTCATGGCTTCGATTCCCTCTTTGGCCATGAATATTTGTAGCTGTTTGAAATCTTTCTTTAAACTAGGGTATATATAGTCAAATGGGTCTTTGCAAAAAGTGTGACTATAGAATGTGAAAGAAATTTAATAACGTAATATAACTGGTCAAGAAAAATTTACCGGAAAAATATCGGGGCCGTGGTAACCTTGTGGTTAGGGTATCGGCCTTCCATCCGGAAGGGTGGGGCTCGATTCCCAATGCCGCCAAAGACCCACCGAGTACATGCGATATACGTGCTCGTTAAATCTGTGGAATCGAAAGTCCTGTGGTCGGTCGTTGAGCAGTTACCATGGGTGCAATGGTCTGGAGAAATTTATTCCCCCTTCAGATCAATCCCAAAATTGAGGGAGTAGATCCTCTAGTGCTATCGGAGGATTTAAATAGAGCAAAGTCGTACTTTCTCCTTCATGGTACTCTGATTCAGCGAAAGACGCTTCCAATTGACTTAAATTCGCATAGCGAGCTTGTCTTGTCCAAGTGTCATTAGTAACAACAACACAAAAATTTACCGAACCCAGTTTTAGACATACATTCCGCTCATCAGTAGAGCTAATCCTTTCAGCGTCTATTTGAAGTTCCCAGGTTCGATTCCGTGCCATTGTATAACAGTGTATGAAGAAAGCAGAAATGTACTATACATTTCCAGGTCTTAGACCTGTTATACATGAATAAATGTAAAGCCGTTTCCGATGAGATTGCAAAAATCATTCAAATGGCTTACAATAACCGTTTGCAATTAGGTTACAGACTACGCGATTTCAAAAATCCAAACCTTAATCACAGCATTGTTCAAATATGTATAAATTAATAACTCGGAACCAAGTCATACTGCTTGCCTTTCTCAAACTAATCTTGTAACGAGCTGGCATTAAACTGGTTAACGCTGTGCTCGTCGATTCAACAGTTTGTGAGTTAGAATCCTACCGCGAGTTTGCTTGTAATAGTTCGGAATCCACTGTAAATCGTAGATTCCGGTCAACGGTCATTAATGAAAGCTAATAACCAGTTTATTGGCTTTCATTGATGACCGTTGAGCGACAAACTGAATAAAACGAGTCTTGGACCTTACTATATATATTAGTTTCACTTTTATTAACATTTCATTTATTTTGCTTGCAATTCATAATTATTACACTATTTTAATAAAAATTCACATCGGTGTTTTCATACATGCATTAAAGGATTTTAAATTTCTGCCAACAAATGCATAATGTCAGTTTTACCACCAACTTCATGTTTATTGGTAAATCCTGCTTTTAATCTACATGGTGATACCCAAAAAATTAGTATTGATTTAATTTTTTACTAAATTTACTAGTTTTAACAAGACTATCGCCACCCACCCAGTCTAGGGGTCAGAGTGCCTGACTGCGGATAGGGAGGTCCTGGGTTCGAATCCCAGTTCGGGCATGGATGTACTTTCTCTCTGTCTATTCTGTCTTTGACCTGTATGAATGGGTCGTGAATGGTTGTCTACCCTATAAACCGGTACCTATGGCATGTGTGTACTGAGGAAATCGAACTCCACACCAAATTACTGTTCAGTTGGAAAAGTGAAGCAGCGCACCCCATATTGCCAGCCTAACTGGCACAAGACAACAACAACAAGACTAGCGACATAAAATTGAAAAAAGAAAGTCAAAATTTGTTGCACGTTCAAAAAAGTGTTATGCCACGGGAGTGTATTTTTATAGGACCACTTAAAATTTTTTGGGTTTTATTTGTTTTGACGTCGTTTGGTCGAGGACCTTTGTGCATCTGCGCATTGTACGTTTCGTGAACAATAGGACATATTCGTATGTCACAATATAAGCCAGGGAAATTTCTCTAAGCTAACATCCAAACAGACACACATACAAAAAACAGAAATGCATCATCTAAGTCCTTTTGTTGTAGTTAGAATCAAACCCACGAAATCTCACTCTGAAAAACGTGCTCCTATCATTGGTCATATAAGCTTTGTGGAACCTTTTTTTTTTTCTTTTGAACCTTGGAAGATAATCTATTCTCTCGGTAAATGGAAATTTCTATATAAAATGACATAAATCTAAAAAGGGACTGCAAAAGAATAGAACCGAATATTTTAAAACAGTGGACAGAAAAATTCTTAAACTTTGACATGATCTTGGAACACCGCCACCTTACATTCAATTAAAAAACAAGTAAAAAGCCTGTTTCATACATTTTGTTAAGTTACTTGTTTATAGAGTGTTTTCTTCAAAGCGTCAATTCATTGGATAATAATTTATTAAGATTTAATTTAGAAAGTGTGCGAGTACAATACAATTACAAAGCGGGCAGCACTCAGAAAATAGTCTATAAATACTCGAACCTCGGAAATATTGAGAGTTTCAAAGGATTTCTTGAGAAAAAAAATATTTAGAACGTGTTTATCTGGGAAACACACCGCAATACCACTCCAGATCCACTTCAGGCCTAGGCTACTTGAAGTTAACTTTTCTCTTTTTCACTCAACCCTACGTGAAACAAAGGCAGCATTGTCAGGTTACTAACAAAAGCCGCATAAAAGCATCGTTTGTCTGATTTGGTTCCTTTTTGTGTATTCTAAATAGTATATTTTTATAAAGGATTATAATCGTTCTGTTTGTTTCTAATTTTAATCTCAAATAATAATCACAAAATTTTCTTTTAAACTTGCTCAAATAACTTCATATCAAATCATATCCAGTATTTCAATACTTTTATTTATCGAAGTGGCAACGATAGATATATTCGTTAAAATTGTTCTGATTTTCAGAATTCCACAACTTCGTTTTCTATTTTGCTAAGATAATGAGATTATTTGTATGTAAAAGTTAAGACTATCCAAATGATCCGCGCATATCATCGTAATCATGATTAACATTCACTATTTCTTAAAAACGTTCAATGGAAGGTTACTTAATCAGAACAGTAATTTTCCGATTGATGTTTTAAAAAGAAAAAGGGTTGCCAGATTCATAACCAAACGACATTACCAAAGAAATAAATTAAAACGGGAAATGTTAAATTAAACAGAGGAATGACGTCATTCCACCTTATGAACTGCAGATAAATTTGCCTTAAAGCTCATCAATTTACTTATAAATATTTATGAAAAATATTTGGAAAATCGGAAGCTCTCTTCAGATGGAAATTGGATCTTGATGATTTTGTTGATAAATAAGTAGATAAGCCGAGTCGGAAAGTGTTCAGGACATCAATATCTGATTTCTCGAAAGTAGCCGAACTGACAGCCGAATGGTTAGCGCTCTGGCTTTCGGCTCAATAGTTCGTGGATTCAAATCTCACCTCGGGTTTGGATGTTTGAAATAGTTAAGAATCCACTTTAAACTGTCAGGTCTCGATCAAACCTAAAAGCGTTGAACCGTTGAGCGACAAAGAAGCCAATTGAAATTCACTTTAAACTTTAGATCCAGGGCGATCCGTGAGCAAAAAGTGACTGTTGTCTACAAGCAACACTTAACCAAAGATATTGCTGTAATGTAAAGGTCATCCTGAAAATGTTATTTCCCTAAAACTCTTAGCGTATAAATTCTGTGGATATGTATGCTGACATTTGTATCAGGGTATATATTTTTCCAAGTATTCAAAATCTACCTCGTTGTTCTACATCCGACGTTATGTTTAATTTTCCAAAATGAAAACTGTTAGTTCTTGTATTTATTCTGTTTGAATACCAAGAATAAATGCCACATAATTTTTTAGCAGGATTCCGCTTATGACCGAAATAAATGTCGCTCATCATACATGTTAAATGCCTCTATTACAAAAAAAAGATATAAATGTCTGCTGATTGATTATAAATAACATAAATTAAAATGTGCATTACCATAAATAGGCATAAGAAAATCATTAGTTTGAATATGTATTGAACATTATATAAACAAAATTAACAATGTAAAATCAATAAAAATGTCAAATATAAACAAGAGACACTAAATATGATTTTAGAGCACCTATTCTGGATAAAAATACAAAAACAAATCTATTTAAATAATATTAAACAAAAGTAATGGGCTGATTTTCCATACAGTCTAAAACTTGTTCATGACCTAAAATTTTCAAAATTAAATTCGAAACAATAAATTTATTAGTGCTTTAAAAGGATATTATCCTCGAAAAACATTTTGTTCTATATGAACACTCGTAAAAAATAAGAATAAATATAATACGATGGAAGAATACAACTAGAAAGAGTTGAATACTTTGTACACAAAACTCTTTTCAATTAAAGCATTAAAATGAAGTATGTATCAATTAAAATAAGAACTCAAAAATGTTGGCAAAAAATTCCACAGATATTGGTATGAATGTTCGATCATTCTAACGCAGTTAGAATTTCAGGTTATCAAGAAAATGTAATTTGTTTACTTTTAGAAATAGGACCGCTAATTTCTGAATTTTAAAGAAAGAGATGCTGTAAGTCATCTTGCTTTATTGTTAAACAAGCATGCTTTCCTGTATATCCAATCCCAGAGTTGGGGTTTATCAGTTAGAGGTGGAAATAGCCTTGTGGAAGTCTTTAATTTAGGAGCAAGAAAACCAAGAAGAAAACCCTAATAGTTGTTAGAGCAGCGGCTTTTCTTCCGGAAGGGCGGGGTTCGATTCACAATTCCGCCAAAGACCCACCGAGTACATGCGATATACGCGCTCGTTAAACCTGTGGAATCGAAAGTCCTGTGATCGGTCGTTGAGTAGTTACCATGGGTGCAATGGTCTGGAGAAAATTCCTTCCCTCTATTGATGAACAGGGCTAGGGAAAACAGCCCTGATAGATGAATGTCAAAATTGAGGGATTGGATCATCTGGTGGTGCCCTCTATCGGAGGATTTAAAGAGCAAAGTCGTACTTTCCCCTTCATGGTGCTCTGATTAAACAAAAGACGCACTCTACTGACTTACATTTACATAGCCAAAGCATAGCGAGCTTGGCTTGTCCAAGTGTCATATAATTAACAACAACAACAACACTTTTCTATATATCGACGCCACTTTTATAACTATCGCGTTCTCATATTCAAGAGTGAGGCAGAAGTTTTACAATCATTCTTTATCGAACTCATTTACATAAGAAACAAATCTTTTGATATTTTACGCAGAGCCTAAGATAGTAGTCCCATGCCCCTACATCAGAGGGGGCCCCAAATCGAGTAGAAAGTTTATTTTACGTTGACAATCGAATAGAATCGTTTGACAAATCAATTGGAATTTTTGTTGTTGCAAAGCAGATGGGGGCCCCCAAAGAAGTTTTCGTCCTGGGCCCCATATAGGCTAAGTCAGGCTCTGATTGTACGGAAAACTGGTATTTAATCTATGAAAAATGAATGCCATTTTATATGTTGCCTTTGCTAGATTTCCTTTATTTCTGATGAATGGAGTATTTCGACCTACAAATAACAATATTTACTGTTTAATTTTTCCCTTCTATGTAAGACTCCGCCCCTCCTCAACCTGCCGGACCTGCCAAGCGCACCGAAGAGGAAATGCGATTCACCGGACTGAGGCGACCGGACAATCCCATTCCGTCCCGTGCATTTCAGACTTTGCAGAAGATGACGCCAGGTGGCGACGAACCCGTGAACAGAACACCTCCTGGTAAGCACCAAAGTTTTGGAATCTTTGGAAATGGCAGGTTTGTTTTTATTATAAACTCTAAGTAACCTACTACGGATGTGTTCTCATTGGATATTTATAAATTGTAAAAAAATATTTATAACAAATGTTCTCAGCGACATGTTACATACGGTCCCTAATATGTTACAGACTTAGATATTTATAAATTGTTATAGGTGGCCACCTATATATATTCTTTGTGATTTGTTACAGATGGTATTTGTGGCCTTTTTTTTATAGATACTCCCTTAATGACCTGTTTTAAATGCTCTAGTGATTGATATCTCATAAATACTTTTAGTGACCTGTTATAGATGTTTCCTTTAAGATAGTCATGAATTGTTATAGCAGACCTGCGGATATTAATGATCTGCTTCAGATATTTTCAATCCTTATATTAAAAATTTATTCAAATTTATTTCATACAAAAACTTTGTGTTGTGGCTTATGCTCTTTAAAGATGTGACATTTGTCAGATCAACTCCAATAAACTGTTGACAGCCAGAAAATCGATGACTAGCAAGGGATCTGAGGATAAATCCTCCCGGGAAAGTCCGACGCAATCCAGAATATGTTTCGGTGAGGCTGGATGTTCACAGCATTTTTTACAAGTGGGATAATATTTTGTACCACGATCAAGCGATAAACATTTTAGATGTCCACTTGTGAATCTGGCCAAAGCAGTCTGAGATTTTCGGTCACATTTTATTTCCAAAAGAGTTCCAGGAGTTGTTCCAAAATACCATTGGTGCGTGGGTGGAATTTGCCAGATTGATTTAGTCTAGATTTTTCATTAGAGTAAAATTCCTGGTATGTAAGTGATGAACCAGATGGCGTAAAAAAACTAAATCTTAAGAGTTAGATCGAACTTCAATTCCATCTTATGTGAGATGATTGGCATCATTTTTTTTTAAATATTATTTATAATTTTATTTCGTTTTATTTAGAATAGATTGTACGATGAAAAAAATTCCATTTTTATAGAAAATAATAAAAATAAGATTTATAATATTAAACATTTCTTAAAAGAGCAGTGCGACAAAAAAGAAATATCTGAATGGTTACTTTTCCTAGATTCCCGTTATAAGGACGAAAACCAAGACCAAGTACAGGAAGACGGTCCGGTGGACATCCGCTACAAGGGCGGCTACATCCCTGGCAGGTCCTTCAAGATGCTGCAAGAGATGACTGGGATGAACGAGGACGGAAGTAAGTCCTTCCTTTAGAGAACGGAAATACCCGACATTCTCAGTTCTTTTTTAAGTAATTAAGTGTTAACAAAAATGGGTGCTTTTCCATTATACTCAGCTTTTGATCCTATAGAAATGGCATGTTTTTTTACGGATAAGCGAAAATAACATAACGTAGATACCATGGTTTTACTGGCTCAATTTTACTTTAAATTTTATGTTGCTCAAAAATTGACTACAGTATTAAACAAGCTAAATGCTGAACAAAGCTAAAGCTAGTTGGTGTAAAATATTGCTTGGTGATAATTTTATTAAGAAATATAGTTACAAATCACCAAGGGGAAAAAAACTACGGAATACAGAAAAAACAACGAATACAGAAATACAGGTTGAAATTTTTTAAAGTGACAGTGTTTGGAGCACCCTGTAGCACGATCTAATAGCCGAAATGGAGCCAAACTTGGTATTTAGACTAATCAAGACACGGAATAAAGGATTCCGTGAAAAAAATTTTAATTCCTAAAATCGCCGCTAGGGCATTTTGTGACGCTTTACAATGTATAAAATCTGAGAAAAGAAAAATACTAAGTCATACAATCGTAAATTTAAATTATTAATATTTATTTACGACATTAACTTCCCCGGTGAGGAATTAGACCACATTCCATGTGAGCACCGTTCTGAGAAATAACACCGTGCATTCTGCGCACAACGTTCTCCACAGCCGTACGTAACATATCACGAGAAATATTCCGCACTGTCTTCGTTATGTTGTCCTTTAGAATAGACAAATTCGATACTCCACCAACATAAAGGCACGTTCCAGTAACGTGAGAGGTATGGCCACTGGAGCTCGTTTACTTCAGCTGAGATTATTAATCGAAGCTGTCTACTATACTTGCTTTTATAGCCCTATTACTGGCACTGGCATCGCACAACAATTGCATTTCGCTTTGATACCCGTGTTTTACGCTAATTCTCGTTATTGTAAGCTACAGCAGCGCCACAAAATGCCCTGGAGGTAATTTTTGGAACTAAAACCTTTTTTACGAAATTTGTTCCCATGTTTTGATTAGTCTAAGTACCAAGTTTGGTATTATTTCGGCTTATAGATCACGCTACAGGACGCTCCAAACACTGTCACTTTAAAAAAGATCACCCTGTATTTAAGTTTGTCTGATTTTGAAATAAGATACTATTGCATTACACTTACCCAATCGATTACCAAGCAGTTTCTGCCAGAAATAAACATTGGCGTTTAAATAAGTTTTATCAATAAGTGATAAATGTTTAATTTATAAAATGTAAATAAAATGTTTGTATTGTTTATAGTAGTTTCTGAAAACGTAAACATTTTAAAACAATACATGATGTAAATGGAATATTTATGACAATAATTTACGATTTTTTTCTTTCCCGTTACAGCGATTACCAGAAACAGGCTATAATGGAAAAGTACCTAAATATTTTACATTAATGACATTGCTGTAATTAACAATTTCTGATTTTCTGCAGTATAATTGATTTCTACGTCAAATGTACTGAAATCGCATGACGCAACATTAAAATATATTGCTTAAGAATATAATTCAAATACAAATTAGTTTGGGCTGAATTAGGTCTCGTTTTCAATAAGTAACCATATAATAACAGGTAAATATTTATTTGATTAGATTGATTTCAAAAAGAAAAAAAAAGACTAAGATTTTGAATTCTGTGTTACGACAAGTTTTATATAAATTTAACTAAGAACTCTGCAAAAAAACTTTTGATAAACGAGAATTTGAATTTCTGTTGAAATGACAGAAAGCCTTGGAAAAGTAATTGAACACTAGCTGGTTATAAAGATCTAATGGTTTTAATGAAAGTTCAACAATCTTGAATTTTGATGTAATGATGGCATCTTATTAATAATTTTTAATTACGTCAGTAACTTGTGTAACAGCAATAATTAACTGCAAAATCATGTCACTATGTTTGTTTTTTTGATTTTTGTTTTGGTTCTCTGCAAAACTGAGAAAAATAAAACTACAGCTATGTATTTGATATCCTGTAACAATAGCACGTTTTCCTTACGTTGGCTGCTAATAATTAACAAAAAATTGGGTACTTTTCCGTTTCGCTGGCGCAGGCGATAAAGTCGCCAAAAATGATACAACCGGCGCTAGAGGGAATTTCTCCGCTGGTAACCTTTTACTGCTACGTTTCCAAAACATGTGACGACTTTTTACTCTCAACGATTTAATTTCGACTCTTTTTTTTTTCATTTTATTATTTTATGCTATGTATACAAATTTAATGATTTCATAAAATCTCTCTAGAAAAAATTGGATTTTAAAAATATATCTTAAAAAATAATAATCATAACAAATTCACATAAAAAAATATTTTTTTAAAATATTTTTTTCTCGGACGGAATATCTCGGATGGGAAAGTAAAAAAAAATGTAAAGATTTTGAAATATGCATCACCCGATAAATTGTAATCTAATATAATAAGTAAATAAATTGTGGCTCTGGCACCCATCATCCCACGCATAGCGTGAACACGAGGACAGCAATTAAATAAATAAATTTAAAAATTTTTATGTAAAACAGCATTATTTAAAAAATTTTATGTGTATACTGTGTGTTGTCGCCAATTGGCGACTTCATTTTCGCTTGGCGAGATTTACGCCGGCGAAACGGAAAAGTACCAAAAATTGTATTTTCAGCTTTTTTTATAGTTAGATTTTTTTCTTGGCATAAGAAATAGAAACCACACTTTGATATAATTTGCTTAAATTGGTAACTTCTAAGAATTTTAAGGTTTTTTTAGTTTTTTTTTTTTTTTTTTTTGTGGTATATCTATTTTATGGTATCTGAAATGTGAAATGTCAGCTTTTTCAACATTATGAGATAGCTGCAAGTTCTTCTGAAGGAAGCTAATTCATTTTGGCTTCTTAAAAGCAGCATTTTCTGAACAATTACCAAAATTGGTATAATGCTCTAGATCAAATAAATTTTAATTTTCAATGGTTTTTCTTTTTTTTACCTTTTTCGGTGATGCCAAATTCAGTAACATGGAAATTTAAATGCTTTGGCGTTGATATGTCACTAGGGTGGTCTAAGTCGCAATTGCATACAATTTAAGCCCTGTACTGTTAAATAATTGTGTTTAAATATTCTCCTCGTTTGGTTATTATATTCCTTAAAATATTTCTCTTTTAGCGCCCACCGGCCCCGTCGTCCCATCGGTGCTGCAGGAGAAGAGGCAGCAGCGGAAGCCGCCGGCACACCTCCACTTAGCCATCAACCAGCCACCCCCGCCCAAGCAGTTCCCCCAGCCCTCGGTCCCTGCCTCTCAGCAGGCCACGGAGGAGGTGCCCAAGATGTACACGGGGGCCAAGATACCGTCCCGCTCCTTCCGGATGCTGCAAGCGATGACCGGGGAGAATGCTGACGGTCAAGGTGAGTCTCATGCACACCCCCCCATCAAAATCATGACAGTTATCCATCAGCGCCACAGATACATTTTTAGCACTGGAGTTGGTTGTTTTTAGTCACATATACACGATTTAGAGGCAGTTAATGTTAGTTGAAGTAATTACTGTGTGTTCAATGCTATGATTCTAAGTAATCGAAATAATAAAAACTTTCTTTTTTGCCAGTAGAAAAAAATTCGTTTTACACAAATTCGTTCGACTTTCGTTTTACACAAATAGAAGTCCTTTTTTGATCTTGATTGACCTTGAAGAGAATTTAAAGCAACACCTCGATTAGTGTAATACTATACACCGTATAAATTATTGAATAACAATTAAAAGAAAACTTTTTTTTTGTAAATCAATGATAAATGAAAAAAAATTATCGAATAGTATGCACAAAGGAATCTAGTCAGGTTTTTCGTTATCTAGCCTCTTCGCGACGGGCGGTGCATATATGCATTTCGCACGGACGAAAGTGAGGGCCGGGCGGTGCATATATGCATTTTAAGCTGGAACAAGTTTTAATAATCACTAGATGGCACTATGTGTCCATCACATTTAAACTGAACGTAGTTTTAGTGTTCTGACCTTCATTTTTTTCGTATTCCTGTTTTTTTGGTATTTTGATTATCAGCTGTGGGGGGGGAGAGGAAAACTCAATGTAAACAAACACAGCTCGGCTCTTCAACTATCCACGTGATTTAAGCATTCTCGCTTCTGATAGCTCTCTGAACACTTTTTTTATTTTGTTTTCGCTACTATAGGAAGTCTTTTGTTACTTTTTTCTTGTAAATAGCCCTTGTATAGTTTTTATTAATTTG
>CM075860.1:4110068-4135068 GCA_037975125.1 Latrodectus hesperus | reverse complement strand
ACGTCATCTTGGCAACATTTCTTGATCGCCAAAAAAACAGAATTTGAGACATCCTGGATTATACGGCATCTGTGCCAACATAGCATCAGATTGTTGCTTACTTTAAATACTCTGTGTTAATATTATATGGTAATTATTTTGCTATCTATGTCTGAAGATTTAGCTACTGTAAAATAATGGGATATAATTTTCCAATTACACTGATTTGAAGTGGTAATTTTAAGTTAAGCCGGCACAAGTGATGTTAAGCCAAATGCAGTTGATTTTATTTTATGATTCCCTTTTTATTTCTCACAAATTATTACTTTACAAAGTTACACTGCATTTAAAATGTTAATTCAATTAATAAATACTCTAATTTTTGCTATGAATACTTTGTACTAGGCTGTGACCAAAAAGTTTAAGTCGAATTTTCCTTCAAATAGCATTTATATTTAGTGTTTCATACCTGAATGGTTTGCTTTTGTGAAACTCGCCAATTACACATTATCGATATTAATTTAGAATATCATCCACAAACATTTCCAAAATGAAAGAAGCTAAAAACTTATGATTTTTAATTATCACATAAGAGAATTGGCTATAAATATTGTATCGAATATAAAAACTGAATTAAATTAACTTTCGTGTTTTTTAAAACACAATTTTTTATAGCATTATTATTTTTATAGCCTTCAAATAGCATTTATATTTAGTGTTTCATACCTAAATGGTTTGCTTTTGTGAAACTCGCCAATTACACATTATCGATATTAATTTAGAATATCATCCACAAACATTTCCAAAATGAAAGAAGCTAAAAACTTATGATTTTTAATTATCACATAAGAGAATTGGCTATAAATATTGTATCGAATATAAAAACTGAATTAAATTAACTTTCGTGTTTTTTAAAACACAATTTTTTATAGCATTATTATTTTTATAGCCTTCAAATAGCATTTATATTTAGTGTTTCATACCTAAATGGTTTGCTTTTTTGTGAAACTCGCCAATTACACATTATCGATATTAATTTAGAATATCATCCACAAGCATTTCCAAAATGAAAGAAGCTAAAAACTTATGATTTTTAATTATCACATAAGAGAATTGGCTATAAATATTTTATCTAATATAAAAACTGAATTAAATTAACTTTCGTGTTTCAAAACACAATTTTTTTTATTTATTTTTTAAGTAAAACGTGGTTTTACAATTTATTGGCTATAAGGTCTATAAACATCAAAATTATTCTGTATTATATTTGAACCCTATTTTTCAAATGTCTATTTTATTATTGAAATGCAATTTTTCGTAATTTTGTTTTACGAAACATTGTTTGTCAGTAAAATTTTACTGACAAAAGTAAATCGCTTTAGAAGTATATTTGAATATGAATAGTTTTCTTATTTTATCAATTAAATGTGCTCATTATTTAACTAATTTTAATA
Organism: Latrodectus hesperus; assembly: GCA_037975125.1. Classification (NCBI taxonomy): domain Eukaryota; kingdom Metazoa; phylum Arthropoda; class Arachnida; order Araneae; family Theridiidae; genus Latrodectus; species Latrodectus hesperus. Next base: position 4,133,635 of record CM075860.1, on the reverse strand, counting down.
TGTTATTTATTTATTTTTTAGGTGAAGATGGAACAGATATGTAGAAAATTCAAATTTATAAAATATATATAAAAGAAAAATTTTAGAATCTTAGGGAAATCTCAAAAATCACTGTTTTATGTGTTCTTTCGATGGAAAAGTATGTTTAGATACTTGTGCCGATGAATTAAAATGTTTAGTTTGAGTCTGCAAATGTGCTTGCTGCTTTACGTGTTGAAGAGATTTCGTAAACTAGAGCCTCTGTGTCAATGCATCTTGAGAAAATGTTGCAGTGTACTTAAATAAATCGGATAAACGCAGCGCCAGAGCTAGTTCTGTATTTGAAAGACAACTATTAGTTTCTAATTATTGTACGAAAGGATGAATGTATAAAAAAAACTACGATATGTTTTGTTATTGTAAGATATATGTAATTTAATAAAATTGTTGCACTTTGGGAAGTTTTTAAATTAACCTTTATAAAGTATTAGAAAATCGAATAGATAACTTTTGAAATACAATTTTTGTATCAATATATTTGAAAATACAGTAGTTATTATATAAAAATTTGTAGTAAATAATCGCTTTTTACAGATGCAATTTGTGTAATGTTTTTAAGTCATTTAACTGAAATTTTTTATTGCTAAACATTTTAACTTTAAGAAAAATGTATCGCATAAATTTTACAATAAAGTTAATAAGTATTTAGTTTATAATTATATTCTATTTTTAATTGTGTTTTTCTTAATTTTCTTTTAGTTTCAGTTCAGAAAAATCTATTTTTCTGAAGTTAATATACTTTTTTAATATTTGAATTTTGTCTATTAAGTTTGTAACTACTTCTTACATACAAATAAATTTATCATTTCAACAAATTCATATTAATTTATGATTTGAAAATTTATTACATTTTTATAAATAGTAACAACTTTTTCTGAAATTAGTATGTTTGGTGCTATACGAAATTGTATATCGGCTGATTTTACTAATTTTTAAACCCAAAGAGCTTCAATTATTTTGATAACTCGTATAGAAATATATTAAAGATATATAAATTACTTAATATAATAATAAGCCTTTTTCACTTCATACAGTTTTCAAAGTTTTGAATTTTACTTAAATATTTATCAGTATTTGCAAAACACATTTTTGTAAATAGTTAATGTTGAATTTATTGGCCATCTTAATAAAAAATATTTTATACTAATCAATTTCATTCTTTAAATTTTTATGTAGATGCTTTTATGTAGATACCTGATTATACTTTCAAATGTAATAATTATTTTAATAAATATTTAAATCATATTTTTAGAATTTACTATTAATATCTATGTAATTTTATTTCATGTACTGAATCTTTGAAAAATTGAATAAAATTATTTATTCCTAACGTCTTTTTCTTTTTTTCTTATACACTCAAAGCTATAGAACATTATGGGCAATAATTAAAGCATGTTATATTTGAGAATATTAAAATTGTTAATATATATATATATATATATATATATATATATATATATATATATATATATATATATATATATATATATTTGTAAATAAACAATATATATTTTGAGAAATATGAGATTTTTCGATAAAAACTATAAGTTAATTTTTATGAATAAAAAGATAAGTTTATTTATATCTGTAAGTAAATTTATATTTGCATATTGAACGATGTACTAAGTTTAAATTTCAGAAATAATATGGGTTCAATATATTCACCTTAAGCAGTGGCTTAACCCTTTAAGATGCCCACGGTTATGGTTGCGGGAAAGGTGTATAGGCAAATCCCTAGCATTAAAAGACAAACTTTAAGCCCTCTAGAGATAATATTCAGAAATTAATGGTTTTCTATTTTTAAAAAACAATTGCAATGCAAAAAAAGTCAATTCAAAGTTGTAGAACAACAGCACTCAAATACAAGACAACCAATAGCAGCGGAAAGCAAAAAACGTGCCCAAGTCGCATTGTTTTATGATCGAATTGCAATGTCTCAAAACATGCAGAAAGCCATTAGTTTTCAGTTTCAGAGCTCTGTTGGCATTAAATTGCAGTTATTCTATAAATTTCTAATTGACTTTTTCTCCTGGGATTTCGAGATACGACTGCTGATTTTGGAGTACTTACAAATTTTTTCGCTCGTGATCCTTTTATTTATGCCTTGGGATATTGTACGTGATCGCAGCAGTTAGTGAGAGAACTTTATTAGTAGACAGTAAAAGTTTTTATGAATCTGCAGTCGAGTTAGAAGTCAAGGTCAGAGATATTTTTCGACTGTTTATGGATTTGAATCTTTATTTACAAGAATATTTTATAGTAGCTTAGAATCCAACTTTTAATAACGAGTTTCGACTGAATCAGCCCTCGTGTGCAACAAGTAGTAGGACACTAAACTAATTTTTACAAGAATAAATTTGATAAATTACCACATACACACATAATCAAATATCTATTTTTGTTCTTAAAAAAATACACTAATTTTATATTATGGATAATTTATTGCAACAATTAATCACATTTACATTTTAATTTTCAGATTAAGTACGTATTAATTATATACATATATAAACAGCATACATTAATTTCACATCAGTCTCTATATATACACAAAAAGCATTAATAATACAAAAGTAAATATAGCTGGTTTAACTTCATCAAATAAATTTAGAACAGCATTTTACAATAAATGGGAGGTTCTCGGTGTAGAAGCGTGTACCCCTTGGTTTGGTAAAAATTAGGCGATAAATATTGATAATAAAATTCAGTTTCTGGTAACCCTGGTATTTTCAGCGTTACAACTGAAGAAATTTTAGGGTTGTCATTTTCCTACTCCTATTTTGGCGCCAATCTTGGCGTCAGAAAACGCCGATAATCAAAGGGTACCTGCTTCTAAACTTTTACCTAAATGGGATAAGGTATATATATATATAATTTTTTCAGGAGAATTTTCGCGATGTACAAACAGTTTCATAACATTAATAATTTTTTCTGAGCATTCTATGTTAAATAACATTCATATATACTTTAGACTCTTCAAAATATACATATTTCTAATATAAATAAATTTTTCAGTATATAATTATACTGTAGATTTTGTATTGAACTCTTTATTTCACTGTAATTATCACATTTAAATATTTTTGTGCAGTATCAGCAATATTAATGTTTCGAGTTACAATATACACGACTTCGTTACATTCACTTCATACTGTTATATATTGAATGATATCTGAAAATAATTTCTCATTGTTTTAAATAGCAGATTAAAATATATTTTTAAAATATTTATACATATTATTCTTCCTAAAAAATGTATGTATACTATTAAATATATTTTCCGTCACTTCAACACGTGCATGAGAAAATGCTTTTTTAACGCGCATTACTTGTTTAACGTCCCATTTGCATTCCTGAGCATTTGTTTAACAACTAGATTTAAATTTTTTGATCAGTTTCTTTGTTATTTGAGTATGATTAATATCATTTAAATTATGGTCGCTCTCAGTATAATTTTGTACTCTGAATTATATGATGAAGTCAGTCTCTAAGGTAGTATATTTTCCTTCCTCTCGTCTAAGTTATTTCAGCAGATTTATATTACAATTCATTGCCTATGAGCCGAACTGGTCTCTGAATTGTTAGTGCTTTTGGTCTTCACTTGAACAGTTCGCTGGTTCGATTCCTAACTGATGTGTTTTTGTAAAAGTTGAATCTGCTTAAAGAACAAGTCTCGATTACAATAGCCCTTATGTGTGAAAGTGACAACTGAAAATAGATCTAATCAACATGATATTTCGCTTGTGATCTTTAATCCGTTATACTCTTGGTGTACAGCAGAACGTTTCTTAAGACATACTCGGTCAGACCACCACCAACATTTCAATGTGAATTTCTACTACATTATTTACGTTAGGTTAGATTAGAATATGAATTGACTGACCTGACTATGAAGACTGACTGGCCTTCACTGAAGACTAGCATTTCTTTTCAATGAAAATTGATCTGACTTCAGTGAAGATTAAGCTGACTTCATTGAAAGCTGACATAATTTCAATGAAAACTGACCTGATTTCTATGAAGGCTGACTCGACTCCAATGAAGATTGACCTGAATTCAATGAAGATTGATCTGACTTCAGTGAAGATAAAACTGACTTCATTGAAGGCTGACCGAACTTCAATGAAAATTGACTTCAATGAAACTGACCTACTTGAACTGACTTCAGGGAAATGACATTGAATCCAATGGAGATTTTAATCTGTAGAGACCATCACAACACAACAGTCTTCGGATAAGTCAGATATCTAACGAGCTTACAACAAATCCTCGTATAATAAATTCATTTTTACTTATCCTTATATAATACGGCATTACCTTCAAGTTAAAGACATCATTTTGTGTCATTATAATTTTATTATATCAAATTTCTTTTTCGGATTTAAATCATTAATTCTTATTTATGCACTTACGTCACTAAAGATCCACACAGTGGAAAATTAATATTGAGATAAATCCGATGGCAACACATTTAGGGTTGATCTGTAAATTCGAATCACGTTAAAAGAAGAGATGATACCGGAATTGATCCACTCTTTTCAAACCTATACCTCAGGCACACGGAGTGAAATCGAGTCTTTAAGAGTTCCAACCTCAAGAGCTTTCGTTGACCATCAGCCAATGGAGCAATTTTCGTATTCAAATTTGAATCTCTGAGCAGCCTAGAGGTTTACATTCTTTTTCCGATTCAATCGTTTTAGAGGCGAATTCCAAGCGCTATCAAATTTATAATTGGGCTAACCTTAGACTACTTTAACATTAAAATTGTGTATCTGTCAAGAATCTAACTTTTGTTTAATTTGTGGTAAATGAGGTGTTTCGGAAAGTAAATGGTTCAATACCTGATCAAGCCAAGGAATATTTTACTCAATGCCACTATGTGCCTTAAAAGTTTCATAGGATTCAATGTCCATCCATTGGCATGTCATTAAAAGAGTGCCAGATATGGCGTCGACCTCGTTGCTCAAAATGACGAAATGATGGAATGTGTTTAGGAAATTCAGATGGCAGAAATCGATAGCATTGACCAAATTAAGCTTTCCAATAAATTCTTGAGATTTCCTCCATAACGCAAAAGTTTTATATCGTTATTCCGCTAGGTACACGTTCGTATGCTTAAAAATAGGTTTTGCAATTTACTTCCTTACGCGCACTAATTGACGAAACTGTTTACGACTTCTTTTTCGGTCACATTTATTTACGAGAAGCCATGATGAGTGAAGGCATACAATTATGATTGACGATTCAGCTGTTATTTCAGTTGTCAGTGTGTGTTTCACTTGCAAAAATATAGCTACATTAAATCCAATCTGCATTTTCCCACTGAATGATGAGTAAAGTTATTGATGTCATTCATTTCTTGCTATCAAGATTTGTATCGCAAGCAAGTTTTGTTATTACTCAAATATATTTCTGAATTTTCTTGCTTAAATTATGTGTTTTGGTTGCACACCTAGCGACCTGTTCCCATCAACTGCTGAGCATATATACTGAACCTGATGATTTCAAATCACGATCAAGGGAAGAAATCGGTAGCTAAACTAGGGCCACACTCTCCACAACCTCTTGAGAGTGAAGGACATAAGAACATTCGAGTCTTAAACCCGTACTGCGTTAAAACACTCAGCAAGACAGTTTTCGGCTGTGTCAGGTATTGAACCCGTTACCTCCCGGAAAGAAAAACAATGTCTTACCCCATTCAACTCCATGGATCCAAAAATACTTCAAAAAGATGAACATTTTAATAGAGAAACTCATTTTAATAATCAATTAAAATACTCCTTTTTTTATTTTTATTTATTACATTACATATATTCAGACTTGTATGCTTGATTCTTGAGATCCGCTTGTAAGTCTTCGTCGATAATAGGACAAATAGCACAATGACAGATGAACAACCACAGAAGAATAACGAAGAAAACACCCAGGGCCACGGCGGGAATCGAACCCACACTCCTACGCTCTCAAGCGATTAGCGGAGTGATACTTTGACCACTCAGCCACGGAGCGCCCTACTCCTTTTTTAATTCTAATTAAAACTCACTTTAATACCACAGTTAAAATCTCTATATATTATACCGCATAAAAAATTTGGAAATTTTAACTGTAACTTATTTCATATTCAATTTTATACAAGACTGTGAGCTACTGCTTTTCTGCTATCAAAGTCACTAAAATCAAACGAAAGCCCGGTTGTCTTGAATAATAATCAAGTGACGGGTTGTTCCCTCTCTACGCCAAACTACATCAGTAGATTGACACTAGTACCTGTACATCTTTTAACACATATGCACTTCTTAGCACAATTATTTCAAACTATAACAGGTATTGAACCCGCCACTCTCCGCAGAATAAGAGCAGCATCTTATCCCATCCAACTAATGCGACTCCTAGAATTTTATAAAATTTATAAAATAATAAACATTTTATTATTGATAAATAAAACTGATAAGTAAAATTTTTATAAATTTTTCTTTTATTTATTTCCCTCTTCTTTCTTGGAGCATTTGATATAATTTTTAAGGCGGGATTCGAACCCACGAACTGTTTGACTATAGAAAAAATTTCAAGTTGCTGAAGCTATCGTTTGCATAAACCATTTTCAAATATAACTATGTACACTCAACATTTATGTATGATACAAGTTTTAAATATCGCTGTTAATTTAAAAGAGTGCATAATAATAATTACGTAACACATATATACATACATAATTTATATAAAGATATATATATATATACTTATATTATATATATACTTCCTTCGTATTTGCTGAGAACTTCATATGAGAAAGCATTTACTTACAAATGGAAATGCGTTATAATCTTGAGCAAGTTGAAGTCTGCACATTATTTATATGCGAAGAATATGTAGCAAGAATTATGAATAATAGTTCTGCTATAGAAATAAATAATTGCATAACAATGTGCAAATAGTCGGCAGCATCCAATAAATCATCTGGTAAACTGAAAGATCGAAAATGGCACTGATTTATTTATATGAATAGTAGGAAAATATTTTCTAGGAAATTATATGCAGACTATTATTTTGTTTGTAGATCTTATGAAAAAAAATTTAAAGAATTAATTTATAAGCTTATTTTAATCTCTTCAAATTTTAAAACATAACTTTACAGATTTTTACTATTGAATATAAATATTTATAACAATATATTATATTCTTCAAATTATTTTATGACCTCTAATTTATTTTATTACCAGAAATGAATTCCGAAGAACTAGTCGTTTTATAAAGTTTCAACATAAGAGAAATTCTATTGTCTTTCTTTAGTGAATATTAGGCTGGAGTCCCAATTTAAGCTAAATTAGTTTTAATAATTTAATTTAATCTTTTAAATAATATCTCTTTGTCGCCAAAAATGAGAAGCAGACATTACTAGCACAATGAAGACTTTAATTACTAAAGTTGTAGCCAATTGCATTTCTAAAAGAAATGTTTATCAACATTTTGCCCCTCTCCCCATCTAAATTAATAAATACTGTTCCCATACGCACACTGGTCTAAAGATTAAAAAGGAATGTTTCTATCTCGATTCCGGATATAAGTAAGTTTTTGAATACAAGAATCGTCTTTTGTTCTCATTGGTGCAGAATCTTTTTGTGGGATCAATTTGAAGACCGCAAAAAACCAATGTTTTTAGATGGGAAAAACGGAAGATGTATGAAGCTTGGCTCAACACTCCTGGTCAAACCCACGCTAAAAGTATGATCTGTGGATCATCAGCGAGGATTGCCTCTGAAATTCTAAGATTCTCTAGGCAGAAGATACGTTTAATCGTAGGCTTCATAACTGGGCACTACTATTTCAGAAAACACCTCCATAAAATGGGACTGTTTCAGCAAGACCCTATCTGCAGGAAATATCATACGCAAGAGGAAACGGCCAAGCATATCATTTACGAGTGCGAGGCCCTTGAACTCCCTAGATTAAAATATTTAGACATCATACATACTAGAGAGTTACACCTAGACTCCATTAAAGGGTTATCGGACTTTATTAATAAAGTGGGTGACCCGAGCAACTGGAACTAGGAAACATTGGGTTTGGAGTTAACAGTACAAAATGCTGATTAAAGCAGAGATGCCAATGATATACAAACCCAACCTTAAGATGAAGAAGTTTTTGAATAAACAGAACCTTGCATTTCTGCATGAATATTTTTCAGTGTGGGTGCTTGGGATTATTCCAACTTTCCTCCTAGTGATATATGAATGCAGCGCATTTGGTGCAAAAATTCTTATCGGTATAAAATAGGCGGTAGATGTGGGAATGACAACTGCTTTGAGCTGTTATCTTCTACTGAGTGCTAAAATATTGCTTTCTTAATCAAACAAGCATTAACATTTTTTAAGAAATAGTAAAAAAAGAAAAGAAATTAGCTTATATATTGTTTTGATAGAGTTGATATTTATTACTTGCGGGTATTTATATCAAACTCTAACTAAAAGTAATACTTCATTAAATAACCGAGAGAAATATTTATGTGCAATATTTTTATAGTTCAGTGAAAGAAGAGGCCGAAAAGTAGATAGCCTGTTAATTTCCCACAAAAAAAGTAGACAAAAAACTTATTTAAATAATGTAATTTATCTAAGACTTAAAAATAAAGCTGGCAATATTTAAAATACTTAACATTTTCTGAATGATTTCAGTCCGGAAGAAATTTTTTTAAGAAAACCAAATTAATGGTTCTTAGATGGTAATTGTTCGACAATGGAAATATTTGATCTTGCTCATTTGGCATTTTTAAAAAAAAATAAAACCAGTTAATCACCATGATTTTAAATATTACCTATTAGATAAATATTTTAAATCTAATAGGATCAAAAACTTCAAAAACTTTCAAAGAAAAACATAAAATATAATTTTTTTATATTACTAAGTTTTGTTAACATTATATATAGAATTATCGTTAAAATTACTCAAATAAATTTAATGACTTCATTATAAGATTCAGAATATAATAAAGATACTTAAATTTCTGTTTTATCAAAAAAATTAATATAAATAAGAAAAATGCAATATTTACAACATAGCTTAAATATGTTGCACATGAAATTCTAAAGTGACACAAACTACCGCTTTTTAGTTATCATTATAAGAGTTTATGGAAGTCTTGAACGAACGTGCTCCACACACACAAATGACCTTTAAATTTAGCTTTTAAAACACATTTTTGTCATTCATTTTGAACTCAAGGTTTTGAAGTTGTAGCGAATGCTTTTCCGATTATCCATTTCAACCAATCAGCTGGTCCTTTTAAACGACGATCGCTTGAAGAGATCGACACCTGAATTGGCTCAATACCCTCATATCACACCTTACCAATGGAAAGCCATTCGAAACTACAGAAGTTTTAACATTCATAAAGCCTTCCAGTACGATAACCTGCGACTGATTCAGGTATCGAACCCATTGCTTTCCGGAGAGGGGACCGTCAGCTTTTCCGACAACGATCTCCTTTCCCTAAAAATGCTACTAATAAATAAGAAAGTAGATAGTATTGATACTTTTCCACCTGCTTATTCCTTTCAACAGAATCCTATTGAAAACTCAAATTTCTCGTCAGTTTGTCTTACAGTTAAGTTAACGAGATATGCACCTCAGTTGGTACACTTTTCCTCACGTCTAATTTCATCAGTGAATATGCACTGGAAATAACGCAATCTCTAACATACATCCTATTTCCAGAACAATTGTGCTATTTCATGTACAAGACCCCCTCAGAATGAAGGTTTGCAACTGGTTTAAGTACCATATTCAATACCTTTCAAGTATTGACGTCAAACTTCATCAAGCTATTATGTGGCTTTTTATTCTCTTAAATTATCCTAAAAGGGTAATTTTTTTTAGTTGTGTCACTTTAGAAATACATGTTCCATATACTTACAAATTATCTTCCTTTGGATACTTTTACTACTTTTCATCTCCTTATATACATAATATAAATCTTTCCTACATTTTGTTATTTAATGGATCAATAATTCTAAATTCCCCCAAAATATACTCCTGTTGTGTTTGAACAGTTCGGTATTCGTACATATCATAGGTTCCTATGTTCTTGAAACTATGGCAGCTAATGAGACCAATCTTTTGCAACTAGCCAATCTCTTGAATATTGTTTACGTCAACTCCTGATGTAGTTTGGAAGCCATCTTTTTCTGGATGATTGTCTCATGGCCTTCGGCGGCCAGGCAATCCAAGGGCTGACTGAAGTTGTCGCCACCTCAGGACAGTATGCAGACGGTGACCAGCAGGAACACCAGGTGCAGCAGGGTGTACTGGGGGTGGTGCAGAGGACTGGACTTGTTGCAGCCGTCTCCCGCGCACTGGCAGTAGTGCATGAACACCAGGTGGGTGCCAGCTCGGCTGATGCAGGTGCCTGCGTCCTCGGGGTTGTAGAATCCGCAGCTTCGGATGATTCGCTCCTCTCCACGAACTGCAGAAGAAAACAGAACTATGTCAGTTGCAGAATTCATAAGGCAGGCCGCAAACTCGGTAGACAATCCAATTGAGACGCCGTCTTATAGTAGACAAATGTGATCTCCTCGATGTCTTAGTGTGACGTAGCTAAAACGTTGTATTTGACGTCATGGAATTTTAAACCAATGAGAGCGCTGTCTCGCGGAAAGTTGCCAGATATTTCGAACCTGCTCGAAATCTAGAAACGTCTCGCGCTCCACCCCTTATCTGACGTAACTAAGACCTCAATGAGGTCATGTGGTCTGATGCGATTCTCGCGAGACGCTCTGTGCATCTGGCGATACAAGTCTCAGGCGATCATCTACGAATTTGCGGACTGCCTAAGATACTCAATGCCCATGTCATCAGCAATCAGTTAATGAACTCGGATAGCAGCAGTGCCCTCTAGTGGTAAACGAAAGAAAATCTGAAGAGACTGCTCGATTTTTTTCTCCCAATAGATGCTCGCTTTTAAGAATTCGAGAATATTATAGTTCTTAAAATAAAAGTTCGCAAAAAAGAAGAAGGTATGACTTTAAATCTTTTAAGTTAATTATTTTAACAAATTGCTCTATTTTTCAATTAGTCTAGTTATAGTATTGGTATATCATTAATAGTGTACGATAACTCTGGAAATCCAATAGCTAGATTTCAGAGCATGTTTCTTGAAATCCCTGATTACTTGTCTAGTGGTCTATTCTCTAATTTCATCAGTAAAGACAATTATATTACTGGTAAGCCATATTGTGCAATAGCTGTACACCAGCAATTGGTATTTTAAATTACTAATTCCTTTGTCTTAGTCTGATTACATTACTAGCACACTGCTGTAGTGTGCGGTATGCCCGACGATTTATATAGTTTCACTTCAGGCAATGATTCAGTTAGTTAAATAAAACACTGGTATATTACAATAATGCGACACATACTAGAAATTATTTAGTTTCACATTAGACAATGGCTCTTGAAATCATCGATTATATACAGTATAGTTACATCACTAATATCAAAGACAATTCCTTTGGTAAGATCTCTAATCCGGCTTTTTGACAGAAGTAATGAACGGTGACAAGGATTCAGATTTAAGCTAAGAAAAATTTACATTAATAAGCAAATTTTTTTAAATAATCAAAATTTTTAAATCCCTTTTTTTAGGGGGAGGCATACATTTATTGCAAAAAAAACCAGTGGTAATTTGTTATTGTCTCATAAGAGATTGGACACAGAAGAAGCCCCATTATCTGAAATGTAATAAAAGCCACATGCATTTAAATTTGGATATTTAAACGAGCGAAACGTACCTGAAATGGTAAAACGTAAATAAAATGAAAAAGTACCGGGTTATCTTTTTTAAAGTGACAGTGTTTGGAGCGTCCTGTAGTGCGATCTAATAGCCAAAATGACCTGAAATTTGATATTTAGACTAATCAAGACATGGGGAAAAAGATTCCGTAAAAAACAATTTTAGTTACAAAACTCGCCGCTAGGACGTTTTGTAGCGCTGCTGTAGCGATATAGAACAATAGAGAGAATTAGCATAAAGCACGGGTTTCAAAGAAAAATGCAAATGTTGTGCGATGCCAGTGCCAGTAATAGGGGCTATAAAGCAAGTATAATAGACAGCTCCGACAAATAATCTCAGTTGAAATAAACGAACTCCAGTGGCCATACCTCTCACGTTACCGGAACGTGCGTTTATGTTGTTGGAGTATCAAATTTGTCTATTCTAAAGGACAACATAGCAAAGACAGTGCGGAATATTCCTCGTGATATGTTACGTACGGCTGTGGAGAACGTTGTGCACAGAATGCGTGGTGTTACTTCTGATAACGGTGCTCACATTGAATGTGTTTAATTCCTCACCGGGGATGTTAATGTAGTAAATAAACACTAATAATTCAACTGTACGATTGTATGCGTTCGTATTATTCTATTCTCACACTTTATACATTGTACAGCGCCACAAAATGCCCTAGCGTCGATTTTTGAAACTAAATTTTTTTTTACGGAGTTTTTTTCCCGTGTTTTGATTAGTCTAAATACAAAACTTGGTGCCACTTAAGCTATTAGATCGCGCTACAGGGCACTCCAAACACTGTCATTTTAAAAAAGATCACCCTGTATATTCTGCAAAAGTTTAAGTTGCTATTGGCTCATCAGCCGCTGAAGAAACTATCAAGCTTTTTAATGTGCAAGTAGTGAATCCTACAAACCGAAAATTCTGGAGAATTCTTAATCAGAGAGAACCATGAATCTTAAAATGAACTTAAGAAATAACTGTCACACACATAGATTCACGGAGAAGGCTATGAGATTGATTTTCAATTTGGCGTCATCGTGTTCAGTTTAACAGTTCAAGGGTTTCATTTTCACTCACTGGGATTGATGACTACAACGGTTTGGACCCCATTTTCAGCAAGGTTTCCATAAGTAATAATAAATGAGACCTATCTCGTTCCATAAAAATTAAGACAGGTTTATGCATTCAGTTTAATTGTATGTCAAGTTTACTTTGTTATAATCATAAAATAAAACCCATTACTCCAAAATCACATTTATAGCAAGTTGTGTTGTTATTTATGACAAATGGACAAGCCAAGCTCGCTAGCCAACAGCTGCCAGAAATTAAGTCAGAAGGGTTGCGTCTTTCGTTTAACCAGAGTACCACGAAGGTGAAAGTACTCCTCAGATACATGACAACACCAGAGGACGCACTCCCTCAATTTTGACTTTGATCTGAAGGGGAGAAAATTTTCTCCAGGCCATCGCATCCATAGTAACAGCTAAAACAGGACTTTCGATTCCACAGATTTAACAAGTATGTATATCACATGAACTAGGTAGGTCTTAAACGGCATTGGGATTCGAACTCAACTCTTCCGAATGGTAGGCAGATGCCATAACCACTAAGCTAAGTTATTGTTGCACCAGCATGCTTCCCTGAGTTGGAATCTACCAGTTCATTTTTATCAAGAATGTTACATAACATTACATTGGTTTACTTATTTTGTTGCATTCATAATAAAAACATTTGCATTACCATGGGGAAGGTTCAGTAGGACGTTCTAATGAGATATTGTAATATTGCTATATAGTTTACAGCATTGTTACATCTTAAAATTCGATTTAGTTACTCAAGAACAGTATTGACAGTGAAAACATTGGTACCTTGGAAAACGGATATAGAAATCAGAAGACAACAAATTCTCGTTTTAAAGAGTGCTTTATTTTGTTACAGTTAATCTATTTTAAGAAATCAGTAATGAGAAAATCTTTTACCTTTAAGCCTATTACATTATAGTAAAAATTGGTTGAAGACGGAGTGCATTGATTAATAATATATTCGAAAGTCTACGCTAAAAACTCGCCAAAGTTTCGAAATAACTAAAATTTAAAAAAAAAAAAAAAAAACCTATCATGTTTTTTACATAAGAAAATTATAAGCTATATAACACACAGAATTTTTATAATTATTATTCCTAGAAATCAGAGAATTTTAGTTTTCACACGGAATTAATTGTTTAATTGTTGTTGTTGTTGTTGTCGTGTGCCAGCTAGGCTGGCGATATGGGGTGTGCTGCTCCACTTTTCCAACCGAACCATATTTGGTGTGGAGTCCGACTTCTTCAGTACACACATGCCATTGGAACCCGTTTATAGGGTAGGCAACCATTCACACCTCATTCATACAAGGAAAAGACAAAGACAAGATAGACAGATGGAGAAAGTGCATCCATACCCGAACCGGGATTCTAACCCAGGACCTTCTTATTCGCAGTCAGGCACACTGACCACTGAACAAGATGGGTGGCAATTGCTTTAATTGCTTACAGTTATTTTACTACTTTTTCCAATGGCGGGCATATGAGGGTTGAATCCTATGCCACAACATGGGCAGAACCTGCTACTCATTTATCGTTACCCAGCGGGCACCTGTGAACCAAGTCACGGAGGCGAGTCGCGTTACCCGCGAAATACCGCCACAAACCCGTTTATAGGACGGGCTACATTCATACAACATCACAGAAAAAAGGACAGAGAAACACAGAGAGAACAGAGAAGGAAAGAAACATCCATGCCCGAACCGGGATTCGAACCCAGGACCCACAGCGCGGGAGTCAGGAGCGCTAACCACTCAGCCATCGGTCGGCAGTTATTGTGTTATATTTCTTTAGAATTCGGCTGTGTACACAATGAAATGACAAATATTGCGCCATACCCGAAACTCGCCAAAATGTCGCCAAGGTTTATAAAAGAAATGTGTACCCCTTTTCTCCTTTACCTAAATGAATATTAACAAGTAATTTACTCTGCAAATCGAATTCATTTCTTTTAATAACGAAATACCTATTTTGCCCGAAATTTTCTAAGTGAATCGTTTTCAAGATACTAATGCCTCCATTTAAAGCGAAAGAACGAAAGTGCTTACCTTTCTGTGTTATCTTCCTGCATATGGTTGATGGAATAGAAATATTTTGCGTTAGGTACCGCTGCCTACAATCTGTCAGGGACACTGTGTGTTGCCGGAAAGGATGGCCACAGTTCGGATCGTATTTGGAATTACACTCCCAGCAGTGAAGGCTGTCAGCTAAAAAAGAGCAAAAAATCATTATTTGCTCCTTACAATGAGAATTTTGCAAAAATGTTTTGTTTAGTTAAAGTTTTTTTTTAAAAATATTTTATGTATTTATTTTAAATAATATTATATTCACCGCAATGATATAAATAGAATATTATTTTATACACTGTTATTATTTACTTAATATTTTTATTTTAATATTTAAATAATATATGTAATAAGAATATTTTATATTAAAATATTAATCAATTATTAAAAAATAATAAACATTAATTAAACGTAATACAATATTAATTTTATTTTTTATCAATGTCTTTTTAAATTCTAAAAATCAAACTTTAGAATTATTTCTACTAAAATAAAACAATTAAATATTTTTAATTTCTAGTTATAGTCGTTTGTAACAAAAAATCATTTTCTTTTCCAACTAAATTAAAAATAAAAATTTTATAGAAAAATTTTATAAACGTTAAAATTTTAATATTTAAATATTTATGATACTAGTGAGCATGTAAGATAATGATTCTATAATTTCATTATTTTGTTACATAATTATATATTTTTGGTATAAATTATTATTTTGGTCCAAAAAGATTGTTATTTAGGCTAAACTAAGTATCAATTGATTTTAAAGGGAAAATAGTTTATCTAAAAAATACAATGATTTGTTTGAAAGTACAAAATATTGTTCAATTTAAGCAATATTATTTAAATAAAAATTATTACATTATACAATAATAAAGAAGAAAATAAATAACTTAATTAAATTAATGTACATACATATTTATTTTATTTCATCAGTTCTTACTCTAAGTCTTCAATTTTTCATATCATTCATAAATTCTGTTGTGTAGAAGTACAATTTTTTATTCAATGTAGAAAAGAAAAAAAAAACTTTTTTCTTTTCATGTGAGGCAAACTATTACGCTTATCGCTTATACAAAATATTTCTTTTACTAATGGAGTTTCCTTGTAATCTCCATCCGTTGTTCTTAATCTATATTTGCTTGGAGATATGTTTTATAAAAAAAAACTGAATAAAATGTTCTAAAACTAAAAGTTTAACTTGACTTGTGGCGCCATCTTTACAATAAATTGGAAAATTAATAAAACATTTTATACTGCGGTTAAATATCAAAAATAAACTGTAAGCGATTTTATTCAATGGAAATCTGAAAAATGCGATTAAAAAAATAGAAAAAGAACAAAAATTAAAAGAATTTTTTTTTCAGAACTGTCATTAGTTATGTGTATCTTTAAATAAATAAAACCGCTTTCTTTATTATTTTTAATTTGTTCTTAAAAACAGTATTGCAAACCATTTTATTCCAACAAAGTCAGAAAAGAGAGAGCACCAATTTTTTTCTCAATTAAAATATATGTAAATTTTATTAGTTACATGTATTTTAATATTTCACACTTCTCCTAAGGTATAAATTCAATTTCGCCCTTTTTTTATATTAATTAAAAAATTTTTTAACAACGTATTAGAACAAATTCGACGAATGATGCACATAATTCCTATTGTGTTGTATTTAATAGATTTCTCTCAAAAAATGAGTAATTTATGATAGAAAAGCTATTATTTTCTATTAGGTAATCACATTAAAAGTGAATATTTTTAGGTATTTTAATAGAGTATCTCTGTATTTTAAGAAAGAAAACAGATAAAACTGATTACTTGTGATATATATTTTTTTAAAAATTTTAATAAGTTATAAAATTTAAAATTAATTTTTATTTAAACATAAAAATAAATGTTTTATTTAAGTGTAAAATAGATACAGTGTCTCACAAAAGTGATGGGACACTCGGGCTTTACAAAAGGAAACTGTAGTAAAATTAATTAAAAATACATGTAAAAATTTTTTGTGGGTGTGTTCCATATTTAAATTTAGTAACAATTATTACATAGCATACATTTTGTCAAAACATTAATTTAATTAAAATATAATTGTTTAGAATGGAGCAAAAAATAGCTCACATAAGTGATGGAACACCATTAGATATGCAACAAAAATCCTCTGAAATAAGCAATGAAAGTATTTTTTGGGGGTTTAATTTTTACTCAAAAGCAATTGGCAATAATTAATAAAACCATCTGTAGTATTTCTCTCCAGATTGTTTTGGAGTTTTTGTGTTTTTAGCTGTGTGCAGCCATGAATGCTAAACGAAAGAAACTTCGCCTGAAATTCGAAAATTAGTAATTTGCATATTGAAAGTGGAAAATCTATTAGAGAAACTGCTGAAACAGTTAACTTGAGTCATTCAACAGTTTTCAATATCAGTAAACGATATAAAAAGAATCATATGATAACGAATAAAAGAAGACATGGCCGACCATCAAAGCTATCCAATGGAATAAAGTGAATTGTCGTTCGAATTATTAAAAAAAAAATCCAAAAATGAGTATTCCTAAAGTTGCTGCTGACTTACAAGCATTATATGGAGCAATTGTTAATCGTAAGACTATTAGAAGAGTAATTAGATCTGCTGGATATCACGGTAGTGTAGTCAGGAAAAATTTCTTTGTAAGTGAAAAGAATAAAAAACAAACTGGCTTCCGCAAAATCCAACATGAATAAAAATTCTGATTACTGGAATAAAGTTATATTTCCTCTGGTGAGAGTAAATTTAATATATTTGGTTCTGACGGTAGAATCTTGGTGTGGAGAAAACCGAGGGGAAAATTTCGTAAGCAGAACTTGGTGCCAACAGTAAAACATGGTGGAGGATGAGTTATGGTCTGGGGGTATATGTCGTCCGCTGGAGTTGGTAATCTTGATTTTATTGACAGTAAAATGGATCAATACAAATATATTGACATTCTAAAGCAAAATTTGAAATCTTCCGCACTAAAATTGAACCTTCATAACGTTTTTAAATTCTACCAGGACAATGATCCCAAGCACACTGCTTTGAATGTCTGGCTCTGGTTTTGACTCTGGCTGCTGTATAACTGTCCTGAAATAATAAAAACACCACCACAATCCCCAGACTTAAATACCATAGAGAATATTTAGCAAGAATTGGAATATCAAGAACTCGCAAACACAACATTTCTTCAAAACAACAATTAAAATCGATGCTTCAAGAAAAATAAGATAAAATCTCTACAGAAATCACAAACAAATTTGTCAAAACCATCCATAGAAAATTAAATCATGATTTAAAAGAACACGAAAATCCAACAAAAAATTAAAACCTTTTAAAAAATAAAATTTTTGGATAAATATTTGATAGAAAAATAAGTGTCCCATCACTTACGTGAGTTTTTTTTTTAGCTCCGTTTTAAACGATTCTATCTTTATTTAATTAATATTTTATATAATATTCTGGCAAAATGTATGTTATGTAATAACTTTTACTAACTTTAAATATGAAATACACCCACAAAAAATTTGTCAATGTATTTTTAGTTTATTTTATTAAAGTTTTCTTTTGTAAAGCACAAGTGTCCCATCACTTCTGTGAGACACTGTAAATATAAATTATTTAAATGTGAAAAATGTTGAAAAAATAAGAAAATGAATTATTGAATAAGACAACCAAAATGATTTGTAAAAACATGAGGAATTTTGATACTAAAATGACTTCTTGTTCGTTTTAATTTTATAAATTATATATAACTTTGCCCAATTAAATTCAAGCTAGTAAAAATGTTATTCTTATTTTTTAATTCATGCTAATTTGTATTGTGCTTCAAAAGTATCCAGAAATAAATATAACATTGTTTTTTTTTAATGAATTATCCCTATTTTAAAAAAATCTTTTGAAAAGAAGAATACAAAATAATCATTAAGACTAATAAAATTTTTTGATAATTTAAATTAAAAAAATAAATAAATACAGATCTTTTTTAAGGAATCGCCATATAGAAAAATGTTTCAATATATCTGCTAATGTTTCCACATAATATGAAAGCATTTTCTAATAAATATTTTAATTTGTGCATTCATCCCTAAAAGTGTATGTGTGATGTTCGTTAGTGTTTTCAAATATTAACCCCGGAAATTTCAAATATTTTAAGTAGTTGTACATGAGAACAAAAAAATAATTGTTACCTTTTTAAAAAAAATAGTAAAATATATCTCAAGTAAAGTCAGCCTCAATCTTGTCAACCATTGATCTGTTTTGCTCTGATCGTAGCAGAACTACACCATTTACTATCCGTTTTATATGTTCGAAAATTTTTCCTATCGTACATTCTCGTTCACTTTATTCGATTCTTTTTAAGCACAAGTTACATCGATTTCTACATTCAAAAAATCCTAAAATGAAATTTCTGCCAACAATGTTTCTTTGCTGAAGTTTATGAATACGTAACTTATTTCCATTCAAGTCTACCAGAAATTGTACTTGGTATTCTAAGGTTACGATGATTTATTTGTCATGCTTGCATGTGAAAATGATTCAGATATCAATTTTTTTCTGCTTCGTGACTTTGCTTTGATAGGCAAGTGCTTTGTGCCCGGAGTGTTAAATTCAAGCAAGGATCACTCATGGTAAAAGCAGTTCGTGATAGTCTACTTGGAGCCATTGATTATAACTTTGTTAATGAGCTAAGCTAAACTAAATTCCATGGCATGACAGCTCATGTGGGCCAAGAGTGCCCATAACTGTTTTCATGACCGAGGGCCCTGGGGTGTGAAGCATATCTCCCGATTAGGTGGTCAGCCTAACGCGAAACCCCCAGTGTTTAGTTCCCAAGCATGCTTGGTACTCAGTTAACGACCGACTGAAGGGATGAAAGGCTGAGTCAACTTTGCCCAGCCCGAGGATCGAATCTCGGACCTGTGTCATGGGAGCGTGAAACGCTGCCACTAAGCCACCGGGCTTCCAATTGTTAATGAACTGTAAGGCGAAAATTAGATCAAGAAGCAGAAACAGTTCGTGAATTATTTAAAAAAAAATCTAGGATTTCTCGACGTAATCTGTGAATTTAGTTATTCAGGCAGTGTTTGAGAGAGTGGAAACATTCTTCCTCACTCGGTTGCTGGAGCTCCGTGAGTTTGACAGGTGTCTTTGATTACCCTACTCTTTCCGCTGGAGTGGCGTGGATGTGGAGAGGAACTTGTCAGCTCAGATATGATCTCGTCTCCTGATCGTGCATCAAAATGATGAGACGCTTGCTGATGGGTGAATATTCCAAGCCATAACGTACAATCAGGGACCACTTACTCCCGTTGTCTACAGCTATAATATGTCACAATTACTTTATTGAAAAATGAAACAGGGCCGTGGTAGCCTAGTGATTAGGGCATCGGCCTTCAAACCGGAAGGGTGGGGTTCAATTCCCAATGCTTCCAAAGACTACCTGAGTACATGCGATATACGTGCTCGTTAAATCCGTGGAATCGAAAGTCTTGTGGTCGGTCGTTGAGCAGTTACCATGGGTGCAATGGTCTGGAGAAAATTTCTTCCCCCTTCATATCAATGTCTAAATTGCGGGAGTGGATTCCCTGGTGGTGCCATCTATCGGAGGACTTAAAAAAGAGCAAAGACGTACTTAAAAGAGACCTTCGTGGTGCTCTGATTAAACGAAAGACGCTCCCTATTGACTAACATTCGCACCAAGGCACAGCGAGCTTGGCTTGTCCAAGTGTCATAAACAACAACAAAAATGCCGACCGATTGGCTGAGTGGTTACTTTCCTGACACCTGAGCTGTTGGTCCCGGGTTCGAATCCCGATTCGGGCATGGATGTTTCTTTCCTTCTCTGTTCTCTCAGTCCTTTCTTCTGTGATGTTGTATGAATGTGGCCCGCCCTATAATCGGGTTTGTGGTGGTATGGCGCGGGTATCGCTACTCGCCTCCGTGACTTCGTTCACAGGTGCCCGCTGGGTAACGACAAATGAGTAGCAGTCTCTGGCCTTGTTGTGGCATAGGGTTCAACCCTCTTGTGCCCACCATTGGAAAAAAAAATTAAACATATGATATTCATTGCGACAAAAATATTTCTGTTTGTAATAAGAGGTTCACTATACAAAAAAATTCAGAAATTTAAATATTTAAAATATTTGAATATGTGTATGTCTCTATAAAAGCATATCGAAAAAATATATGAATACCAAAATACATATAATCGGATAGTATGTCGTTCAATTGAATAATATTATTCAAAAATTTTTCAACCAATAAAATAGCTTTTTTAAGAATTTTTTATTTTAAAAAAATTTGCCTTTTGAGATAAAGCAGTTAATATTTTCTTAGCGTAATATTTTTAAGTGAGTAAAAGTTTACTAAAACGAATTGATGATGTTTTTCTGAATTTAAGTTAATTTTATTAATAAGCTAATATTTTCGTTAAAAATACTAAGCAAAAATATTTACATACATCATTGTTGGTCAAATGAGTAACAGGGAAATTTTCTTAGGAAAATTCTCTTCATTTTTCAAATAAAATATCTTTCAATTCGAAATTTAAATAATATTCTTCCTTTTATAAGCATGTATTAAAAATTTTTTTAATTATAATATTAAATAATTAAGCTTTTATTACTTAAATAAATGCTACTTTGCTAAATTTCCATTTATTTTAAAATCCATTAATGTAATATTTTTAAAATCACATAATATGGAAATCACATTTAAAACTTAAAAATAATAGATGAAAAGAACTTCATTTAGATATTTTATGTGTTAAGAATTTCATTTTCTACAAAACTAAATTGAGAAAAATACAGCGAAATAAAATAATTGTCCGCAAAACTTTTTCTAACTGAAGGATAATTTATATTCCTCATCACAAAAACATCAAGCAACAACAATTTTCCTCCTCTATGAAAAATGATTTCATTTTGTGGACAGATGGCGCTCCTGTCACTGTCAAGCAGTAATTCGTTGATTATTGTAATAAATAGGCTCGAGCAGAATTTCAATTCATTGCTTTTAGCAAGAAGAGATGAGTTGTCCATTGTGTAAAAGGGCGTATCCGGAACAATATTGTGTAAGCGTTGATTTATCGGCTGCAATTGGTGCCAACTCTGATCTGAGAAAGTGATTTTTAAATAACCTATCCATCAGAATTATTAATAAATGATAAGCGTTTGGTTAAAAGCTTTTTTTTACCTCTTATTAAAGCAGATAATAGCAAACAAATAATTTATAACTTTCTATTTTAATACTATGTTTAATGATAGGTTATTTTTAACCTCATTTTATTAGTATACATATATATATAGAAAAATTACAATAAGCAACTCACTTAGAACATATTGTATGATAAAAATGTCCTTTTTTCGCTGCTTTGAAATCTATTGAAAAATGGAGCTCGTTTTTTTAAATTTCTTGTGTTTAATATTCTTAAATAATTACAGTTAACTTTTAAAGTAAATATATATAAATTGATATAATTTCTAATGTTTTTAACTAAATTTTTGTTCATATTTATGGATTTGATTTTTTCTTCGTTATGAATTTTATTTGCACAAAATCTAAAAATTTTAAGCAAATTAAGTACACAGAAAATTTGGTTCTATATGAACTCACTTCGTCAAAAGCGATTAACCTAAAATGAAGGGACCCTATCTATTGCCAAAAACAAGAAATTTCGATAAAAAATTTCCTTTTTTGGCTTTTTTATATTTTTAATATTCATTTTAAAAAACATATTTCTTTTGTTTATGTTTGAATGAAGAAATAGATTATTTTCAGATTACATAATGCAGACATTTTTCGCTTACGCATATTTTATGTCTTCTGTACATAGCACATTTATCGCACTTTTCTATTGTCGCCAAATGGTGAACCAAATTAGGATTTTACTACAAGAAAAGACTTGTGTGTAGAATAATTTTTGCAAAATCGTTTGTTTGTTCGTGATATGTTTTACTTATAAAATTTATAAAATGTCTGCGTTTAGCGGCAGAAAAGCCGCTAAACATAGCCAACCACACGTAATTTTCTACTACGATTAATTAACGTAGTCGATACCTTAGTTGGCACGTTTCTTTTCTGGTCACTTCAGCGGAAGGACATCAGAAACATAATCAGACTTTTCCTATATGACTCTTTCCTTTTAGCTTGGAGAATTATTGACTAAATTAGGTACAGGTAGTCCGATTTAACTATGCACCTTAAGAATTTTTGTAGGATATTCCAAAAGGAATGTAGTACAATTTACTATTTCTATGAAGGGATATTATAAATTAGAAAGTTTAAATTATTAGATACATTTTAAAATAAAAAAATAAAGTATTTTTACCATTAATTTACGCGAACAACTTAATGGTAATTTTATTGAAAATTCATAACTATTGATTGTATTTTTAATAAGCAATGCTTTATACTATGTAAAATTCTAAGTTTGTCTTGTATATGATATAAGTTGGGATTTGAATCACATGAATTTTCATTTAACTCAGAAACTGTCTTATGTTCAACATCTGTATATTGTGAATAAATATTTTTTACATTACATAAAAGAAATTAAGGGAAACAGAAGCGCCTAAAAGCATAAATATAG
>CM075860.1:4032003-4109568 GCA_037975125.1 Latrodectus hesperus | reverse complement strand
TGTTCTGTTATTTGCATTCCTTCTTGGTGTAGCAATTTTAATGGTCAATAGTTATATATAACTGCGTTAAAATATAATGCTCTGCGTTATTTTAAGATTAAACAATTCGTAAAACTGCAATAATATTATTTTTCATCTAGCATTATTGATTTTTTGAAAATAAAAAAATTAAGTCCAGTGTTAGAAAAAAAGAGAGGTAAAAACAAATAAAATATCATCGTTCCTATACCAGGAAAGTAAAAAGTTGGATACTAGACTCTTTTGAAGATCATTTTGCTGAGAAGGCTAATGCACTTTAAAATTTCCTAAAGTTTCAGTATTGCTCCATAGGTGTGGTGTAGAAGTATGGAAAGGTAAAGGCTCTGCAGTTCTTATTTATTACTAAGCTTATTATACTTATTTATTATTATTATATTACTAAGCAATTCTTATGACAATGGTTCTAAACAATTCAGCCTAGTGGTTAGGGCATCGGCCTTCACGAGCAGGCTACCATGCAAACTTGATTGTGCTTCGATTGTGAATTTTGTACTTCGTTAAGTAAAGGCTGGGTTCGATTCCCAATGCCGCCAAAGACCCACCGAGTACATGCGCGCTCGTTAAGTCTATGGAATCAAAAGTCCTGTTGTCGATTGTTGATCAGTCACCATGGGTGTAATGGTCTGAAGAAAATTTCCCCTCCCTCCAATTCAAAGTCAAAATTGTGGGAATGGATACTCTGTGGTGCCATCTATCGGAGGAATATTAGACCAATGTCATACTGTAACCTTCGTGAAAAAAACGAAAGACACATCCTTCTGACTTAATTTCGCACAGCCATCACCTAGCAAGTTTGCGTAGTCCAAATGTTATAAGTAACAACAACTGAACTATTCAACAATTGAATGTTTTTGGTGACCTCTAATGGCAGAAATAGGAAACTGGATACGAAGACTAAAAATAAATTGAATTAAATATATTCTAAAATTGTAGGGTCGGAAGAGATTGGTGAGTATAACTGAGACTTTGCTAAAAGCCTATATTCTAAGGTAGTGTTTGCAAGTTAAACTTTGGAGGCCTTATGTTCTTCAGTTGGTGGGATATGGAATTTTTAAAATGTTAAAGAATACTCGGGAGTCGATTTTGTCACTTAACCATTTTTCAAATCTACGAAGCAGTTTTTATTTAGTAATTTTAATGGAATGAAATAACTGATTTGAAACGTTGCAATAATAAAATATAATACATTTTCTGTGATACACTTTTTTAAAATTTATTCAGAAGTGACTTTTCTATGATGTCACCACGTCTTACATAATACTATTTTGATAATACACTCTAATCCTATAAATAGAATACGTTCATGACAATGTTTATCCTCTTCGCAGGAAATCAATATCTAATTCATCAGAACTCCTTTGTCAAATTATGAGCGGCCTGTGCAGCTATACCGTCTCTGTTCTGTAATATCATAATCGCAATTGTTTCACGATGGCATCTCGCTCTCAATTACTTCATTGACAAATATATTAATAACTCCGGGGCAATATTACCTGAATGACATGGCCGCGCGCGTACTTACGCTAATACCATCATCGTCTAATATGTGACGGATGCCACGTGGCTCAATGCAAACGTTATGACTCCGCAATAGCGTGGTTAATGCAAACCATTACGAGCCAAATTTCATAATTCCTATCTGCATTTATTCAGCATGACGCAATTTTAAAATATATCCAACATACATAACTTTTTTAGATTTTAATAATTCAATTTTATAGATGTTTCCACGGATTTTGTTATTCTATTATATATATATATATATATATATATATATATATATATATATATATATATATATTATATATTAAATATATTATATATATATATATATATATATATATATATATATATATATATATATATATATATATATATATATATATATATATATATATATATATATATATATATATATATATATATACTAGGGTTACTCTGAAAGTTTTGAGATACACGCAGACGAGAATTTACAAAATAAAAATAACAGTTTACTTTTAAAGTACAAAGTATTTTAACACAGAAGACGATTTTTTACTCAATTACTTCAACTTGTTTAGGGTGGAATAAATTTTAAACAGAAGAGGAAATGGAGTTGACGCGAGAATATTTTCGCGCTATGATTTTCTACGATTTCAAAGCAGGATTCAATCAAGAAGAATGCGTTCAACGGTTGCAATTAGCATTGGCTGATGAATCTCCAGCTCGTGCTACTGTATTCAGATGGTTCAGAGAATTTTGAAGAGGTCGCAATTTTCTTTTGGAGGAAGAACACACAGGTAGGCCGCCGTCGGCAGTCATCCCGGATAATGTGTCTGCCATACGAAAAATGTTAATGGATAATAATCGCTGTACCTATCAAATGATAAAGAAGGAACTTAACATTGGATCCGCAGCCATACACAAAATCATTCATGAAGAATTACATATGAAAAAAGTAGTTTGCCGTTGGGTTCCTCATAATCTAACTGAGCATCAAAAAGAGGAGCGTGTCAGAATCACTAAAGAAACTCTTAATATGCTGAATGATGGTGGCCACTGCATCATTTCTAATATTGTAACAGGTGATGAAACGTACATACCGTTTTTTGACGTTCCAACACGTCAAGAAAGAAAAGTATGGGTATTTGAAGATGATCCCAAGCCGACAATGGTGAAAAAACAACGCGCACTGAAAAAAGTGATGTATGCCGTTTTCTTCAAAAGTACGGGATGGGTCAAAACCATCAAGTTGGATGGACAGAAGACAGTAACAGCAAACTGGTATACCACTAAATGTCTTCCAGAAATTCTACAAGAACTGAATGTTAGGGGACTAATGCTTCACCATGACAATGCATCTTCAAATACAGCCGGATTAACAGTTGAGTTTCTAAAACAAAAACAAATTAAACTGATCGAACATCCGCCTTATTCACCTGATCTAGCTATGTGCGACTTTTGGTTTTTCTTTAATCTAAAAAAGAACTTACGTGGACGTCGTTTTCATTCAGAAGAAGATGTGGCTATAAATTCATTTTTTTCATCTATTCGAAGAAATGAATGGCTTGAGGCATTTAATCTGTGGAAAATTCGTCTAGAAAAGTGCATTGATGCTGGAGGAGACTACTTTGAACACACCTAAATTTTTGTAAGTATAACTTTAAAAACCTAGTTGTATCTCAAAAATTTTAGAGTGACCTTCGTATATATATAATTTTAAATTTTGTATTTTTCTACTTAGTTAAACCTTTAAGTAAAATGACTTAAATTAAAGTTTTATCACTTTGTAGGTATATATTGAGGCTGAAAATCGGAAATAATTATTTTACAAATTAATTGAAATTGATGATTGTTATTAAATAATTTACATAAAAAGTACTATATAAGTCATTAATTTTTCAAATGAACTAAAAACAGATAGTTAATAGAGAGATCTTAAAATTGATAGATATTAATTCAATAATGTGAAACGTAGGTATGTGTGAATCAGGCTTTTTATGTGAAATGGGACAAACTAAATAAAAATGTAATTTTTATTTATTGTGATAACCCTTTTTGTATAAATTATATAAAGCGTAATTAAAATATTATAACCAACAACATTTTCGATAAAGTATAAAATTTTAAAGATAGAATAGAATTAAAATGTTTTATAAATTCCAAATGTCTTAAGATAAGTTTTTTTCCTTTCTTTTTAAATATGGTCATAATTCATAAAATTTATAAAAATTTATTTTGTTAAAATTTAAAAAATTAATTTTAGAAAAAAATATTTAATTCTTTTAACAGTCAAATAAATCACCATTATCGATTTTAAAGTCGTTAACACTACATTAATTTCAAACTGCACAATGTTTCAGAAATTAAAAAAAATTATTTCACATAAATTTAAAAAAAAACATAGTGATTTGAATTTAAATAATCACACATACATTAGGAATATAAATGCGATTTTATCCATAATATATATAAATGGTACTAACAAAGGTTGAGAAGATTAACATTATTATTTGAGAAAAGCAACAGATTTAATTATGTAAATTATTGTGTATTGTTGTTGCACAATCCGGAGTTATTTGATTCGGTTCTTGGTCCTATATATAGATTAATTAGCTTGCATATGCTAGATTAGTTGGTCGCATAACTATCATACACGAGATCTAGTTAGACCGGAATATGAATGTTACAGTGGATTCCTAACCACAACTAACATCAAAGATGATGTCGGATTCGAGCACACGAACTGTTGAACTGAAAGTCATTAAACTAACCATTCAGCAGCCATATAATTATTTTAGACAGAGTATAATACTGATAAAACATATTTTGAGTATGACACTTGATAAATCATATTTCAACGTTTTACATGCAAGAATTCTTATTTTTCACCAGAAATCTTTGTTTTCATTTAAATTCAGTAATGAAAATGAATTTTCTAAATAATATTATTATTGATTTTTCATATACACTTGTAATTTCAAAGGGGAGTCATAAATGTGCAAAAATTTAATTAAAATATTGAAAGAATTAAAAATCTATAATATAGTACACTGAACTTTTCCTTTAAAGTAAATATATGATGACACACATATATTTAGTGAAATGGATCAAATTCTGAAATACATTTAAAAAAGTAAACATTAAAATACGTCTTTTATATAAGCTTATTTAGAAACTTATAAATATTAAAAGTTTTTAGATGAGATTAGATGTTTATGTCAGTTTAAATAGAATATTCTATAAATACTAAAAAATTAATAAAAACTGTTAATGAAATTCGCAAAAATATCTTCACTGTTTTATTGTAAAAATGAAACAATTTAGACAACTTACCAAAGTTGTTCTATTTAGATAGTTTTTAATATTGAAAATTATGTAATTGAAAGCAATAATTGTATTTTTATTCTCTGATAAATGAGTAAATGTTCGACAGCTTGCAACTAAAGTGATGTCATACAGCAAGAGTAAAATGTTTTGTGAGATATCTTTGAAAATAACAATTAGTGAAATTGAAAAGTAATTTAAATATTAATTAATTGATATTTCCTAGCTATATTGTTTTTAAAAATATTCAGACCGTTCTAAATATTTTTCTTATAGAAAAAGTAATTTTTAAAGTTCTTTTACATTTCTCTCAATATCGTTTGCTTAAATAAATTAGAATATTTCATTTTATTTTTGGAATGGCAATGATTATTTGGCAAGTTAAGCAGTCTAATTGGTGTATTCTCTTAGTCAAATGCAAACATTGGCGGAAATGTGCCTGATAATTCATTTGTATCCAAATCTGAAGAAAAATTTAAAAATTTACCTATTTATTTAGGCTAAGCAAACCATTCCGATACAAAAATACTGAGTTTGTATGTATAAATGTATACATTAAATCATCACTACTATTACTGAATTACTTTTGAATTAATATAAAAATAGATTAAATTGTCATCAAATAAAATTAGTAATGATAATAATAATAATACCTAATTACTAAGATAAAAAAATGGAAGGTTTAATTCTAGTTAACGTAATTTAATTAATGCATGATATAAATTAAAAAATTTCAATCTTCAAATAATACATGTGAGGCTTCCTTTTCCAGCAGTTTTCTTCACACTTAATAATTTTGTTTTTAATAAATGTCAAATAAATATTTAAATTCTTTCAATGTTATATTGTTTTTTTTTAAACTAATCTGATGTGATGAATCTGAAAATTCGTGAAAATCATATATTACAAATACTTCAAAGAAAATTTTTCTAATTTTTCCATGTTATATGACTTATCCAAAATAATCCGGTAACAAATAGTAAAACTTATATAAATCACATGTAACATAAATATCAAATTAAATATTTATAATTTTCTCACAATATTTTGCTTAGCTCAATTGATCTGGTGATAAATATGATAATTTTAATGATTTAGATTTTAAGTTCCATAACTATTTGATAGGAATTATGCAAATAGGTAATTAATATTCTAAAGATCAGTTTATTTAATTAACAAAATTTCTAGAGTGTTCCCTTATATGAATTAAACTTAGTTAATTAGAACAAAAAAAATTAATTTAAAAATATTCGCGTTGCCACTTATAAAACTTTATGGCGTTTTTTACTGTAACTTTCGTTGTGAAAGGCAGCTGTGGATACAAAGTGCTTAAATTTAATTAAACTGTAAAATTTTTTTCTCTATACTCTTAATAAAGCCAAATTATTTTTTAAGTGATATCAAATTATATATGTTTTAAGATATTTTCTTTTCTTTCTTTCTACTGGATTTTACATTTTATGGAATTACTAAAATAAGAAACGAGACTTCTAGGAATATGTTGGGGTTTGTGTTTCTTAGAATATCAAAACTCATGAATTTTTTAGTGATCATGTATTTATTGTAAATTTTATTTTTAAAAATTGATACGAATTATTTTTTAAACTTTATTAGAAATGGAAAAATGTTATATTTCATAGAAATATCATATTCTCTTCCTCAGAAACACTATAGACTTAAAAATTAAATATAAAATAATTTATAAAATATCAAAATTATAAATATCTATATTATTCACTTAAACTATCAAACTTCCACATCAAAATTCCTTTCATTATTTATACGTTTTTCTATTTTTAAGTATACAGGTTAAAAATGGATTAATAAACCTTGCTTTCAAATTGAAGGGCTCAATATATATATATATATATATATATATATATATATATATATATATATATATATATATATATATATATATATATATATATATATATATATATATATATGCATGTAATGTTAAAGGTAAATTAAACTAATAGATTAAGAGTTCTTTTATTATGTGATATATTTAATACAATTATAAATTCATGAATGTTCCCTTATTTTGCTTCTAAAATGAAGTCCTAAAACACAGGTACCAGTAAATTCCAAAAACCTTTCTTATACATTTAACAACCCCGTAGCATCCCCTATATAAAACCCCCTTTAGTAAGAAATACAGATGTCTGCTAAACATGGTAAGGGTCACAACTCTGTTACGGATGTGGACACACACACAATTTATTTCATTTTTTCTTTAAATAAATCCTATCTAGACTGTATATGTATGTTACATTGACATCCTTATATATATATATATATATATATATATATATATATATATATATATATATATATATATATATATATATATATATATATATATATGGATTTTTAACAAAGTAAATTTTTGTACTACGAAAAATGTGTTTTCGGAGTTTCTAACATGCTGCCTATAGGAAATAACTTTCAATATCGATGAAAGGAAAATTTAACAGCCTCGTAAATGAAAAGAATTTCAAATAATTTCTGCTCTTTCCTGCAATCTGATTTTAGCTTATGTATACGTGGGATCACATTTCACGAATCTAAACAGTGTCTTGAATAAAGATTAAGAAAATAGTAGATAAGGTTAAAAAAATAGTAAATATTATATAAAGTAGAACTCCAGTTATACGAACTCCGTTTAATCGAATAATTTTCAGAATTTCAGAAAAATAAAGATTGAAGAAAATACGAAAAATAAGAAAAATTAAAAGGCTCAAAATACAAGCTAAAAGAAAAGATGCTTCATTTGAGGAACCATTGTTTTGAAAGTTCCTGGATATTCAGAAGTTAGTGTCGAGGATATAGGAGAATGGATTATGAATCAGAGGCTGGATTTCAAATTTCAAATGATGGTCAACTTAGGAAAGTGTCGAAGAAGAAGTTGACCTTAATGTCCAAGTCGTACAGACACGGGACTATCAGCTTGTGAAACCTTTCTCTGTTCGGAAACTGCTTTGATGTGTCAGCCTGAATGTGATCTCATAAAAATTTCAACTGTGAAGCGACTGTGTGACTTGGCTACTTTAAAATGGACGGAGGCAGTGAAACAGCTTACCCAGATTGAGATATTCAGCAATCAATGGCTTTCCTTTACAGCACTTTACATACATACTGTATTAATGTACAGACTTATAAGTATAATACTTAAAAATGTTGCCTTTTCATTAAA
Organism: Latrodectus hesperus; assembly: GCA_037975125.1. Classification (NCBI taxonomy): domain Eukaryota; kingdom Metazoa; phylum Arthropoda; class Arachnida; order Araneae; family Theridiidae; genus Latrodectus; species Latrodectus hesperus. The sequence continues at coordinate 4,101,524 of CM075860.1, read as the reverse complement.
TTCCTTTTCTTTAAAACTATACAGAAATTTCTATTTCCAACACACAATAATTAATTAAAATGGAAAATTTATCCAATTAACCGAATGCTTGATTATCCGTCTAGGGTAAGACTCTAATTGATTCCGATAATTGAAGTTCTACATTATACACAAGTGGCATGTGTTTTTTAATAACTACACTACTGACTCTTTCCTGCATACATAATTCTTGGTCCATTTATATAATTTTTTAACACTAGAAATCCATTGAAACAAAAGATTTGAAATATACATCACATACATTTAATGATATGTGATGTATATTTCAAATTTAAACTATATTTTAGTGCTTAGTTACCAACATGTTGTTTGTTAAGAGAAAAATTAAGATAAATTTAATATCAAGTCAAATCATGTCAACGTTTCTTTTTAATATCAACTTTTTTCTAAGTAATAATATAATCATCGAAAACAATCGTTAATTAGCCAAACTTAACAACCCATAAAATACGGTGAAGAATATTTAATTTTCTTCTTGAAGATATGCAAATCATTCCCTTTTCTAAAAGGAACTCTGTATTAATTGAAAAAGAACGGATGAGGAATTTTTCCGTCCAAAGGGAAATGCCAGACGCCTTAATAAAGTGACAGAAATTAAAGCAAACATGAATTTAATGTTTTCTCAAGTTTGTTTGACGAGTGAAAAGGTAATTTGACGCGTGTTTTAACTCTGCCGTAGTCACTAGCGTTAAAAATTTGATTAAGAGTTTATACTTTATATTTTTATGGTTCTTTATTATCTTTTGTTTGATGATTTTATTTCAAGATGTCTTTAAGAAGACAGCCCGGGTACTTACAGAATGTTTCATTTTGCTAAATTACTAGGAAAAAAAAGAATGTTTTGAAGTGTTCAAGAAGAGAACAGAAGTGGTTTTTCTCTAAACTAGAATACTTTAATAGTTCTCAGAGAGTCCTGTTAAGTGCTTCTTTTATTTTTGTAATAACTACTTCTCCTCTTCTTAAACATCTCTTTTCTTCTTTAGTTTCTTGAATCAAAAGAAGGCCGATTTTCGTAGAAGCCTTATTGATGTACAACAAAGATTCAAGCTAAAGAGATTCTGCCAAGTTTCTTTCACAATTTGATAGAGGTGTGGGGCGTTTTCCACACTAACTAAACATATAGTCTAATCATCATTCCATTCAATTAATTTATGAATACTGTATAGTCCTTAAATTTACTCTCTTAAGTAAACTAATATAATAAAGAAACTGGATTATAAATTTTTTATATTTTTAATGATCGCAAAAAACAAGGATTCCTTATTTTTAGAGGGTCAGAAATAATGGCAACATAATAATTTAATGGTAATAAATTTAGCCTACATAAGAAATAAATCAAATATAAATTTCTTAAAGTTAAAATGCTAATATAGAAAATTCGAGCCCTCAAAGTAAGTTTAAAGTAAATAAAGCTATAATGATCTATTAAAATGAGTATTTTATATTAAGAACATTTTACTTTGTCAAAATTCAGTAATATTATACTTCATTTGTGTAACTTAGAAAAACTTATTGCTCTGAAAAATAACCTGAAAAACAGCTGTTTTTATCAAAATAGTATAAACTTGTTTAAAAAGGAATTAAAATTTCATTTATATTACAGCTGGTGGTGTAAAGAAATTTTTACTCAAAAACAGTCTTCTAAAATTGTGAAGTGATTTAAATAAGCTTCTGTGTGATTTTACAATATTTTATAATATATATATATATATATATATATATTTTTACAGGAAATGAGGATGTATAGACCTTGAGAAATTGGTACCCAGAGCAGCCACCTCTGGCTGCAATAACAGAATTTATCCGCCTAGGCATGCAGTCAGACAGAGATTGTATGGCATGTACGGGGATCTTAGTCCATGCAGCTTCAACACTATGCCACAGTTCATCGACAGTAGTCGATGGTGAGTGATGGCGTGCCAATCGCTTTGCAACCATTGACCACACATTCCCAATTGGTGACAGATCAGGAGAACGTGCTGGCCAGGGTAACAGTCGAACCTGTTCTGTATCAAGGAAGTTCAGAACAGTACGGGCAACATGCAATCGTGCATTATCCTGTTGAAAAAAAATCATTAGGGAGGCCTCGAAGATAGTGCAGAGCCACGGGCCTTAACACATCGGAAATGTAACGGTTGCAGTTCAAAGTGCCGGTAATGCGAACAAGAAGTGATCGAGACGTGTATCCAATGGCACCCCATACCATCAATCCAGCAGATGGGCCAGTATGGCGATGTCCAATACAAGCTGGCAATGCGCGTTCTCCACGATGCCTCCAAATACGGACGGATGCGACCATCATGGTCCTGTATACAGAACCGAGATTCATCTGTAAAGATGACATGATGCCATTCCCGCGTCCAGGTTCGTCGCTGATCACAGCATTGAAGGCGGTCCTGTCTGTGACGCAGCGTCAATGGTAGCCGAATCCATGGTCGCCGTGTAGACAATCCCTGCTGCGGCAAACGTCGTCGAACTGTTCGAGCAGAAACTTGTTGCCTTGCAAATGACTCCATTTCTCGACAAAGGGCTCGTGACGTGGCTGTTCGATTCCTTGTGACCATGCGGATAAGATATCTGTCTTCTCTGCTGTTAGTGATGGGGGGTCGCTGGGATCCTGGATGACGTTCCGTATGATTGTCCTGAACCCATCGATTCCATATTCTGCTAACAGTCATGGGATCTCGACCGACGCGAGCAGCAATATTGCGGTACGATAAACCGCAATCCCGGTAGGCTATAATCCTTCCTCGATCAAAGTCAGACGCGTGCTGATAGGCATTTCTTCTTCTTACACGAGGCATTACTGCAACTTTCTTTGCCGAAAAGAACGTTTAAACGGAAATTGAGTATGAGAAAACTGCTGTCAAATCTCTAGTTTTGTACACATTGTAGATGTCGCTACTGTCGCCTGCTTTGTATGAATGCGCTGAAAATCTAATCATTTGCATATCACAGCAAGTTCTACCTGTCATGCAAATTTCACGTGTGTGGTGTGCCGCTTTTCTGGTGTATTTTAATGGCCAGTAAAATACACCAGATAAATAATATATTCATTTATTTAAATATCTTAAATGCATAAAAATGATTAGAAATTTAAAAATAATCTTTTATAATGATATATTTCGTTAAAAAATAGAGTACAAATAGAGAAATTCAGTTTTATTTTAACACAAAGCAGATCATAGTTAAAACAGCTGAATATTATTTTAAAAAATTTTAACTCCTGATATATTTTAATTTTTAGATGAACTTGCCATTGATTGTATACTAGTCTCCAATTTTACAAAAAAGAAAATACAGGAAATTTTCTATTTACCCATACCGATTGACCTTCAGAAATGCAACAGTTATTTTTCAGTGATCAATAAGGGCAAGTATTGAACTTGGAAGTTTACACTTTGAAGAATGTTGCCACACCAATAATCGCTTTGCACCCTACTTACAAATCTGCCTATGTAATGTTTTTGTATTGTATGAAATAAAAAATAAAATGCTTACATATTATAGTGGCATCGGAATTGAAAATATCACGCCATAATATAATAATGATGATAATTATTGAAAAATAATTCTTGCTGCAGGATAGCATTTTGAGAAAAGTTTTTTACTAATAAAAACTATAGATGACAGAAAAAAATAACTGAGAAGTGGATTTTAGAAAAAATATTTTATAAAACAATCAATTACATTTTTTCTTGAATTTGTGTTATATAACATTGTTCTTCTAGGAAACTGCATCCTGAAATTAATGTTTGGGATACAGAAAAATGGAGCAAAATACACTCATCATAAACTACACCAACTGATGGTTAAACTTTGACAAATGAACTCCAAGCTGTCTACGTTATTATATATTGCTCCTCACAAAATTGATACCGTTAGAAAACTTCGGAGAAATTGCTGCTAATAATAGTCATGGTAGAGCTGCAATTACTGAAACTGGAATTTCTTCTATTCTTACAAGTTGTGATGCAGTAGTCATTTGCTTTTCTGTAAACAACATAGACATTAATTGAAAAACTGCAGTTTAGTAAATAACCAACGCTTTTTATAAGCATTTTAAATTAAAAATATTGGAAATTTTTTATATACCCCGTCGTTTCTTTTTATATTTTGTAACTGTTTTTTTCGTAAATGAAATATTCATGTAGGGTGCGCTAGACATAGATAAGAAAATGTTTCATTTAGTCTTACCAGAAATGTTATGGATTCCTTGTTTGATTTGAAGATCATTATGTTGAGAAGGCTTATATGCATGGTAAATATTTCGGGAATCTAATTTTCTGTAATTGGGGAATGCTAGCGCAGGTGTCGATGTCATCATTAGACTTTGATTCCAAATTATTAAGCTGTGAAAAGTGGATTTTGTCAGCAAAAATAGCCAATCTGATATGAAAATAAAAGTTGTGTGACACCTCTCGTATAATAATTCATCATGCAAAATTCTGATATTTTTTGGCGACAAATGTTGCCAAGATTATGTAATTGTGACGTAATCAATTCTTTCTTGAAGAAAGCTTACGCATCTAAATAAGAAATAACCTGATAAATAAAACGGTAAATATATATATTTTTTTAAATATTAGGACTTTTTAAAAAGACATAAGAACATTAATTTCCTAAATTTAAATACAAATAAGGAAAATTTTGGAACAATAATTTCCAAAATGTAAATATGAATTCTATTGTAAACATCGGAACATTCGCAAAAAATATAAGTTATAACTTAATTTAAATTTTAATAATTTTAAAAATGAAAACAGAGAAATAGCATTTTTTCAAATGTATATAAATACAAATTATAAAATAATTATTAAATAAAGAATTAATTAAAAAAAATTTATCTCAATAATATAAATAATAACGATACCATATATAAAATAAAGGCCGACCGATTGGCTGAGTGGTTAGCGTTCCTGAGTCCTGAGCTGTTGGTCCCGGGTTCGAATCTCAGTTCGGGTATGGATGTTTCTTTCCTTCTCTGTCCTTTTTTTTCTGTGTTGTTGTATGAATGTGGCCTACCCTATAAACGGGTTTGTGGTGGTATGGCGCGGGCAACGCTACTCGCCTCCGTGACTTGGTTCACAGATGCCCGCTGGGTAACGATAAATGAGTAGCAGTTTCTGGCCTTGTTGTGGCAGAGGGTTTAACCCTCTTGTGCCCGCCATTGAAAAAAATGTATAAAATAAAGAAATGATATGCTGACACAATTTTAAACAATTATTTAAAATAATGTAAAATAAAAATACAATCTGGAATTTTTTTTTAAGTATGTGCAAAATGTCAAGAAATTTGTAGATCACACTAAAAAAATTCAGAATAAAATCCAAAAATGGAATAAAATGTTCTAAATTTTCTCATGATGATCTAATTACTAAGGTTTCTAGAACAGAATTTCATCCATAATTCTTATTTATGCTGCATCTCTATAACGTAATATTGAACTAGGTTTCCAGATAAATAAGGAAATCACCAAAAAAAATCACCAAATTCGAAATTTCTCATGACGGGTTATACGGTAGTTGTGCCGCTAAGTTTTCCAAATTTAAAGTTTGAATATTTTAACCACTTTTCATATACACATTAAATTTATGATGATCAACAATTCATCATAAGACACTTGATGTCACAATTTTTCGTCATTTTGAGCCAAAGTAGAGATACTTTGAGAATATTTTCTTCTCTTTCTCTCCATATTCTTTCATCAAACAAATAGGAAAAAAAATCATACAAATTAAACTGAGTACAAACAATGTTCGTAGATTACTTAAAATTATGTTTGTGCTCAATTGACGCAGCTGAAAACCATGTACTATCTTCTAGGAACATTTCCTTTTTGGACCTTGAGCCAGAAAACCCAACCAACTTCTATCTCCTAATTTTGAACTAAGTTGAATTGACGAGATGTTAACCACCTCTGAACACCACGTCGATGGATTGACATTGCATCCTATGTATATTTTAATGTGCGTGTCACGGCCAGTGTGACACTTTACCCTGGGATCAAGTATCGAACTCATGGCGTTTGCAATACTTTCTCCACAAGATTTCCGCTTCTAAATTTAAATTATAGATATCTTATCAATGTAGGTTTTTTTTGAGTTCGGTGGAATTCGTAGTTTCGATCATGATAATCAAGTTTTAATCATAAAATTTGATCCAATTATTTAATATTAATTTATAAAGTTTCTAAGGAGACTGGCGTGAAATTTATACATGAAAATTATTTCAACTTTAAATTTTAGAACCATTAAAATAGAAATTACTTCGATATAATTTAATACAGGAAAAAATATTCTTACATATAATAATAAATTAAATATTTTTTTTGCTTTATTCAAGAATTTTATTATTTAAACTAGATTTGTAGAAACACTTTTTTTCACAATTTTAATAAATGTAGTTATAAAATTGGAAGTAATTACTCGTTTACAAATGGTTTCATTAAAATGATGGTTGCACTATTAATAATCTATTTGAACGTATTTGACCATCAGAATTTATAATATTACTTTACATGATTGAAATTTAACAATTTGTTCTCTAATAATTTGATCCTTTGAAATTCTAATCGCAAAACCGTACGTTTCCAAAAGAGGTTTTTCTGACCTTGCTTTAATGATTTGACTCATTTAATGATACTGTTTTGAAAATGCATTTTCGGTAAATTATTTTCATCTGAGGAAATATGCATGGATCACAATTTTAAAACGAGGAAAAGAGAGAATCTCATTCATTCATTGTCGTGTGCCAGCAAGGCTGGCAACATGGGGGTGCGCTGCTCCACTTTTCCAACTGAACCCTATTTTGGTGTGGAGTCCGACTTCCTCAATACACACATGCCATAGGGACCCGTTTATAGGGTAAGCAACCATTCACACCTCATTCATACAAGGAAAGGACAAAGACAGGATAGATAGAGAAAGTACATCCATGCCCGAACCTAGATTTGAACCCAGGACCTCCTTATCCGAAGTCAGGCACGCTGACCACTAGACAAGTTGGTCAGCAGAGAATCTCATACCTCCGTTATTGAAGTGAACAGAGTTCCGCAATGGTGTGTATCACGACGTGATCAATTTACAATGAATTTAAATTATCACTAATTACATTGAAATTAAGTACAAACGCTGTGTTCGGAGTTTCGAAATCAATATACACTATGTTTTAAATTATGCAGAAAAACCAACATCGCATAAGTTTCATTTCATTTAATCTAGTCGATTCAAGCCCAGACAAAAAAAAATTAGTTAAATCCACAAAAAATGACTGACTTTTGTATACATAAATGCTGAAATATTATTATAATGCTCGCCTGCCTCTCTGCTAGGAATCTTTTGCAACCTTTTCAGCAGAAGGGTTGGAAGTGATGGCTCTATATCAAATGGGGCACTCAGTGGCTGTCCCCTCTTTTCCCAGGTCTTACTAAGCAGGGGCCAATAATAAGAAAACCCCCACTAGAACAAATGGGGTAGAGGTACCCTCTACTCCTCCTACAATTAGAGATATCATTTTACATGAAGGAGTCAGCGACTACGACATTTTTTACGTGCTCCAGCAGCCATTGTTGAATAACAGGGATCTTTGGTTGGGTCGGGATTCGAACTCATTACCTTTAGATAGCGGAAACAAATAACGAAGCAAGCCACAGCTTTATATATATGATAAATATTTGGCAATAAGTATGCTTCTTTAATTGGTAGTATATAAGTTTGAGTTCTGAAATCTTATTTCCTATTATACACATATAGTTCTTCTTACAACTAATTATCACACTTACTGTTTGTGAATGGGAACATTTAATGTAAAGTGCAACATTTAATATAAAAAATAATGTATTTTACTTCAGTCAAAATATTTTCTGCTATTTGAAAAAATGCAAGTAAGAAATGCAAAGATGAATACAGTTTTCTTCGAATATGTTTTTGCATATAATTTACAAAAAATAATATTCCATAGACTCTGATAAACTCCTATTTGAAATGAACGCTAAGACGTCCCAAATTTACAGTTTTCTACCATTATCTGTATTCCCTTTATTAAACGTCCCTCTGAAGAGGACAGCTGCAAAGTTTCACACAGCATTTTTCTTAGCACTCTTGGAAAAAATTATTTTTAACTTAAAAGAGCATTTTTTCGATACAAGGTACTCATATTTTTGTGAAAAAATATAGCTTAAGAATTTTTTCTGCAAAAAAATCTTAATTGCCTCATGTTTTTTTATACGTAAATTTGACTGAGTTAATTTAATAATTTCAATATAATATTTATGTAAATACTTTAAGTTTTCACTATCTGAATGATGAGCTGACATTAAATATAAAAAATCGTATATATATATATATATATATATATATTAGGTTGGTGCGTATGAAATGTCGGATTCTCTTTACATGCGGACGTTTTCCTCCCTGTTTTCGTTATACTTTTGTATTTGGCATAACCTCATTCATACTCGTAATGTCCATTGCCAGAGACTCATTTCAGCAAAATAGGTTTTCTCGAAGGTCTTCCCTTTTTTTATTTCTTTTGAGTTTATTGCCGATATGAATTCTGCCGACATTCGCGTCATTTTCTTATATGAGTACAAACTTGGTAATAGTGCTGCAAAAGCTGCACGCAACATAAACCAAGCGTTTGGGGAGAATACGGTTAACGATCGGAAAGTGCAGCGTTGGTTCGAAAAATTTCGGACTGGCGATTTTTCACTGCAAAATGAGCCGCGCGGAAGACCCAAAACGTCTGTGAAGAATGATGACCTGAAGGCTCTAGTGGAAGCGGATCCAGCCGTATCCACGAGGGAACTTGCAATCAGGATGAAAGTTGACCATACAACGATATTGAGACACCTTTCTGAGATTGGCAAGGTTAAGAAGATGGACAAGTGGGTACCGCACGCACTGACAGAGCGAAATAAGCTGGATCGGTTAAACGTATGTTCATCATTGCAGCATCCACCATATTCACCGGATCTCTCGCCGACCGATTTTCATTTTTTCAAGCATTTAGGGCTGTTTTTAAGGGGCAAACACTATGAAAATGAAGACAGTCTAAAAACTCGATATCAGAGTTTATTAATTCTAAAGACCAAAATTTTTTTAAGACAGGCATCTACGCTTTAAAATCTCGTTGGGAGAAGTGTATTGAAGCGAATGGAGCATACTTTGATTGAATAAACAGCTTTTGAAGAAAGATATGCAGTTTTATACAATCACTTAAGAATCCGACATTTCATACGCACCAACCTAATATATATATATATATATATATATATATATATATATATATATATATATATATATATATATATATATATATATTACGTATTTTCATTGTTATGTCAAATGTGAAAATAGAAAGTAAAGCAATAAATATTTTGAGTGATGTCTATATGTGAAAAATTTTAATGTTTATAATATGCACAATGTTTTGAAAAAGTGTTTGATCTAAATTTTTTCTCACTTTATAACACATCATTCTAAATGTGGTGCCAAAGGTTTGAACTTTACTATTAAGAAGTTATGTTTTTATTAAAAAATTTCATCTGTGTGATATTTGAAAGTTTAAGCTGTGCTTTTATATTATATTTTTATTTAACTATAATGTACTATTAATTTATTAACTTTTTTGGTAACATCTTAGTTTTAATATATTTTTGACACATATGCTTTTGAGTTAATAAATTTTTAAAACGCTTGATTTTCTTTTGTTTTTAATAAGTTATCTGATTATGAATATTACCTTTTTTAGAATTATTCTAAATGTATAAAAATAGAGGAATATTATGTACTTGAAATAGCATAATCTATTCGAAATATATATATAAGCAATATGTAAAACAAACTATATCATAAGATAAAAAAGAAATAATTATTTTAAAAAGTTGAATTTTTTTTAAGTAATGCAAATTGTTACTTTCATGTAAATACATATTTGTGTCAGAAATGCATGTTTTATTAAAATCCGGTTTTTATATTTTGAAAACTTTTTACCTTAATTATAAAAACAAAATGAAAAATTCAGATGTATCTATATCTTTTTAAGAAAATTGATATATTTTTTAAATGAAAACTCTTTAAATGGAAATAGAAGAGATATTTCACACACACAATTTACGAGTATGTTTAATACTCTTAATATCGTAATCAGAAAGACATAAAAAAGTACTTGAAATTCTATAATAATTTTAAAATTAATAAATGCGCTAACAAAAAAAATATATATTTTATGATAATGTAAATTTCAAGATGTGCAAACAAAGAAGAATTAGAATAATTAACAATGGCGAGGAGAACACATTAGATTTAAAACTATTTCAATACGTGGATTTCAGTGAATATATTTACTAAAAATAAAACTATAATATAGAAGTTAATGTAAAATTTTATTATATATTAATTTTACTTAATAATTATAGTATCTACTATGAAGCTTTAAAAGTATAATTGAAATTGTGTCGTTAATATAATAAACTTTCATATTTATGTATTAATGAAATATATCACCAAAAGTGGGATATATGTCAAATAATGATATTTCAAGGTATCATATATTAATGATCTTTTTTTTAATATTTTTATATTCGTTTTTGTGATATTCACTTCAAATTACTTAAAATAATAGTATTGAAGTAATACTACAAAACTAATTTTATTTAATAATATTCACACACCTTTATTTTATATAATAAATAATATAAATAATTTCATTCTTTCATTCAATCATTCCCTTTTGCCACAAAAATTCTATAGGAGTTTTAATATTGATATGAAATAAAGTGTCTTCCCCATCGTCAAATTAAGTCCCAAATTTATCGATCTCATGTATAAAAAAACAACTTCAAATTTATGATATTAAAATGATATTTTCTCTCTCTCTCTCTTCCTCAGAATAATAAAATCAAAATTTTCTATTAATCGAATCAAACATTAGAAATTGATAAATTACAGAGAATCAAAGGCTTATGGGACATTTAGCATAAAATAATTTGATATATTTGTTTTTAACAGTTATTTTAATCAAATTAATCACTTGTCAACTCAGTTGTAAAAAACGCTTTAAAAACATCTAATTAAATAAAACAAAACATTCTTCGAATCATAAACTGACACATATTTAGTTTATTAAAACTAAGTGTTACTTTTATCTATTCTTACTTAACTCATCGCCATCTGAATTGTTACAGTACGGAAAACTTAAAGACTCTACCCATATCAATATCACGCTAAAATGAAGTTTTAGCATTTTCTTTCAGCATATTAGTCGCCAAATGTAGCATGATGAAAATGGTGAAGTATTTTTTATCTTTATAGCTTTGTTATGTACTATTTTTTGCTGTATCAGAAATATTCATTTTTTACTCCTTTTTTAATATTTCTTATTCGAAGCATTTATGGACTAAGTGTTGATAAGTATATTAATCATATCCAAAAAATGATTTTTATGAAAACTTGTAAAATAATTTTATTCTAATGTAAAGTAATTGTAATTATATATTTTTTTCCAATGGCGGGCACTAGAGGGTTTGAACCCCATGCCACAACAAGGCCAGAGACTGCTACTCATTTGTCGTTACCCAGCGGGCACCTGTGAACCAAGTCACGGAGCCGAGTAGCGTTCCCCGCGCCATATTACCACAAACCCGTTTATCGGGTGGGCCACATTCATACAACATCACAGAAGAAAGGACAGAGAAACACAGAGAAGGAAAGAAACATCCATGCCCGAACCGGGATTCAAACCCGGGATCAACAGCTCAGGAGTCAGGAACGCTAACCACTCAGCCAATCGGTCGGCATTGTAATTATATTAATACGCAAATTAGTCTCTTTAACAAATAAAAGATAGTGAATAAAAACATTTTCAAATATTTTACAGAGTAAGGTGTTATTGATAGTTATTAATTATTATAATTGATTGTTATTTTTTGGAGACTTGTTGAGAATAAACAGCGTAGTATTGATGTAGTGAAGTGGATATCTTTAAAAGCTGCTCTTCAGGGAGAAAACTTTCAAGCTCCCACCTTAGACACGCCATGCTCGAGTGATAGGACAGCTTCCTTCAAAGCGTAAAGTCGCAGGTTCGATTCCGGTTACTGTTGAAGAACGGAAGATGGATGATTCGATTCTGTTTACTCTATGTGAGTCTTTCGAGCTAGGTAATTGGGAGTGATCCGGGATACCCCCGTGAATATAGCGCACTAATTATGAAAAATGCTTCTGGATTACGTGGTAAATGCTAAAATTTCTTACAAGGTTTTCGCGGCAGTTAAGTATCAAACTTCCAACTTAATAGATATGCTTAAATGCATTAAGAATTTCATCATCCAAAAATGGCTGGAATCGAACATGGAGTCTTCCGCACTGAAGAATTGAGACCATACAAGTTTTATCAGACTTTATATTGACAACTGGACCTCGATAAACTGAGAAGCTTGGTTTTATAAATTATCCTCACTTGTGCCAATTATGGATTGTTTTACATTTCCTGAAAGATATTTTAAAATCGCCAAACTCATAAGATGAGGTTTTCAACTCTGTCAAAGAATGTCCACCTCAAAAAAAGTTCTCAATAACATTCATTTGAATTGACTCATAAACTACGTATGCTTGCTTATACGTGATTATGAGCTATATTTGCAATAAATTATTTGAAGCAACAATTTGTAAAGTCCAGTAGCTAAAATCTGTCATACGGCTTTTGCTGTTCATAAATATTTTTCTTTTTTGGAACAACATTCGAATAGGTACTGAACTGTATTCATAAGTCGTAAAAACATAAAAAACTCTCAAGAGCATTCCTTGACCTAAAACTGTAAATCAACAATCAACTCCTGCTGTTCGACGCCGAGCTGGCAGCTGAATGGTTATCGCTCTTGCCTTCGGCTCAACAGTTCGTTGGCTCGAGTCCCACCTTGGGGATGGATGTTTGTAGTGGTTCGGAATCCACTTTAAACCGTAGGTACCGGTCTAATTAGCCCTTGTGGGCAAAAAATGACCGTTGAGAGACAAACAAACCAAACCTGCTGTTCGACAACTGCTGGAATTGAACCAATGACCTCCTGCTTCACAGAAGCACAGTAAAGCACAGTATGATTTTCAATAATATCATAAATATTGTTGTTATAAATATCTCAAATAAAGAGTTCGGTTCAATTGTCTTCAGTAAAATGTTATCTAAGGTCTTTATTAGTAAAAAAGTTCCCAACGCATGACAGCTCTATTGCTATTACAAAGATTTTCAAAAATAATGTTCGATGTAATTTATTCGCATGCTATCACTCAAGAATTATGAGGCATGTATATTATTTTCTGTGAAATGTAAGAGGAATATATCGATTTTCAGGATTTAATTTCCCATCTGGAAACCGTACATCCCTTATTTCCATTTTCGTCAAAATATTATTTCCTCTAAATGTCCCTTAACTATTATAACCAGGAACTATTTTCCGTTTAAGTAGTGTAGACTTTCGACACAATATTATGCCCAAGTCATTTTATTTAAAACTATTCAGAAACTATTGACAATGGATTACAAAAGCAACGACTTAACTATAACCGTGGATGAATAAAAATATAAATGATGCAGTTTGATTTGAATCGAAACAGTCGCATACAAACGTTGTTTTGATTTCCAGACTGATCTATTTGAAACATTGTAATCGTGATTATTGGATGCGTTCTTCAATGTAAATTGTGTCTGAAAATATAAAATAAAAGAAAATATTAGTTTGTGAGCAGTTGAGGTTAGACCCAAATTAATTATGAAAAGTGATTTTTTTCTTTCTTGCGTTATACTGGGATAGAATCTTCTTGGCTTCAAAGAGATATTTATGTTCACTTTTTTTCGCAAATGTAGCCTTACAAAGTTGTACAATTTGTGAAAAAATTTCTGATGAATTTTTAATAAAAATTACGTATCATAAATGCACAAAATTATGTCTATTGCAAACAGGAGAACATCAAATGATGTTACGTTACTGTGTTTAATTAATAGGTCAAGTTCAAGTTAAACAGTTATACTGGGCAAGAGAGAACTAAAAGACAGATCAGATGTCAAACTCGTCAAATGATAGTACTTCAAAAACAAGAAGAAGTTGACTAGCACTATCATTCGGCTGAAATAGTCAGCTGGAGACGTATCAAACGATTAAACCTAATGTAGTTATCTTTTGCCAGCCAGGCTGGCAATATGGAGTGTGCTGCTCCACTTTTCCAACTGAAACCTATTTTGGTGTGGAGTCCGACGTCCCCAGTACACACATGCCATAGGGACCCGATTCAAACCATTTACAACTCATTCATACAGGGAAAGGACAAAGAAATGAGAGATATATAAAGAAATTACACCCATGCTCAAACCGGGATTCGAAACCAGGACTTCCCTATTCGCAGTCAGGCATGCTACCACAAGACAGGGTGGGTGGCATTAATCCTAATCAAACTTTAATATCTCATAGAAGACAGACAATATAATTCTGTAAGAGATTAAGGGCCGACTAACTTGTTGAAAAGCCTTTCAGTTTAATACCCAATCCACCTCCAGTGGGTACCCTCGCATGTTGGTCTGCCTGGGAATGAAGTAGCCGACGACCTTGCAAAGGCTGCCGCCAGTAATCCTTTGAACCTGGAAGATCACATGGCACTAGCACCATCAGAGATCTCTTATAATACTAAACAACTTATTTCTAAAATCTGGGCTGACCCTCCTGCTCACCCTTGGTACTTCCAAAGACATCCTGGAGCCGCCACAACATTTAAGGGCTCCAGAGTACATCAGACGACACTGTCTCGACTTTCTACTGGCCACTTGAAGTGATGATCTTTGAGGATGGTGAAAGAAAATACCCATCATGCCCCAAGTGCGACAATGCTCCGTTTTGTCCGCAACACATCTTGAAGTGCTTGGGGTTTTCTCGTGAGGAGGCTGTGAAAAGTCCACATAGGCTTTTGGACTTTTTGGCTATGTTCTCATGGATGGGTATTAGTCTCATCACCAGCACTATTCAATTGGCAACGCAATCTAGCCAGTGTACTAAGCAGTTCACACTATTTCAGTACACAAGAAATAGCTCTCTTTCTAACCCTTGGAAGCCTTTATGTACAGCATCCGAAGCGCTTTCAGACTTTTCCAGAACATGCACCGTTCCAGAAATATCCGGAAAGTCGCCAAAAGTCACCAACTTGGTGATAAATCTGGTAATGTATCACTAAATTTGTATATATATAACAATTGGCGATATATCCACAAATATAAAATTAAGTTGCCAGAAATGGTGCCAATTTGTGGCTATCTCGCAAATTCGGCAAATTTTACATAAAACCCGTGTATTTCTAAAGTATAACTCAGCCAATGGACGCTACTAGAGAGTGTTATAAGAATTCATTCAATTAAGCTATTTACACACAAAACTAATTGGGAATTTTATATTCTAAAATGCAATGTAAGAATAAATTACAACATCTGAATAAAAATATACTCAAAATTTTTAGAATTTGCAAAAATATATAAGCCGATGATGTATACGTCGCATAGGAGTTAAATAGTAATTTATTTAAATATAATTTGTGAGAAAAATAATACCTAATTATTTCAGACGATAGAAAAATTTTAATGCTTCGCTGAATTTTATCTAATGATTTAATATATATAAGATAAAAGAAAAATTCTTTGCTGTGCGGGTCCGGTTTTGAAAGATGTCATATTCATGACCAACACGTGACAAGTTCAATACCTGACGTAATAGAATATCTACCGCGTTCATTAATGCCTATTACGTCGAGCTCCTGCCTATTTCGCATTAAATATATCGTGGTAGCAACGTCCTTCCGTTGGTTTGGCTAACAAGGTGCCGGCTCAGGTGTCAACCTCGACAATTGACCTCGTGGTTCAATATTACGAGACGATTAGCCGTTATTTAGTAGCATTATAGCGAGCAGAAATAGAGAGCCTCGAAAACGTATAACGAATATGTGTATCGTTCACTACAAAAATATCTACTGTAAGAAAAGTAGCGAAAATTAGTATTCTTTATTTGGTTACGGAAAAAATACCATTTTAAATTTTATTATGAAATATCAATATCAAATATTGACAGATATATATATATATATATATATATATATATATATATATATATATATATATATATATATATATATATATATATATTATATATATATATATATATATATATTCCTCGTTGGGGGTACATAAGAACTGCCCAAAGAAGTGTTCCTGTACGATAACGTCGTACTTTGTTTTTCGTATTTTTCTCGTAAACTATGGATCGTACAGGAACGCTTCTTTGGGCACTTTTTATGTACCCCCAACGAGAAATCTAGCTGTGTAGAGTTTATGCGGTCGTTTTGGGACACCCTGTATATATATATATATATATATATATATATATATATATATATATATATATATATATATATATATATATATATATATATATATATATAAACCAAAGAAAACCTAACGATGGATTAAAGTTTCTATCTAGGGCCAAAAATGTACTAAAGAGAGTATATTAACAAAGACATGCCAAGCTCGTTATGCCTTTTGGCCATGTGAACTTAAGTCAATTGGGAGCTTCTTTCGTTTTAATCAGAGCACCATGAAGGTGAAAGTACGACTTTGCTCTACACACATGCCATAGGTACCCGTTTATAGGGTAGGCAACCATTCACACTTCATTCATACATTGAAAGGATAAAGACATGATAGATAGAGAGAGAAAGTGCATCCATGTCCAAACCGGGATTCGAACCTAGGATCTTCTTATCCGCAGTCAGGCACGTTGACCACTAGACAAGTTGGGCGGCAACAAAAATGCAGTATGTATAAGCATCTATATTATAAAATTTATCTATTAACTGCATTTTAACCAATCAACATTAGTTTAAAACGCACTTAGGTGTAACAGCTATATTTAGAAAATGAACGATATTTTTTATTTTTTTAGTTCTGTTTAAAATTTTGTTTTGCGAAATGTGGCCTCACATATTGGTCACTTGAAAACAAATCGAATGAGGTTTAAAATGCTTGAAATTATTTTGCTTTAGCTAAGATTAAACATACATTGAAGTCCAGACTCCTTTTTACCACACTTTAATGCAAATTCTGCCAGTGTCGTATTGGGGAAATCAAAAACACGTTTCGTACAGTAGGGAAAATGGAATATTTTCTTAAGTATAAATGCTATTTTTTTTAAAGAAAAATACATGGTGAAATATGAGATGCTTAATACCGTATATAAATTTCCTCGTCTTCAAATAATTACACATAGAGGACAATTTTAAAAGTTAAAGGAACTACAAGTATTCCATCTTGAAGCTATCAAAATTCCGTAATAGTATGCAGCGTGGGATAAGTAACTTTACAGTATTTTCACAAATCAATGATAAAATTACAAGTTAAATTATAAATTCTATTCAAATGCAACATATGCTATAAAAAATGCTAAATATTATAAAGTTACAAATATCACAACCAAGTTATACATTAATGAGAAAATAACATCATAATATAAATTTCTAAAATAAAGATTTCATTTGCATATTGACTAAATAAGAAGATTTAGAAAATCGCAAAATAATATAACTGATTGCTTCTAAAAATTAACCATTACAAATTAATTTTCAAATTTAATAAAATCATTTTAATTAAAAAAGTCAAAAGTATTTAGTAATTTGCAAGACTATTTATATTTTATAATAAAAAAGCACATGATTTCTATCTTTATACACTTTTTTTATTTTGCTGTTATGATATTTTATAATGATTATAAAAGAAAAGGAATTGAATAAACATTTCTTATCCAAAAGAATACATTTTCTCACTATATTCGCATCGATATCACTTGACAATTTAATATAAAGAACTACAAATTCCTGGTGTATATAGGAGTTGTTCACGCGTCCGAACGTCAGACGGTTCAATACTCGCTTCTTCAAGATAGACATGATTTATATCCGTTATATTTTTTAAGATTTGTTATCTCGCAATTTATTTCCGACTGCTTATTTATAAGCTAAACACACCCAGTATGTTTCTAATTTTAAACAACTGTAAAGTGATGAGGTCAACGTCTGAGCTGGTGCTATCCTTTTTACCCTAAAAAATTTATTACACTTGAAATTGTGTCATGGTTCCATAGCAACAATGACACAATTTTAGGTGTATCCCAGTCTTTATAATTAAGCATGAAAGGTCTTCAGAAAGGTGAACAATTTTTAAAGTCTAATGCAAATATTTTGTTTGCGGGTAACAAGCAGCAAAGTTGTTGTCTTGTATTCT
This sequence comes from Latrodectus hesperus, assembly GCA_037975125.1. Taxonomy (NCBI): domain Eukaryota; kingdom Metazoa; phylum Arthropoda; class Arachnida; order Araneae; family Theridiidae; genus Latrodectus; species Latrodectus hesperus. The sequence continues at coordinate 4,083,179 of CM075860.1, read as the reverse complement.
GCCGCTTCGATTAACTAAATGAAATATTCGAAAATAAATAAAATGACATGTGATAGCGTATACGCAGAAAATTTGAGGTTGCAACAGTTGTACGATAAGTGTGTCGCATCTCATGTAGTGAATTCGATACCTAGATTAGCCGAAGCCATTATAGATCTTAATCATTCATAGGTTCTTAAGTGGCTCCGTGGATGTAGTGTAGTTGTTCCGAGATGCCAGCACAGGTGTCAACTTAGTGCAGCGGTGGTCTAGTTGTTTAGCGCGTCCCTCTGATTATCGGAAGGTAATGAGTCCGAAACTCGGCTTAATCGAAGATTCGTCGTATTCACTAAAAGCGGCTGGGGCATGTTAAATATATAATGGTCGCAATGTCTTCCAAGTGAAATGATACCCTCATGGGTTGTAAGCCAAGTATAGGGATCTTCTACTATAAATTCAAAAAGATTCTACCTGACTGCTTCTATCTAAAAGGTACAGCCCAAATACTGTTATGTACAGGGACACATGTTGGTGAAACAATAACAACAGGTGTCAACTGAGCTACTTAAACTTCGTTTAAAATACCAAAGCTTTTAGTTTCCTTTATGGCTTCTAACAACTGTGACCCATCAGTAGCTGAAAATATAATAAATAAGTATTAATAAGTATGAATAAATAAGAATAATATGCATATACATAATTCGATTCTTTTATAACAAAGTTCGAATCATCTACGTTTCATGAAAATTATTAGAAAAGATTCATAATATTGTCAGATTTTTATTTCAAACTGAGAATATGTAGAAAAGCGCTATCTCATTAATTTCTTTCATTAAAACCACTCAAGTTAAAAAAAGTCATTAAATTTTTTTCTGACATATATTTTTTTTTTGAAGCTAAGCATACAGCTGGATATTTTCTCAATATTTCCTTATTATTTAAAAAAAATAATCGCTTACTTTCAGACCGTAGGTGTTTTAGAGTAATTTTCTGATAAAAATGGAGTCTTCAAATATTTGAGTAGAAATATTTATGGCTTTATTCTTCTCTCTCGTCTGATTTTTTCTTTTAATAATATTTAACTTTGAATTGTTTGTATTAATTTTTATTGATTTCAGCATAAAAGTATTATATATAGCTTTTAATTTTAATAGAAATTTAAAAATTTTGAAGATGTTAGAATAAACTTACATATTTTTTACTCAATAGTACACTCGAACGTATATAAGCAGATATCTTTTTTACATTTTCTTAATCACAAAAAGTCTGTTTCACGTGGGCAGTGTTTGGTTTCTAAGCACATTATTGAAGTAGAAGTTGTAGTATTTTTTTGAAATAGAATTCCTTAAAAAAGTGCAATATTGGTAATTAAATGGTTCAGAAACTAATTTTTCTGTTTAATAAATTGTGGATGCGTCTATTATACTTATAACTTTGGTATTTAAAATTTTAGTTGAAACTTATTTTAATCTTGGGCTTGGAAGACAGTTTACTATCGTGTGAGACGGTAGCCTGGTAGGTTAGGGTGTCGTTCTGAATACCCCAAGGTGGTGAGTTCGAGTCTAGCTTAACCTAAGAATCGTCGTGATATTAAAAAGCTGCTTGGACACGTTTAATAGGTAGTGATGCCAATATCTTACAAGTGAAATGGTACTTCTGTGGGGGACAAGTGAAGTATTGGAGGGGGTTTCTACATGATCCTTTTTTCTAAATTACGAAGACTCCCACTAGGCAAATCTACTATAAAGGGTTATAATGTTAAAAAATAAATTTTCCCATCTTGATTAATTTATACTGAATGAATGAAACTCGTTCATTAACTGAATAAAAATTAGGCCTTGAGATGGCGTTTTCCAAGAAGGTGGCATTTAATAAAATTCTATACATACTAAGAAAAGAGATTCGAATCAATTTTGTCGTAAGTATTCCTTATCTACTATAAAGGGTTATAATGTTAAAAACTAAATTTTCCCATCATGATTAATTTATACTGAATGAATGAAACTCGTTCATTAACTGAATAAAAATTAGGCCTAGAGCTGGCGTTTTCCAAAAAGGTGGCATTTAATAAAATTCTATACATACTAAGAAAAGAGATTCGAATCAATTTTGTCGTAAGTATTCCTTATCTACTATAAAGGGTTATAATGTTAAAAACTAAATTTTCCCATCATGATTAATTTATACTGAATGAATGAAACTCGTTCATTAACTGAATAAAAATTAGGCCTAGAGCTGGCGTTTTCCAAAAAGGTGGCATTTAATAAAATTCTATACATACTAAGAAAAGAGATTCGAATCAATTTTGTCGTAAGTATTCCTTATCACCTTAAAAGTAATTAACGGATTTTATATTTTATAATTCTCCCTGAAACTTGGTCATACTACGCAGTTTCATATACCGTGGCTAACTACAATTCAATTTGGTACACGTGTTTCTAATTATCTAGGTGAATATGAGTATTTTCAGTCTATCTGGTGGATAAACAAGCAAAAGTAGAGAACGCCTATTGACGAGGAGGATGATTCCAGGCAAAGAACGCAAGGGTGCGCTGCATTCTTTCACGAGATGCGGATCCATTACAGGCAGAAATCCGATTTTTTTAACCAGTTTTACATTGAAGCTTTACTCAGGATTCGAATTCAGGCCCCCTCGTTGAGAGACGAGGGTCCACCGCACGACCCTGGTGATATCTAGGTGAATTAATTGTTCTAATAAAATGCTGCACTCCTATTCTGGAAAGTAGAGAAATGCGAGCTATGAAAAGAGCATGCAGTGCAATTATGTATGTTTGTGCAAATCAAAGCAGTTTCTAATATCATATCTTATAATGAAGCATCATTTCTTATCATTCTCTAACATTAACAAAGCATATAAAAAATGAATAGTGTCTCATAAGAATTTGAAACAGGAGTAAAAACTTCCCTGTTTAGTTTAATTTTATACCCTTTGAAGATACCGATAAATCTCAAATATATTTATACTTCTCATATTTTCTTAACGATTTATTTATATTTATAAAAAGGATAGATTCCATCAAATGGGTTAATATGAGCAAAAAAAGAGACATGAATGCCGAACAACTTGTCTAGTGCTCAGCGTGCCTGACTACGGATAAGGAGGTCCTGAGTTCGAATCCCGGTTCGGGCATGAGTGTACTTTCTCTCTCTATCTATCCTGTCTTTGTCCCTTCCTTGTATGAATGAGGTGTGAATGGTTGCCTACCCTATAAACGGGTCCCTATAGCATGTGTGTACTGAGGACGTCGGACTCCACACCAAAATAGGGTTCACTTGGAAAAGTGGAGCAGCGCACCCCATGTTGCCACCCTAGCTGGCACACGACAATGAATGAATGGACATGAATACATTTCCAAGGAAGATAGATCTCATTATTAAGTAAAAGAATTGGCGACCAAATAATTTGTGCATTTTGGTCAACAGTTTACCATTTTGTTTATCATCACGGACATAGGTGTTTGAAGTTGCTTGGCTTCCACACTTTAAAATGTCGTCCTTGGATTTACTTATCCCTCGTGCGTAAAAAAGGACTAATGAAGGACAAACTAAACTAAAATGAAGCTAATTCATAATAGGGCTCGATATGTAAGCAAATGTATGTACATAACACTTCTAAAAATGTCAGATTCAACAAAAATGTTCGACATGTTAACATGATTATATTTTTAAGAATGGTAGACCTCATTAAATATCTCAGTTTGAGCAAAATAAATGACATGCTGTGTTTTGAAAAGCTCAGACAAATCTTTTCGGGTTAGTTACCACTAAACTCATTAGAGTTAACCATGCCCATTAAGAAAATAAAGTTTGTGTTAATAGACAATAAAAAAAGGAAAACTGTCTGTGATTCGAATATCTATTTAGCTAGAAATTTAATATAGTTTGTAAAATGTTACCAAAATCCAAAGAAAAACTTGAACTTACACAAGCCTACCAATTAATAAAATATTAATACTGCAATTTTAAAAAAATAATCATTAATTGTACTTCAAATAATATTTCTTTCTTTCATATTTGTTATTTAAAAGATTTAACACTTTTAAAGGAGAAGTAAATCATTACGTAATTCTGTTTATTTTTGAAAATATTTAACATATTCATATATGGTTTTCTATTTCGAACTCAATTTATGCATTTAATTGTTCGCATTACGGCAATTTTCGAATGCAAATGAACTTTGAGAGTGTCAGGTGTAGACAAACGATCTTATTCAAAGATGAATTTTCATTGCTTAATTCAGTTCGATATGTGCAGATTGCAGATCCATAGAGCTTCGACCACAAAATTATGGAACAGGGAGAGGCACGTGGTTAAAAGCAAACGATATTTGAACCGAATATACAGAAAACGAGTTAATTGACTCTTTTTTGAAAGCGATTATTCATTTAAATAAGTTTATTTAATTTAAGGAAAACTATAAGAGATTATCTTTTCGTAATATTACAGTTTACTAACACTATATTTTTAATACTAACAACTTTGAAAAATATAGAAAAAAGAAAAAGCTATTTTTAAATTACATGCACCTACACACAGTCTCTTAAAAATTAAAACTAACAAGTAAAAGAAGTGAAATATATTTTTAAATAAAAATTTAATGCATAAGCAAATTTTAAAAGTTAGAAAATTTTTATTGTGATATATGAAAACTTTCAATTTAAGTTTATAAAATATAAAAACAGAAATAGTTTTGATTTTGAAAACAATATTTCAGATCTGTAACAAAAAAATTGTTGTTGTTACTAATGACACTTGGACAAGCTAAGCTCGCTATGCCTTTTGGCTATGCGATTTTAAGTCAATTGGGAGCGTCTTTCGTTAAATCAGAGCACCATGAAGGTGAAAGTATGACTTTGCTCTACACACATGCCATAGGGACCCGTTTATAGGTTTTTATATTTATTGCCAGCCTAGCTGGTACACGACAACAACAGCAACAACATTTAAGATAATTTGATTTGTACAAATTTCATTTCTCATGAAAAAGTCTACATGTAATCAATAATTTACAATTTATATATTAAATAAAATTTTTGTTCTACATTAATTACGTCGCTCATTGCTTATGAATGTATGAACTTCCAAAACTTTTCCCGTTTTTTTATGCGTCATATTAACTTCTTGTTCTTAACGATATAGACATTAAGCGAGTCATATTAGAAGACATCATAACTGTTTTTATCATTAGCGCCTTCCTTCTGACTTAAAGTTTCCCATTTTTTTCTCCTCCTCCTCCTCCTCGAATTATTCCTGGCTCCAGTTTGGCAGGAGAGAAAACCCCCGAATCGCTCACTTTGACAGACAGTTCGAGATATGAAAGAGCAGACACACAGGGAGCGAATGTAGAGGGAGAGAAGATCTTTCCTCGCCGGCCACTCTGATTGGCTGCCGGGACACGTGGTTCGGGTACAGCCACCTCCCGCCCCCGCTTCAATCTTCAAAACCCTCACAGTCTGCGTCTTCTCACTTCGCGAGGAGTTGATTTCGTTCTCCGGAATCTTTTCGGGATACTTTTATGTTCGCGCTCCCATTTCTCCCCCTCTACCCCCAAATCACAAGTTCCGGTTGTACCTTCGGAATAATCATAAACCGGAAATTATCGCATCTGGATATTATTATGGATTTTCAATTTTTTTTTGAGTAAATAGAACAGATTTTTTTAGAATTATCTTTAATAATTATCGTTTGCCGGTTCGTATCGAAAAACAGTTTGATATTGATGGATATTGCTTGAAGTTGATGGAAGAAAGGTTTTTATTGTGAGTGTGTGTGGAACATAAAAAGGAAAAATAATACTGTGATTGAACCTGCTTCTCGTTGTAATATTTGATTTATTTTAATTGCTGTGTGAATACATTTTAAGATATATAATCTATAAATATATATGTAACGAGACAAGTTGGATAATTTTCTGTAGCTTGAACGTATAATATACAAGCATTTGCTTGGTTCTTTTCAGTGTTACTGTCAAGAAAACTTTTTCGTAACAAAGTTTCTGAGGAAATCTAACTAATTTATCTGAAGAAAACTTAAGTTAATGTTCGAAGGCTTAAAAATACTTTTTGGCTCTTGGAGGATTTTGACAAATAGTCTCCTTCTAGTGGAAATAAAAATTATCTTTGACCGCAACCGGATGTTCTTGAATGACGCAGGCTACCTCATGGAACCATAACAGACGAGCCATGTTCGAATTCGGTAGGATCACTAGGTGACGACACCTTGCCCTGGGAGTGTTCCGGAAACTCCGGCGTGCGTTCCAGAAGGAAAAACAACCCACCAACTCTCCCTCTGAGGATAACTACTACTCTCTGGCAGGTGGACATCATGTCAGAGATCTGCATCGATGTGACGGTTGACGGCAACAACGCATCTTACGACCTGGACGCGCGGGCAACGCATGATAACGACATGGACGAGGATGCGGACGACGAAGCGGACAACGATGACCGCGACGGTTACAGTGACTTGGAGGATGATGCCTTCAAGGATGGGATCACGACTCAGCCTCTGGACCTGGAGGGGTCCATTGTGGTGGGTGGGGCGGTCATCCGGCGTGGGTCCTTCTGCAGCTGCAACAGCAGCACCAGCAGAAGTAGTTGTGAAACCTGTGACCACCACCACCACCACCATCATGATCGCTCTGGTAGCTGTACTTCCTCTACCAGGAGCACCAGGGGCTACTCACCAACCAGGGATAGCTTTGAGTCGGTGGAGGTGGATGATAATCTTCAGTATCCAGGTTTCCGTCCTGTCACTTTGTTCTGCTTGTCGCAAACGTCGCACCCTCGTGACTGGTGCCTCAAGCTGGTTACCAACCCATATCCTTTTGTTGTATAACCCAATTTCATTACTTATTGCTTTTACAAGAATTTCAGGTAGGATCTTTCCAATTCTTTTTTTACAATAATTGTTTATTTCCCATTAAATGTTAGTTCTTCTGTGTTTTTCAAGCATTAGTTTTTTTTATATATATTAATGAGTATATATTAATGCATTATTATTATGTTAATATTTTCAAATGGTATAACTTTAAATTCTCGCAATGCATAAATTCTTTATTTGTGAATTAATTTATGTACACCTTTATAATTGCAAAAGTGATTTTTAAGAAGTTTTCTGTCCCTATTGAATTAGCAATTTTATTTCTTAGATAACAATATATTAACAATTTTTCTTTGTAATATATATTCTATATCTTGTGATTATTACTTTCATTATGTATGTATAACTTTTATTGCATATTATATGTTTATATTTTCGTCCTTCACTATAAATAACTTTACGTAAAAATACTTTTACCTTTCTCCATAAAAAAAGGCTGAGTTATTATAAATTTTAATTATTCTAGATCAAAGTTTAATTTATTCTAATGATTCATATTTAAAAGAGAGTAAAATAATATAAATGAAGATGCATGTCCAAAAGTTACAAATAGTTTCATATATATTTCTGGTAAAAATAAAAAAATAATCTACAGATATTAAATACTTTATAGATTCTTACTAGCAAAATTGAAAGCAAATATACTAGAACTAAGCAAGTTAATAAACTTGTTAAAATATTCATGCCTTAGCATTGATGTTACTTTATAGTGGTATATGACATTAACAATCTAATGCTGAATGTGGATTAATATTTTAATCGATTTTTTTTTGGTATATTCTCTTTCCTCAAATCCTATATTAAATACAATCTAGTATTGTACTAGATTAATATTCTAGTATATAGAACTTTTATAAAAAATATCCGTAATAGAGAGAGTTTCTTTTACTTAGTGTTAATAAAAGTGAGATTTAGTTTTAATTATTAATATTTGTGTCAAATATTTAATTTTTGCAATTGTTATATGTTTTGAATCAAATGTATTTAAATAAAAAACTCACTTAACAAAACTGAATTTTATCGTTAGGAAAAATTTCCTGTATATGTTTAAGTATACTTGAAGTTTTCTTACATGTTTAATTGCTAATATAAAAGTTATGGTTATATTTTAATGAAAGTTCTTATTTAAATAATCACATAAATTTTTATTTATATATTAATGATTAATATCTTCCTAATTTTTTAATATATTTACATTGTTGCTTCATTTTTGCAAAAATTTTTGATTTCCTTTTTAACTCTTGAACTGTTTGAGAATTTCTTAAGTTCGAGATAATATTTTTGAAAATGAAATGAATGTTATAAAATGTATGAAATATGATAGATAGCGTCGTTTGTTGCCATCCGACAAATTATCAACATTTTATATGAAAAATAAATATAGTGTTGCTTAGCCAAATTATTTAAAAAAAATAATGAAACTTCCATAATTTTGTATTTTTATAAAGCGATAAAAAGTATAAGAAACAATTAAAAATTAATTCATTAATTTTCAACTATATCTTGTTAAAATTATTCTGTTAATTTTAATTGTTAAACGCTATTAAATTTTATTCCTTAATATTTTTAATTTTTCCTTGTATTTTTATAAACCTTAATGTTCGTATAAAAATCGAGAATTTTTATAAAATCTGAGTAAAATGATAAAAGCAGAGGTGCCCAGCGACACACAAATCCAACTCTAAGAAGAAGAAGAAAGAAGAAGAAAAGGCATTTAAATATTTTTCATTGAATTGAAACATAGATGAGATTAAATATTTAACAATCTGCATATTGTTCCTTTTTTTCTATATTTAATATTTAAAGGGTTAACCTAAAACAGGTTTAATAAATTAAAATTTCAATTATACAGTTTCGTAAATACTTAACAAAATGAAATGTTAACTATCACTCTACAAAAAAAATAGATTTTTATTTTTAATCAATGTAATATTCTCAATGATATTACTATTTATTTATTTAGTATACAATGATCAATTATAAATTAATTCATGCCATGTGAAATAGTATTGCCGTACTATATTAATTCATTAAAAGCGCTCTTAGCACGCGAGCACTCGTTTATATATATATATATATATATGTGTGTGTGTATATAAATATATATATATATATATATATATATATATATATATATATATATATATATATTATAGAATAATTTGCATGTGTTTGTCTATTTTAGAATGATATGATTCCGAATAAGAAAATGTTTTATGATGTGAAAGAATCTTAGTTTAGCGAGTCATTGATATTATTAATGGATGCTTAAGTAAAATAACTTATTTAACAACTTTTAATTGTGTTTAAATAAAATGTTATCTAAAGTTTCAGTTACAGTCTCAGTCAGAGAGAATAAGTTAGCGCGAAAAATGCTTCTGTTTCTGAGTAAGAATTATTATGACCCTATGTTATTTATAGTCTAACAAGACGGGGTAAGAATTTTTTTCTATGCTCCCCATATTTCTTAAAAATTCTCATAAAGTGAATGTTAAAAATAGTTTCTTCCTACAGTTAATATTTGCCATGTTTTTAGAATAAAAAAAAATCATTCTGTGAAAAGTAAATCAGCTTAAATAATGAATATTTGTAAAGGCATAAATTATACCCCATTTTATATTAGATATTAATGAATAAAAACTCGATTTTTCATGAATTATGTCAAAATATTGAATTTTTTATATAGTCTTTAACAAAACGTGTAATTTTTTGATTGAGTTACAATTCCAATGGTGTAATATGTTAATAAATATATATCTTTAATGATTAATATTTATATTAAAATAGGTAAATAAATGTAAACATTTTTAAGTTTTTTGGAAATAAGGTGTAGAATTGTTTTTTTAATAAACCTACTTTTATAAAAAAAGAAGAGAGGATTTACTTGATTTTAATAATGTTTAATTTCGAATGTTAATTTTAGCAGTAGTTAAATATTATCCAAAAATTTCATGTAATTCGAAATGGTTTATTTACTGCTAAGGAACATTATTTTATTCACCGCTTTGAAAATCGGTCTTATTTCTGTTCTTCATAAATTATTGAAAATTTAATGGAACAAAAATATTTAGATTTAATTATTTTAATATATCGGAACATTTACAGTGTCTAAAATTTCAAAATCTCTTAAAAATATATTTCAGAATGTGGTCCTATTATCAACAACACAAACATTTGCCATTTTTATGCAGACCAGCGTTTCATCTAATAATTCGAACCAAATGTTTCGAATGAGGAAAAAATACTCTCACAATAAATTCACTTAAAAATTCGAGGAAATTTATCAACTTTTTTTTTGTGGAGAATTACCCAACTTTAAAAACAACTTTCTGATTCGCGTGCGACCATCCGTTCAGGCATTTTGGTTCTTAGTAACCCTTTGGAGACAAAAATAATGAAAGTTTCTTGTAAGAAGGTGAAATAATTTCCCAGGAAATGGTAGAAGAAAGATGGTGGAAGCAGCTAATGCTCCAAAGAAAACACTGGTCTCCACGGATAGCCTGACTGTCAGATAAAAAAAAATGGCGTTTTCTTCCAATCTTCCCAAGTTGATCATGTCAGGAAATTGCGTTGATGAGAGCCATTGATTGAAATGCCTCAATCACACAGTTTGCGACACAGAGCACTTTCGCCATTTTCTTGGGCGAGAATTTCTTTCCGATTCTTATTTTAGGGCAACTAATGCTCTACGTGATTCTCTGTAAACTTCGCCAATTTAAGACACTTTTTATTTCTGTTAATGATAGAACAATAATATTCTATATCAAAACTACAAAAAAGTTAGTATAAATCTGATGTATAAAACAATTTTTTTAAAGTTTTTTTTACAACGAATAGTTTTTAAGAAAAATTATTGATTTTTTGGACATTTTCAGAAGTAATGTTTCGACATCATGTTCTTGCCGTTTTGATAATCAAACGATACATTACAAAAATTTTTTTATCCACACATTTTATCTTCCAAGTGGGCATTTTTAGATGGTGTATCGTTTTCATGCATTCTAAGGGATTAAATATAGATAAATATCAGGCATACACAGTAGTCAATATTAATCCAGAAGGCAAAAACTTATAATTTAAGGATAGGACAATGTTTCTGAAATAAAGAGTGAAAATTTCCATGATATTGTAAGAACTTGGGATGGATATCGTATTTCAGCTTTCCGGTTTTAGTACCCTGGTAATGCAAGATTTTAACTCCAGATCAATGAAATGTTCTCTTGGGAAACATAAATGTTAAAGAGATATTCTACAAACATCACTACAGCTTTTCTTTGACGAACTTTTTACTGCTTACTTGCTCAATAACAGATGGAATCATATCTATAACACTCCGTGACGAAAAAATTGGTCTTAGAACATTAGAACCTCTATTCACTTTTAAAATTCTTTTGGCATTTCGGCGCGAGAATTTACTATCTCCTGCATGTGTCTAGAAATCAGAGATATAAGTTTAATTCGGGATTCTGTTTTAAAAACACCACGCTTGCATGTGAATGTTAGACGCCGTGACCTTATTTGTTCAAGAGTTTGTAGGTTAGAGCTCTAGCATGAATATTTGCGTATAGTGTAAATTTAATTTAAGCAACCATTTTTATTTTCAAATCAATTTTCATGTGCACAATGATTACAGAACAACAAACTAAATATGTTTGGATTTTCATATCGGAACTATTGGTAATTTATGTTAAATGATAATTTACGATGATAATTCATATCACATCATCATTATAAATGGTAATTATTAACTTAAATCACCATTAAAATTATTATTTACATTACTAATGTAAATAGAAATTTACGTCGTAATTGTATGACATACCAATACAATAGTTATGTGAAAACATTGATTTGGTATGTCATCAAAATAGTATTGTTCAACGATCATATGATAAGAAACCAAACCTGTTTGTTTTATTATGTCTTAATAAATTATAATTTATGTTAAATGGTAAATTATAATGATTATTTATTTCCTAAAAATTATAAATGATAATTACTAATTTAAATCACCAGTGGGGAATGCTACTCACCTTCGTGGCTTAGTTCACAGGTGCGAATAGGGTAACGGTAACCGAGTAGCAGTTTCCGACTTTCTTGTGACGAAGGGTTAGTCACTCATTGACCCCCATTAGTTAAAAATTTAAACCATCATTAAACTTATTATTTATATTTCTAATATGAAGGGTAATTTATGAAAAACGATAATTTATTCCATAATTATAGACATCAATTGCCATTCAATAGCAAATACTAAAAAATGCTTGTATAAGTGATAAATTAATAAATATACTTACATATATAAATGTTTATTTTTTTAAATTATATCTCTATTGAACTTTGTTTCTTTTATTATATAAAATGTTTGATATATTTAAAAGGAAGTCTGTTATTTTCCTATCTTTATTTCATAATCCAAGTTCAACATCAATTATGTTTCTTTTGTAAAGTTTTAGAGATATGTCGTAAATCGACTTAACAAAACTAACATATCATATAGCTAAAATATCTGATTTTCCACTAAGAGCTTGACATGTTTAGAATAAGGTTGATTATTAACTAGAATAATACTTACTTTTAAATGACACATCTAGATCAGTAGATAGTTGCATTTGTGGCGATGAACTCTTCTAATCAATTAAAGATACAACTTTTGGAATGATAAGAAATAAACAAGTTTTGGGAAACGTTCTTGGCTGACTGTACATTTATTTGTTAAAACGATTTTAAAAATGTAATTTCGTTAATCTGCCCCGAAAGCCTCCAAAAATAAAAATTTTTAATGTTGGCGTAAGTAAGGCATTAGTCTTAAGATTCAAAAGAGATTGTTTACAAATATCGGAATTATTAATTTAGAATTCTATTAATTAATGAAACTTTTAAAAATTAAAATCCTCCTTATCGATTTAAATTTTGCTTTTCTTTTTCATTCGTAATTTAAAAAATAACTGAAACAAGTTCAGTATCCCCATACACTGATTTCTCGCCAAATCTGGAAACCTTTGTTTACGTTGTAGTGTTGCCGATTTCAGCTTTTGTTTTTATTGTTATGTTGCCAAATTTAGTTTTTGTTACTATTATTATTTTTTCGTTGCCATATTCCGTTTTTCTCGTGTTTTAAATAATTTGTACGTTATATATGTGCTTTTTTTTAGTGGCAATAGCTTTTTTAGTTTCACTTCGAGAACTTTCCAGAACTTTCTTTGCTAATTGTTCTGCGTTTTAATTGGTAGTCATTTTAATTTCGTTTACTATTGCTGCTGGTATCAGTGGATTTCCCGCTCTTGTGTTTCGTTGTCGCCAGTGTCCAATCATCGTAAATTTTTCTTTTTTACTGTTCCTTTTATATTATTTACTTTTATTTGGTTTAATTTTAATATATATTTTTTATTAAATGATATATTTTATTTCATATATTTCCAACCGTTAAATATTCTTTTTTCCTTATTTCGTTTTCTTAATTTATTATAATCTTTTTATTGTTTTAATTACTTTACTTATTGTTTAAATTTAAAATGTCTCATGTTCAAAATATTGTTGAAAAACATCAACAAATTATTTTAGCTAAAATTAAAGATAATAATGATGGATTATTGCTCAGGATTCCAAATTATTAATTAATTTAGGATTCGACAAATATTAATTAATTTTTTAACGGAAATTGGATTTGGAGAAGATGTAATTATTTTATTTAAATTCTATTGCTTACATGTATTTTTTTATTGTATTCGTGTTTCATTTTTATTTACTTAAAATGTGTACATATTTAAAAAATAAGTTTTTGCATGCTTTTTTTTAATTTTATAAAGTGTATATATTTAGAAAAATATTTTTGCATGCTTTTGTTTGTAAAATTAGATAATTATTTTTACTGAAATGTGACACTGGTAACAAACGAATAAAATGTCGAAATAAATATACCAATCGGCATGCCAGCTTTAACTTCATATCAAATAAGTCCGTTATTTATATTTATTTCCCTTTTTAAATTTTCTGAAATGCTTATATTTCGATCGAACTTCGGGAAATTTCCCGTGTTTATAAACGCGCGCCTAGCTTGGCGACAAAAAAATTCGCTGCGGTCGCCAAGTGTATGGGGATACTGAACTTGTTCCAAATAACTTTAAATATGAATTTGAGACCAAGACTGCTGGGCGTAACCTAAAAATATTCGTAAAAACCCCAGAAGCTCATAAAGATCTTACAAAACCTTTTGATGATAGATGCATAGAGTACATACTGATTAAAAGCAAAAATCAAAAACCCAGGAAATACGTTATTCGGGGCCTCCCCATTACAACTATAATACAGGATATTGAAAATAATTTAAACATCATCGGATTTCAAGTGGCTAAATTTAGCCAAATGAAACACCCCAAATCCAGCAAATCAATGCCACTGTTTTTGGTTACTATATTTTCTGAGGCACAGGTACCGTATAATCCATGATTCCAATTTCTGAATTTTTTTGGCGAAGAAGAAATGTTGCCAAGATGACGTATCGTGACGTGCGCGATGACCTAAATACTAGGGTTACCAAAATAGAATTTTCTGCATAATTCTTATAGGTCTCCATATGTATGACGTAGCAAAAAAAGGTTGCCAGATACATCAGGAAATCAGCCAAAAAATCGCCAATCTCAGAATTTGGCGCATGGATTATACGGCACTTGTGCTTTTCTGAGCCCAAAGAGGCATCTATGAATAGAATAGATAAACTTTGTCATATTTATGGCGTAACTGTGGAACACTACAGAGGATCCAAACCGATGATGCAGTGTTTCAACTGTCAGAGTAGAATCACCCCAATGCTCCAACTGTCAGGGTAATCACCCTGCCAATTATAAATGCTGCCCTAAATTTCCGAAACCAAAGGCATCCAAAGTAATAAAAACTAATATGAAAATAAAAACCAAGCAAAAACTAATATAGTAAAACCTGGACTCTCGTACGCGAGAGCCACCTCCCCCACCCCCACTCAAGATTCAGAACAAACTCCTCTGTTGGCCGCTCCAGAATTACCAGGAGATTTCACAGAACTAATCTTTCTAATGAATGAAATTAAAGCTATTTTTAAAGGTATTCCCCCACCCCAAAATCAAAAAACTAATAAAAGAACTCAAAGAAATTAATTCCCCTATGGACAAGCTATTTAAACTGACTCAATATTTTCAAGACATAGAATAATTTAATTTAACTTATGTAAATATTCCTATTATAGTTATTTATAGTAATTTTCTATTACTATTACCTAATTAAATCAACATTTCATTAAATTATCAATATTTTATTTAAAATTAATACTTTAATTCAAGATTTTCAAACAACTTAAAATTTTAACTAAGCTCCTCCCACTCAAGTATTCAACCAATAATATGCTAGTCAGTCACAGCTGTAGCTCACCAGATCATTTCCAGGTCCAGATGAGGGTGAGGTCCTACGGACCTAGGAACCTCGTGAACTGCTTGCGTAGGCAGCCGAAATTGTGCTTTTCTTTTGTCAGCGTATTAGTGGCTTAAGTCAATGGAAAACAGCTTCTTAAGTCGATGATTTGGTCTTTATGTAAGAAGTCGTTTTATTAACAAAATGAACTCTTCCATAATATTCTCAGGATGAACTTCGCCTTGTTTATTGCCGTTCGAAGAATGCGATTTCAAGGCAGGCAGCAAATTCATCGACAATTCGGATTTACGATGCCGTCTCAATACGATGTGACGTAGATGACGTAGTTATTTGACGTCATTGATATTTTAAAGCGGCACAGATGCCGTATATGACAGGATCCATAATTCTGAATTTTTTTGGCGATGAAGAAATGTTGCCAATATGATGCATTGTGACGTGCGCGATGACTAAATAATAGGGTAGCCAAAATAGAATCTTCTGCGTAATTCTTATAGGTCTTCATATCTGTGATTTAATGAAAACAAGGTCGCCAGATACATAAGAAAATCCGACAAAAAACCACCAACTCAGAATTTAGCATCCTGGATTATGCGCATCTGGGCCTTTAAAGCAATGAAAATTGAACTAACGTGATGTAAGAATGATCTCAACTAGAACGGGTGAAACAACTATTTTATGATTAATAATTGTTTTCAAAATATAAAGCAATTAGTCCCTGGATAACATTGGCTGGTATAAGCAAAAATAAATATTTAAAATGAAATTCAAACACACACACACACATGATGTTAAAATCAATGGTAGCAAATTTTGGCGACTATATGAACATTTTGATTTTATAATTTGCCATTCTCATTAATACAAATAAAAAAGAAACTGCATTCGATATACGAATTGTGATATACGAATTGTTAAATTATTACTTTCGATATATGAATGTATTATTTAAGTCTTTTTTTCTGATTTTTGAATGTAACATTAGATTAAGAATCGCACATTAAACTGCAGAAATTTAAAACGCTTAATTTTAAGAATTTTAGTATAGAGAATTTTCCAATGTTTTAACTTATAGATGACTTTTATTATATTTAAAAAGGAACTTGAAATACACGCATTTTTTTAATAAATAACAATTATGCTAGTTCTTATAATCACCATATATTAATGCTTAAAAATATTTTTTGGAATTTTGAATTGTGATTGTTTTTTTTTTCTGCTATAGAGTCCAGGAATATATTGTTGGTGAAATTAATCATAAATAAAAAAGAGTTTTTCGCAAGTAATTATCCAAAATCTGCATTCAAAATCAAAGTAAAAAAAATGAAAATTTGGTGAAAAAAACTTGTGAAATAAAATATTTTGTAAGAAGAAATAAATTCAATGGAACATACTACGATATGAAAGTATCTGCAAAAAATGTTATACCTTAAAACTGAAATAAACATAAAACCTTAAAATGAAATAAATTTACCATCTTTTAAAATGTAAGACTACAGATTGAATCTCAATTCTTTAAGCTATATGCTTAACATTTCCTAAATTATTAATAAGGAAACCAAAAAAATTGGTAAAAAAAGAAAATTAATTTTAAATAATTATAAATAGTAAAGGGAAATTATATTTCTAGCTTTCTGTTGCGCATGTGATGTGATTTTATAAAATTTTAATATCCGTTCGCTTAAATCCTTTTATTTCAAAATATTTCGCCAAATTTTTGGTCTAATGGTTAGATGTTTGAGGAATGATTATTATTCATTTTGGGCTTATAAAACTTCCAGAACATATTATTTTATCACTTCTCCTTTATCAATGAGCATGTGTGTGTGAGTGTGTACTTATGCGAAATATTCAAAATAATTCCTCAAAGTTTTGGTCTAATTGCCAGAAATTTGAAAAATCATTGCTATTTTTTGTGTGCTTAAAACTTCTTAAACATCAATATCATTGCACCACTTCCTCTTTATAAACCAAAATGTATTTATGCAAACTATTCAAAATAATTCCTCAAGTTTTTGGTCTAATTGCCAGAAATTTGAAAAATCATTGCTATTTTTTGTGTGCTTAAAACTTCTTAAACATCAATATCATTGCACCACTTCCTCTTTATAAACCAAAATGTATTTATGCAAACTATTCAAAATAATTCCTCAAGTGTTTGGTCTAATTGCCAGAAATTTGAAAAATCATTGCTATTTCTTGTGTGCTTAAAACTTCTTAAACATGAATATCATTGCACCACTTCCTCTTTATAAACCAAAATGTATTTATGCAAACTATTCAAAATAATTCCTCAAGTTTTTGGTCTAATTGCCAGAAATTTGAAAAATCATTGCTATTTTTTGTGTGCTTAAAACTTCTTAAACATGAATATCATTGCACCACTTCCTCTTTATAAACCAAAATGTATTTATGCAAACTATTCAAAATAATTCCTCAGGTTTTTGGTCTAATTGCCAGAAATTTGAAAAATCATTGCTATTTTTTGTGTGCTTAAAACTTTTTAAACATGAATATCATTGCACCACTTCCTCTTTATAAACCAAAATGTATTTATGCAAACTATTCAAAATAATTCCTCAAGTTTTTGGTCTAATTGCCAGAAATTTGAAAAATCATTGCTATTTTTGTGTGCTTAAAACTTTTTAAACATGAATATCATTGCACCACTTCCTCTTTATAAACCAAAATGTATTTATGCAAACTATTCAAAATAATTCCTCAGGTTTTTGGTCTAATTGCCAGAAATTTGAAAAATCATTGCTATTTTTTGTGCTCAAAACTTCTTAAATATCAATATCATTGCACCACTTCCTCTTTATAAACCAATATGTATTTATGCAAACTATTCAAAATATTTCACTCAAACCTTTGATCTAATGGCCGATAGTTTGACGATTTATTACAACTTTATAATCACACCAGTGAAATAAAATCCGTTAACAAGAATATTTAACGTGCATATACATCATGAATATATTTAATATTTAATTTAGAAAAGATAAACGCCGAAAACCCTGTATAGTGGTGAGCGAGCCTGACTGCGAATAGGGAGGATTGAATCTCAGTTCGGGCATGGATGTACTTTCTCTCTCTATCTATCCTGTCTTAGTCCTTTCCTTGTATGAATGGGTTGTGGATGGTTGCCTACCCTATAAACGGGTTCCTATGGCATGTCTGTACTGAGGAAATCGTGGACCACTTTTAAAGTCTTACTATTTTCGGTAGACCCCCTGCTGCTGCATTTCTACACTGTATTTACAAAAAACCTAAAAAATAGCACCCAAAATTGGGGGTGTTAAGAAGGAAAAGAAAGTAGCACATTTTCTTCTGTCCTATTTATTAAAATAATACTTGTGGTTATACAAATTTATAAACATTTATTGTTACAAACAATCAACAATGAACTCTTAAATGTGAATCAACAATAAAAGGTAGTCATACTTTTAATGAGACGGCACTTTGCCAGTCTCGACATGTGGTGCACACTTGTACTATTATCTATTGTTCTATTCAATTCTGTGTTTGAACTGAATCTCGAATATTTTTGAGTGCCTACCTAGTGAATGATGCTACCTACCTATGTTGAGAGGTAAATCCAAGTCAAAATGTTTGTTCTTTATTATGTGAAAACCAGAAAATTTTTCGTGGACCCAAATTTACAACTTGTGAGCTTCTGTTTTCTTTTCACATCTATATTGAATCCCGTGTGGTCTCTTATGGACCTGGGACACTTTGGGAACCTATGAACTATGCTGTCCATTGGCCATGTTCTTTTGAGTCATTATAAAAAGCAATTGTTTACCTTAAAAACAATCAAAATTTGCAAGTCCACTGGGAGTGGTTGGTTAGAGTGCCTCTTCTCGTCATTGAAAGGTAGTGAGTTTGAATAACAACCCACTTGTAGATCCGTCGAGTTGGCTAAGGAGGTGCAGATGGGAAACGTTAGATATGCCATGGTCATAATATCCACAAGACGAAATGATATCTCTTGAGGTGGCAGGCAAAATCTGGGGGAGGAGGCTTCTGCTTAGTTCCTGCTTCAATATTATGAGACAGATTTTCGGGTCAACAATATCGCCCACGCTATATCCGGTCCCTTCACTTCCTCAGCTGTAGTTCTAAAAGATAGAAATCCTTGTAACCGAGCATTATGACAACAGCATAATCTAAAATAAAGTTTATGAACTTATTGTTCTTGAAAAATAAACTTTGTTTCTGAATCATAGAAATATAAAATAAAATCAATTGTTGTTATCGTGTACCAGGTAGGCTGGCAATATGGGGTGCGCTGCTCCACTTTTCCAACTGAACCCTATTTTGGTGTGGAGTCCGACTTCCTCAGTACACACATGCCATAGGTACCCGTTTATAGGGTAGGCAACCATTCACTCTACATTCAAACAAGGAAAGGAAAAAGATAGGATGGATAGAGAGAGAAAGTACATCCATGCCCGAACCGGGATTCGAACTCATTACTTGCCTATCCACAGCCAGACACGCTGACCACTAGACAAGTTGGGTGGCAATAAAATCAATTAATAATATTTATAAGTACTATATTTCCCAAATATAGCCTATAGTACGTATAAATATTATCACATTACGATTTCATTGCAGAGAGTAAAGCATGGTTATGCTTTTTAGATGATATAGATAACATTTAATGACAAATGTAGACTTTTAAAAAACTTATATCAGAAACTATTTTTATTTATAATTGAGAGCCGCCCAACCTGTCTAGTGATCAGCATGCCTGACTGTGGATAGGGAGGTCCTGGGTTCGAATCCCGGTTCGGGTATGGATGTACTTTCTCTATCTATCCTGTTTTCGTCCTTTCCATGTATGAATGGGTTGTGAATGGTTGCCTACCCAATAAACGGGTACCTATGGCATGTGTGTACTGAGGAAGTCGGACTCCACACCTAAAATGGTTCAGTTGAAAAAGTGGAGCAGCGCACCCCATATTGCCAGCCTAGCTGGTACTCGACAACAACAACATTTATAATTGAGATAATGATTTTTATTCTATTGCTTATTTAATTTACAGTAATATTAAAAAACGAAATACAATTTTACACTCAAAATTTTGCTTTCATAGAGACAACCAGACATCTTGAATATGTAGATTTATTTATTTTCACTTTTGTAAAATAATAGAAATCAAGACTCACATCTATAAATTATTATTGTATTAAATTAAAATTTTAGAGTTTTTAAAATAGCAAAATTTATATTACCGAGAAAAATTTACTCTTATAAAATTGAATTAATATACATCTTTATTTCGTAAAATTGATATAACATTGTAGGAGTGCATTTGTGTGTGAGTAGGAATTATATCTAAATAATATTTTATATTTTTTTTATCCAACTGTTTTTTTTGGTTCAAATAATCCTAAAATTAATAAACAAAACTAAACTTAAAATGATGCTCTTTTGATTAAAGTAATCATTATTCTATAAGAAAGAAAAATCTGGATTCCGAAGTCTATCAACCAAATTTTTAAAAAGAACATGAAATAATTGAAAATTTACTCAGCTCTCTAAGGCATTAAATTTATTTTTCTAAATCAGACATATTTTACATTTCCTGAATAAAATTTGATTTTCAAAAAATGGCTTATCTTTCAAAAACTTCGAACAATCTGTAATTAAACAACTCATATTCAAAAGCGCTTTGAAAAATCTCATTAACTTTAACCGACTCCAAACCAATTAAATCCGGAAAATTGAGTTTATCTCAAAGTAACTCATTTTGTCATTTTCACTTCTGTTTAATTCATTAAAATTTCAAAGGTTACTTTGCATTGAGAATTGTTGCGTACTTCTGTTATAAGCACTATATATATATATATATATATATAATACACACCTAGAATGGGTCATAGAATTATTTAATAAACATCCTAAATGGTTTTAAATTTATTAAAATTTAAATTACATAGATTACATAGACATTAAATAATTTAAATTACATAGACATTAAATACAAGATTTTGCTTACCTTCAAATTTATTCTTCTCATATTGATCTATAAATTTCGATGTAAATTTCCTTTTAATATGCTTCATGTGACAATTAGAATTTTAAAATGAATCTTAATATCTTTAGGGTAAATGATATGAACATAATATCTATAATTATTAGATTAGATTACTCGATTAAGTTAACAAATATGAAATTATGAAAGCTACAAATATCTAACAATTTTATTGGATATTATAGATGAGATATATCAAAGGACTTCATACATAAAGTTCCATTTTAAAGTGGCCATGAAAAGAAAATTACTAGGGAATAAATATTACCAAAATTAACTATCAAATATGACAGATTGTGGGGTTTTTTCTGTTCCGATTAAAAGGTGTAAAAAATTCCCACCGCCGAAAAATGGTGCTGTATGTAATGTATTAAAAAGAAATATGACAGATTTTGAAATGTTTCGTTCTTTTCTAAGACAAATTACACTGTATGGTGACACTTATTATTTCTGAAAGCTCATCAGTATAATTCTTAGCATATATCGGAAAAGATTACATGGTTATGTGATCATATCAAATGCTTCAGTTACTCCAAAGTGCACATCATTAACTATTACTTAGCTTATTTATGATCGTTATCTGTCACTTTGAGATAAGTGTAAAATTTACTCCTATTTTAAATAGAAGACTTGTTAAGTGTGTAAATATTGTGGCCTTCAACAAAATTCGTACTTTTTGAACATGTTTTACTGTGAGTAAAATTTGATAAATCATAGTACTTAACGCATGTTTGATACAATACTTAACTTCATTGCCAAACACAATTTACACATAACGGTATTCAAAATCCTAAGTTATAAGATTTAACGTAATTTCTAATATATATTATTTCAGAGAAGAGCTCCTAACTTAAATAAACCAAGAAGAATTCTAAAAGAAATTTCCTTATGGAATTCTAAAAAAAATTTAAAAAAAAAGAGTGTTAAATAACTTATCAAAATTATTACCAAAGAATATTCTATAAGATTCAAGGGTTACCAAAATTTCAGCCAAATTTTATGCTCATAGGAATTTCTCACGTCACAGTATCACAGATATTTCATGAAAATTTTGAGACTCAGCATACAAATTAAATCCTTTTCGAAATAATAATCAACAGATTTTGGCATTTCAAATATTAGAATTTATCATATTCTTCTATTTGTCTCCCAAGTTCTGTCACCATAAAATGCAACGTTCTTATGAGTTTTTGAAAAAAAATACTTATTGTCTTATCATTTAGTCCAGTATAATTTGTAAAACTTCTCCAAAGTAAAACCTCAACTATAAAGATATATCAGTTCATTCCTCAAAGAATACATATACATGAGATACATTCAAATTTGTTAATACTAAAAATAAGAGCCAAAAATATACATTTTGTTTACATATCCATTTCATATTGCCAAAAATAAGGGCTTTGAGTGATATTTTGTCATACATTTATTTAAAATTTGTTATATTTTAACAAATGTTTCCAAATATAAGAATTTTGAAAACAAACTCTTTTGAAAACTTCTCCAAAATTTCCGCAAAGTTTCAAATAATGATAAATTTGGAGGTTCGGCAGAGGAAAGAAAGAATTTGAAATTTAATCAAGATATGTTTAACAGCTAATAAATTTTATAAGTAAAGAATTATTACTTTGTTAATAGTTGTTTACAAAAAGTGATTAAACATCTTTGAACACTTCAATATATATAAATAAGTAAATCTGATATAATAAATAAAATGTAAATCTGATGCTGAGAGATAAAATATGGAACGCAAGTCAGTAGCTCTTTGTAAGTTTGTTTCCCATAAAATCACTGCTGTGACGAAAGGCAATGGAGAGTCTAATAATAAATTATAAATAATTGCTTACGAATATTTTATTTTTAGATGTCAAAAGTGCTTATTGTTAAGTCCAAAACACTTCATTTAGAAAGTAATATAATGGCAACAAAATCAGCGCTAGTTACTGGCTTAGAACTTTGGAATTAACATTTAGACACACATAATAATATATGCTAATAAAAAGTGATGGTCAAGTATTAATAATTAATAATTTTATAATTCAATGAAGTCAAAAATTCTTTATCAAATTGTAAATAAATAATAATTTATTTATAATTTGATTAAAATATAAGATTCGTGGTATTTATTGATTTTTTATCTCGCAGATTATTTTTTAAATAAAATTAAATCTCATTAAATAATAATTAATGACATATATATATATATATATATAAAGATAGAGAGAAAAGTAAAAGGTGAACTTCAAATTCTGAGTCGTTGGTTTAATCCATTGTAAACAGTGACAAATACTCAGACAAAAAATAAAAATAGTTTAGATATTAAATAAAATAAAAAAAATGTTGATATATTTTAATAATTATTTTAATTTATCCATAGAAAGATAAAGAAGAACTTTAAAAGATTATTTTCTGTTTAATATTTTGAAACAAAAAAATTATATGTTAATTTGTTTGACAAGTATAGTATTTATTTGAGACTTCCTTTAAAATATTTCATTAAGTAAATATTTGTTTCGCATTTCAACGAGAGATGTTATTTAATGAAATATTAATATAGATATTTTCGTATTTTGTAATTAATTTTATTTATATATTGTCTACCAAAAATATCATTGTTCAGGAATTCAATTAATTTCTTTTAAATAGTATGCAAAAGACTGAAAAACTGAAAAAGGAAACAAATAAAGCAAGAATTGGAAAATTATGTTGATTATGTTTTATTTTTTATACAATTGAATAATAGATTTTTGATAATTTAAAATTATTCACTGTAATAAATTTTCCATTTTAATAAAAAAAAGCTTTTAAATAGGTTAATGAATCCATAAACAATGATTTTAATAATAACTATTACTGAAAAATAAGTAACATTTTCACAAAGATATTTTACTTTGATTTTGAATGGATTTTTTATATTATTAAAGTTAAAACTCAATTTAAAAATTAATTTTGTTGCGAGAGATCTGACACTGTTTCCAGAATGATGAAATATCTCGATACACATTTTAAGGGTTAATAAATTACGAACGAATGCTTAGATCAAAAATATTATTTAAATATTACACATATTTAAATTGTATAAGTATTTATATAGACATATTCATTATGCGTATACTATATATAAACTTATATATTGAATAATATATATACGTGATTTTGTAATTTGAAGTTAAAAATAACTTGATGTATTAAGATGTAACGTAATTGAAATTGAATATCGTGTAAAAGTGTGTAAAAAGTTATTTGAATCATTCGTTAAATTATGAAAATTAGAATGATTTAAATTATCTGAATATAAATCTTGATGATTAGTAAGAATGTGTATTTGAAGACCAGTTGTGTGTTAGTAGCAATTCGTGGGCACAGATGCCGTATAAACCAGGAAGCCAAATTCTAAATTTTTTTGGCGATGAAAAAATGTTGCCAAGATGACTTATTGTGACGTGCATGATGATATAAATATTAGGGTTAAAAATGGAATTTTCTGCATAATTCTGATAGGTCTCCATATCAATGACGTAATGATAACCAGGTTGTCAGATACATAAGAAAATCCGCCAAAAAAACCCACCAAACTCAGAACTTGGCATCCTGGATTATAAGGTATGTATGCGCACTTCGTGTTCGCATGTGTTAGTTCCTGGGTTTGATCCTCCAGCTGGAAAAAGTCGACTCAGCCTTTCATTCCTCCACTGGGTCGATAAAATAGAATACCAAGCATGCTTGAAAACTTAACATCGAAGTTATCATGTCGGGCTGACCAACTAACTGGGACATATGCTTCCAGGGCCTTCAGTCATGGAAACCGATGTAGGACATGGGGCCGCTATAAGGTGCCTTACCTCTGAAAAGAAAATATATACATATTGAATGCAAATGAACAGTTTATGAAATACTCATAGTTCAAAAACTTTATTTTTATAAATACATTCAGAGAGTAAATTACTTTACGTAGTTTACTTTTATGTGATTCATTTCTGCTTATTACAAACAATCAAATGTTTATCGCCAAGCTAGTAATCGAATGGATAGCTCTCTTGCCTTTGTTTCAACAGTTTGTGGGTTTGAATAATATAAGACCTTGGATTTGGATGTTTGTAGTGGTTTAGAACCTACTTTAAATATAGTATTTATAACTGTAATTATAGTTCTCATGTGCAATAAAGGACCATTATGAGCAGAAACAAACCAAATTTTTATCTCCATTTGCTTTTAATTATTGTTGGTAAAATTTAGTACTTTAAACAGTAAAGGGGATTATAATATATCTGCGGTTGTGTCGCATAGAAGTTAGTAAACTGGAAAGACTATAAGATTTCATTTTCGTCACTTGACAATTATTCTAAATTCCGAAACATTATTTCCAAACACGTATTGAATTTTCGTTTAGTAACAAACATTGCATCTAGTGCCGCATAAACATTGGAACATAATGATGTTTCTTAATTGCTTTGATCATCATAGTACAACAAAAAGAAGCAAATTATAATATACTTTTGCATACTTCCAAATGATTTCTTGCTGTAGTATAAGATATTAGAGAAACTTGTAAGACGCAATGTTGTACGAAATATTCTTAAAATCCCTTACTTTAAGAGATATAATTTTAAATTAGCAACTACATGCAATATAATATGGTAAATTACTAATTAATTGTTTTGTGTTGCATTATCTCGTCTAATGATATAGTAAAGGATAAGGTATATTGCCAATTAATTACTTAAAGTACCATAAATTACCCAATTATCATTTTGTGTTGCATTATCCCCTCTAGTGATGTATTAGACCATAATGTATACTACCAATTAATAACTTTAAGTATAATAAACAACTAATTAATCGTTTTGTGTTGCCTTAGCTCATCTAGTGATATGGTAAAGGATAAAGTATATTGCCAATTAATTACTTTAAGTATCATAAATTACCCAATTATCCATTTTGTGTTGCATTATCTCCTCTAGTGATGTAGTAGACCATAATGTATACTACCAATTAATAAATTTAAGTACAATAAACTACTAATTAATTATTTTATGTAGCATTATATCATCTAGTGATATAGTAGAGGATAATATATGTATTACCAAAATTAATTACTTGATTTGGTACCAATTAATTACTTGATTAATTACTTGGAGGATAATTGAGTACCATATCTCACCCAATTATCCATTTTGTGTAGTACTATCTCATCTATTAATGTAGTTGAGCATAATGTATACAACTAATTATTAACTTTAAGTAGCATTGGTCAATGTCAATGAACATTACAGAACAATGAAGTAAATGTAATATTAATTAACTATATGGAGTATTAACCTCAGTATAAAACGAGTAGAACATAATATAATACACTACATACTATTTGTTTTAAATATTATACAATATTGATACCCTGTTGTTTAGTATACTACTAATATTCATATCAAGTGTAATATAGTGCAATACTACAAAGCTATGAAGTAGATTAATTTATAATTTCTAGCTATTTAGTACAATATAGTACAGAAATTTACGAACTAATTGCTTCAAATTGTTAGTAAATGCTATAAAAATTTTCAATTATTTTACATTCTCTGCTTAATATATTTCTTTTTTTGATTATTTCTTTAATTTTCACATTTCTCAGACTTTTTAAATTTCCATAATACATGCTCTCTGTCAGCTGATCTGAAAAAATATCCTTGTTTAAATGAAAGATTAGGCAAATATTTTCAATAAGCCTAAAATTTATTAAAAATATTTGTCGCTTAGTTTATATAACTATTTAAAAAATGTAATAAAGTCAGATATCGGCAGCAATACTTTACTTATATTATATTCCTCTATCAACAAAACGAATTTGAATGACAGATTAAGCACCATAATACAACAAAGAATTACTAAACTGGTTTCTGAATGGTGTACTTTTGAACAGCTTATTGTTTTTGTATAAAAATATATGTACAAGTAATTCATTGTAATGCTCTAATATAAGATATCAGTGTAAATTGATCGTACTGACATCGTGATTTGATTTCATATATATTTTACCTCCTGATAAGTTCTAATGACTTTGTTTCATGGTCAATTTTGTTGAAATAAAAGTTTTTTGGAACACTGCCAGTTGAGATTATTATTTTTTATTTAGTAGATTAGTGGTTATATTTTAGGTAGAATGAAAATGGATGTGGTAAAAATCTTCGTAAATAATAAAAAATTACTGCAGATGAATTTAAATTTAAATTTGCAACTGTAATACACATATACAGATATACGTAATGTTTACGGTAAGCCCCGGACTGCACCTTAAGATCATTGGGTTTGGAATATTCGTATTTCTGAATCACGTTCTGATGACCAAGTCACACCTGAGCCGGTAACAACCACTCCACATCTACGGAAATATGCGAATCATATTCGCTTACTTAATCTTAAACTTGTCTCAGGAAATTTGTAATTATTTATTTGAAGTCTTTATTTAACAAAAAAAAAACATTACCAGTACTTGGTAGCATAGTAAAATATATATCTGTGTTTTTTACAGAATAATATGTGGATGCCATATATTTCTTGATTGAATGAAAAGTAGAAAATATGCGAAGAGATAAAGGCACACACACAAATTTTTAATTTTAATAATTAAATTTTTCTCGTAAGATGTATGGATTAAAAATTTTTATGTAGTTATAAAAGCTTTTCTGCTTTTCATGCCTTAAGCGGATCGATAAAACAGAGTACCAAGCATGCTTGGAAACTAAACATTGAGGGTTTCGAGTTAGGTTGACCACTTAATTGGGTCATAAATTTAGGTGCCTTGACGAGGGCCTTAGGTTATGAAATGCCGTCAGTGTAGTAGCAGTTATCCCTTAGTTTGAAGAAAAAAATTGGCACTAAATATTGGCGATAAAATTTAATTTCTGGTAACCCTGATATTTTCAACGCTTTAACTAGTGTAGTTTTAGGTTTGCCATTTTGTTAATTGCATTTTGCTTTCTATCTTGGCGTCAAAAAAATCGCCAAAATGTCAAGAGGTACCCGCTTGTACACTTTTATTATAAAATGTATAGTTCAGTTATACATTACATAACCCAGGGCCTTCGGTTATGGAAACAAGTATGGACAGTACCTGTTTTCATAACCGTAACTTTAGCCTTGCCTTCATATGAATTATCGAACCATTGAGTTTTAGTACTATGAAAGCTTTAAAAGATACAAAATACAGCTTTTGCATGAATAACTTTTCATTTAAAATCCTCATAAACTATTAATAAGCCAGAGTTATACATAGTCACCAAACTATTGGACTTCCAAATATTAAATTTTGCGTGCGAGAAAATATTATTGATTATTAAATTTACATTAAATGATAAAATGTATTTGCTATTCAATAGACACAAATATAAGTTATAAATATTGCTTTGTTATAATAAATAAATTCATTTTATGCGTATACTGTAGTTTTCTAACTTTAAGTATTATTTTTTAAAATGCTGATGGAAATATAATACCTCTTATTCGAAATAAATATTCTTTTTCTGGGAAATATTGATAAAGTAAGCACAAGATATTTATTACGTATACTGCCAACAATGGTAATTTATAATGTTTACTGTTCAGTACATATTAAGATTTTTGATATTTAAATTTATAAATCATAAATTAAAAATTTCATTGTTTCTTAAAGTCAAATTATTAAATAATCAATGAAATTCTGTAAATGTTGGAAATATGATATATCCCCCCTAAGAGATATTTCGCCAAATCCTTTGTTTCGATTATAGCGTTGTTGGTTTTGCCAAGTTGAGTTTTTGTTGCTGTTTGGATTTCTGTTGTTAGAAAATATGTTTTTCTCTCGTGTTTTACATGATTTTTGCTTCATATATATGTAATGACTTGGCCAAGAAAAAATTCGCAAATATCACCACCTTACTAGCTCAGTACAAGAATACAGAATAAATAAATTTTGTTTGAAAAAGGCAGAAGTTACAATTATCCAATGCCATATTAGGTTAATCGTGAATTTTCTCTGTAAACTTCCACAAAACTGTCAAAAATCTGCTTAAACTTTATAAATAGTTTAATTACACCCAAGGCATGTAAATATATTAATAAATTATATTTTATTTTAAAGTTTCTTCTGAAAATCAAATCTTAATAGTTAAGAAAAATTATTTTACCTAAATAGCTTTCGGTTGATAAATTTATCCTAATAATTAAAATATTTTTTTTAAAATAAATTTTGGTTTCGGAAGTTTTTTTATTCCATTTTTGAAAGGGTTAGAATTTTTTTTGGTATTGATAACATATTACTATTTTGCTACCTTTTATATTTTTAGGCAATATGTAAGTATATTTATGTAAAATCTTTTTGCATCATAACAAATTAGTATAACTGATTTTGGTTTGAAATCAAAGGAATTTTGTATTTATTTTAAACCAAACTTAGCATACATTTTTATATTATGTGTTCTTATAATATAATTTGTTTCATACTATTTTTTTAAAAAAATTAATATTACTACAAGTTTTTAATAATGATTTTACTTATTTCCATATTTAACAGTCTTATTTTACTTCACTGCTTAATTTAAGAATAAATAGATTTTATTATAAATACGAATTTTGTTTCGAAGCAAAATAATAAATGTTTAAATTTTTGGATCATTAGATTAATTTCAATGAAAACTCTTTTTGAAAATAATTTTAAATAATCAAGAGAATTAAATAAAACTTTCCTAATTAAAATAAATTATTTTTCACATTGATAAAACAAAAAACAAAAACTTTTTTCGGGTGTTGCAAAACTTTCGAAAAATATTCTGCGTTTTTGTGTCTCTTGGGGAATTTTAAGAGAAAATAGGTAAAATAGGGAAAAACAGTTGTCATGGAAACGAGTAACTCTGGGAAAGTCATCATTCAATGTAACTTTATTACAATAGACATGGGACTTAGATTTTACGTTTCGAAACATTCCACACTTTTTCCAATCCCATTTGGAAAATGGAATAAGATTTTTATTTCGTTTATTTTCTAAATTTCAATACGAGTCATTGTTTGAGTTGAAATGAGTTTGTTATTTACCAAACAGTTCTTTCAATGAAATGAAAGATAACTCACATAAGTTCATTGTAAGCGATATTTTTCACATCAAGCAAATATTCAACTCGTATCTTATGTGTGTGTGCTCAAAAGAGAAATTAAATATTTATTTTAACATTTTATTTAAGCATTCCCAGTTTTAAATATCTTGTTTTTTTCCTAACTAATATTTTGCCACTCTTTTCAAGTACATTTCTATTTCTGTTATAAAATTTAATAAGAATAAACAGATATAACTATTTTATTTGAATATGTTTTGATTTATTTGATAAAATTTACTACATGTATTAAAAATTTAAGTCATCCAAAAGATCTAAATTTAAAAAAAAACTTTATTTATAACAATAAGAATGTGTAAAAGTCTCTTAATTTAAATTATATATATATGGAAGCACATTTTTATAGAAAAATATATACTAATAAATATTTAAAACTTCAAAGAAAAATATTTAAAATTTCTTATTTTATAATATTATTATGTATTTCAGTTATCCGATTAAATTATTTATCAAACTTACTCATATATGTATACACATACAAATATATATATATATATATATATATATATATATATATATATATATATATATATATATATATATATATATATATATATATATATATATATATATATATATATATATATATATATATATATATATATATATATATATATAAATATATATATAAATATATATATATATGTATATATATATATATATATATATATATATATATATATATATATATATATATATATATATATATATATATATATATATATACATTATGAATTCACACATAATGCGTGCAGTTGTCCAATATGAAATCTAAATCTTGGTAAAATGCTCTTAGACTTAACTTACTGGAAGATTTGTCGTTTAGTATTAAAATGTCAGTAATATATAAAAAGAATATATTTCCATGGGAAAATGTTTCTTACAAATATGTGAACGATTTCATAGGACATTTGATTTGCATGGTTCTTGTTCTAAATGGAAAAAAGTGCTTAGTGCTTTTTACTTCAAATATTGTCATGGCAAATAAAGAAAACAGAGTCGGAAGAAAGTGCTCATGAAATATTTAACATCAGTTTTCATAGCTATGAGTGACCTGCCGTTGAAAATAAAACATAATCTTGTTTCTTTGAATCGATTGGCACTTGATATGAAGCTATGGCGTGTTGCCAGACGACAAAAATGAAAATTGTTCTAAAGTTCAGCCATTTTATATTTTTTTACTCCTTTCTTTTTAGTTTTCTTCTTGCGATGGAACGAGAAAAGACGTAAGCTTTATCTGTTTTGTTCTTCGCTTTTTCTAATGCGTTTATAAATTAAATATCAGACGCCAAAAAGGACGAAAGGTTTAACAAGTCGTAAATTTGCAGAAGATTAAGTCACAACCGTGATGAAGATTTTGGTTGTAAAGTTAAAAAAGAAAAGAACAAAACAGAAAATCGTTTTCTTTCCACTTTGGTGGCCTTGTTCTAGCTTCTGTGACAGATGTTCTTTTCCGCTGATGAGTGGTTTACTTTGAAACAAAGAATAGTGTGTCCTTAAACTTGGATAGCAATTATGTTTACAGCGCTCATCGATTTTTAATTTATAGTAAACTCTTCATTTTCAAGTTTCTTTCTAACTTCTTCATGAACTACTTTTCCAATAGTTTCACTTTTGTTTAGTAAATTATTTACAGAGAAAAACATGTTTACTTTAAAGATGCTTATGTGCAAAATTATCAAATCTAATATTACTGATGTTGTCTAATTATTTCTTAGAAATTATATAAAAATAAATTATAAGATTCAATTCTTCATTTATTTCTAACTTACTTAAGAATAATTAGTTGTTGTATAAAATTCATGCGAACATTTTAAAAGTGGGTTACAGACATCATTTTTTGTTGTTACACCAGCATGCATCCCTGTATTTAGCCCTGAGTTGGTATCTACCTGTTAGATAGAAGCAGCCAGGTGGGGTGTCTTCGTAATTTAGAAGCAGGGACTAAGCAAAAGACCCCCAATACTTAGCCAGCCTCCTCCAGATGTATTATTTCACTTGAAGGACATTGTGACCACTACTTGTTTAACGTTCTCCAACCGCCTTTAGCAAAAACAATTGATCTTTTGTTGGGTCTTGATTCGAACTCACTGCCTTCAGAAGACGAGAACGAATGTCATGACCAATAAGGTCACCATGATTGGTTGGTTGGGTTTTATGGCGTCAGGTCCAACACAGGACAAGCTGGGTCAAAGGCCCCTATGAGGATTCTTTGTGAACTTTTTTGTTGATTTAACAATGATTTATATAATTTCAAAGCTAGAGAAAAATTTTATTCATCCGCAATTCCTAATTTCATTCACACAATTCGACTATAAAAAAGTATAAAATAACATTTATTTTATCATAATCTACTTAGTACAGCCATAATTAATGATGAAATGAAAGAAGATTATAATTAATGATTTTAATTAAAGAAAATTATTCCATTTTGCAGCTGCTTCATTGTAGTCAATGGATGCAAGTCACAATATAAATAGAGAGAAAAAAAATCAACAAAACTGATAAAAATGCTCATTAAAACGTGATAAAAACATAGTTATTATAAAATATTAATCTCAATGCATCATTTATATTATTTTTCAATCCATCATATTCTATTTAAAAAATGTGCTTATTATGTATGACGTACCTTAATTAAAATTTAAAACTAGGAAATAAATATTCAAAAGCAGAAAATAAATCATATTTGAAAAAATATTTTTGCATTGTTGACTTCTGAATCCTTACCTGTTTCCACCAAAACACAGTTAAGCAATTTCGTCAGATGGTTATGACTGTTTTTTTATGCTTTAATGATCCAAAACCATTTGTTTACAGTGATTTATGGAAGAAGATATTAAAATAAAAGGAACAGAGCAATCTCAAAAGTTCTAACTTTCATTACGAAGATTTGGCAGCAGTCCAAATAATATTATAATATTCTTATGTTTAAATTTTTTTATATATATTTTTGGCTATAAAGACAAAATTCTGACGGTTGATATTTAATGTGGGTTATTAACTTAAATAAAAAAATCAAGGAAAATTAGCAGTATAATTTCTAGTTAGTAATTGTGATTTTGACTAATAACACTTACAGAAATTATTGATATTATTAATTAATTTGAAAAAGCTGAAATTTCTATATTTACAAAGATAAAATCAGCAATTAAGAGCAAAGTATTTAATAGTTCACGCTGATTGGTGTAACTGTAAAAAGAAATATAAAGCCTTGAAAGCAAATATAAAGCTGAAATATTTAAAAATGTTCTACTCTTAACTTTATATATATATATATATATATATATATATATATATATATATATATATATATATATATATATATATATATATATATAATGCAAGATTAGATATAGAACTGAAAAGTACAAGAATATATAAAAACATTTATGCTTAGTAATACATTCAGCGCAAAAGCAGATAAAATAGAATTATTAAAATATAGTTAATAGTATATTTTATAAAATTAATAATTAAATATTAAATAATATATTTAAAATACAATGAAAATACCAAATGGAGAATAATAAATTGAAGAATACATTGAAAATACTAAATGGAAAACAATACATTGAAATTACTTAGAAAAATTTCAAATAAAAATATTTAGAAAAATTTCAAAGAAAAATATCAAAGAAGATAGATATAAAATGGAACGAAGTACCAACATGGCCAGCTTCGTCAGGGGGTGTTGATCACATTGGCACAAATTATGGCTTTTCTGCACTGGCTCAAGATATAGTCTTAAATAGACATAGTCTTTGCTTTGAACCTTTGGTGTGGCTTTGGGGTGTACTGACTTCTTTAAGACTTAATTTGAGCCAGTGCAGAAAAGCCATAATTTGTGCCAATGTGGTCAACACCCCCTGACGAAGCTGACCATGTTGGTACTTCTTTCCATTTTATATCTATCTTCTTTGATATTTTTCTTTGAAATTTTTCTAAATATTTTTCTTTGAAATTTTTCCAAGTATTTTCAATGTATTGTTTTCCATTTAGTATTTTCAATGTATTATTCACCTTATGGTATTTTCATTGTATTTTAAATATATTATTCTCTATCTAATATTTGATTATTAATTTTATAAAATATACTATTAACTATATATGTATATATATATATATATATATATATATATATATATATATATATATATATATATATATATATATATATATATATATATATATATATATATATATATATATATATATATATATATATATATATATATATATATAATTAGTTGTATTTTTATCATTAATGTAATAAACTAAAATAATTCCTTAAAGCTAAATTTAAAAAAATTAAATCATGTTAATAATTTAATGGAGGGTTTTTCTTACAATTTTATATTTCTTGTATCTTCAATTTTTCTATTTCGTATATTGAATAGTTCTGATTAATTGAGCTTCAAAGAGACTGTTGAAAATATGCAAAACAAAAAATTTATATTGAGAACTCTACGGACAGATTTACGAGACTTTAGAAGCGTGGGCAAGACTTATCAAAAATGAAAATAAATCACAGAATATTCAGGCTATTTAGTACAATAAAAAAATAATAAATGTGAAAGATGTTTTTCATAAAAAATCTCAAGAAAAATAAGAGCTTGCAAAAATTTTTCGATCGCAATTTTTTAAAGAGAAACTAAACCTCTTAGATATTAAAAATAGGGTTATAATCTTTTAGACGAAGGCAGACTTATGAGACTTAAGCATGTATATAATTAGTAACAATTTTGATCCCTGCCAATTATTTGCAGTTAATAAGATTATGGAGTGTTTGCAGATAATAGATTAACTAACGTATGAGTTTAGTGAATTATATTTGAAATTAAACTATAAATAAATAACAAATGTAAATCAATATTATTTTGAATTTTTAATTTATTCATTCATTCATTGTCGTGTGCCAGCCAGGCTGGCAATATGGGGTGTGCTGCTCCACTTTTCCAACATGGAACCATATTTTGGTGTGGAGTCCGACTTCTTCAGTACACACATGCCATAGGGACCCGTTTATAGGGTAGGCAACCATTCATACCTCATTCATACAAGGAAAGGACAAAGTTAGGATAATAGAGAGAGAAAGTACATCCATGCCCACTACGCTGACCACTACACAAATTGGTCGGCTGAATTTTTAACATTTCCCAAAATTATGTCAAACATAGTTGTAATACTTTCTATAGTAAGTGAAAACATTTCGGTATAAAATGGAAATTTAAATTTGATATATATTATCTCCATATATTATTTACACAATTCACCAAACATTTTAAAAATGTAAATTGATGACATATATATTTATAACCAAATTTTCATTTACTAGAAATTTACTTAATTTACGCAGGAGTGTGGTGTGTAGTAAAAAAATAAATGAATAATTATACGTAGTCATCCGAATAATTAGTTAGATGTCTGACTATGAAAATCCATTGAAACTTTTAAAATATTTGCTAAAATATATGACTAATTTATTTTGTTCTATTTCAGGAAATATCTTTTTAATAGATGTTTTCCCTGTATTCAATTTTAAGACGAATTGTCAACACTCGCTTTGATATAATCGGTCCAAATACGGAAAAGTTATTTGACTCGGAAAAATTTAATCTTTCGTAATTTGATCAGATTTTATGGAAAAGCAACAATTCATATTGTTCTATATAGTATAGTAGTGCTTAGTAAAGGAGAAAGTTTATTAAATTCGATAAGAATTGGACACATAAAATTTCACACCGTGTTATATCTTCACTTTCATTTTTTAATATGTTTATTTGTTACCGAATTCTAGAAAGTTTTCCACAACTAGATCACATACTTGGATCTATAACTGTTATTGCAATGTCATTGAGAACTGATAATTGTTGTTATTATGAACCATATAATTGTTAATATTGAATAATCTTTATATATATAAATCACTTCATGGCACGACAGTCCATGTGGGCCAAGGCCTAAGGTACCCATAACTGTTTTCATGACCGAGGGCGTTTGGGTGTGAAGCGTATGTCCCAGGTAGGTGGGCTGAGCTGGCAGCCGAATGGTTAGCGCTCTTGCCTTCGGTTCAACAGTTCGTGGGTTCGAATCCCACCTCAGGGATGGATGTTTGTAGTGGTTCGGAATCCACTTTAAAACGTAGGTCTAATTAGCCCTCGTGTGCAAAAAATAACCGTTGAGCGACAAACAAACCAAACCAAACCAAAGGTAGGTGGTCATCCTAACGTGAAACACCCAATGTTTAGTTCCCAAGCATTCTTGGTACTCAGTTTATCAACCCACTGAAGACATGAAAGGCTGAGTCAACCTTGCCCATTCCGAGGATCGAACCTGGAACCAGTGCCTTGGAAGCGTGAAACGCTGTCACAAAGCCACCAGGCTTTATATATATATACATATATACATATATATATATATATATATATATATATATATACATATATATATATATATATATATATATATATATATATATATATATATATTTACATATATATATAAATATATATATACATATATATATTTATATATATAAATATATAAATATATATATGTATATATATATATATATATATATATAAATACATAAATATATATATATAAATATATATATATATATAAATATATATATATATATATATATATATATATATATATATATATATATATATATATATATTACATATATATATAAATATATATATATATATACATATATATATTTATATATATAAATATATATATATATATATATATATATATATATATATATATATATATATATATATATATATATGTATATATATATATAAATATATAAATATATATATATATATAAATATATAAATATATATATGTATATATATATATATATATATATATATATATATATATATATATATATATATATATATATATATATATATATATATATATATATATATATTACTTTAGAATTAAAGACTTAATAATTGACTTTTCAAGGGCAATAGATAATAGTGTAACAGCATATATTTTAAACGCATACATTGTTGTCTCCCATGTTTTATTTTTATTTTTTTTGTTAGTACAGTAGAAAACTATTTGTAACTTAAGTGCTTTTTAGAGGATTTACGAAAAAGAAGCTCATTTTTTTCCGATGATCCATCACGGACGTCGGTTATTCCGACCGAATAAAAAAGCAGACTGACAGGAAAATGCCAGACAGTGGTGATCGATGCTGTATACTGGGTCTGAGATTATGTGGAATATTTTGAAAGGTAAACAGGGGAATGAAACTCGAGATAAGACGGATCGGGAAAAGAGGAAACATAAAACTCGTCCTTCTGAACTCCGAATGAAGAATCCTTTTTGGGCCGCCAAAGAAGAAATTTTAAAATATGAATACCAGTGAAAAAGATAAATTTGAAATTCACCAGGTGAAGAATTAATTGAGGAAATGGAAGCTAATACATTTTAAAATTTCTGAAAGTACAGGAGATAAATATTTATTGTTTTGATCACGTATTCATCATTTGTCAAACTGAATTATATTTCTTTCTAAGGATTTTTGACCATAAAATGACATTTGTGATACTACTTCTTATGTGTTCCTTCTTTAATTAATTTTTTAAAGTGTTTTATTAGAGATATTGTGGTTTTTAATAGTTTAAATGTAAGTTAATTGAATTACTTTTTCAATTAACGTGTCAAATTCCTTTTTCTCATTGTAGAAAACTCAAACAATATTAATTGGCATAAAAATATATTAGATAAATCCTCAATGATTTGGAAAACATATTCCGTAAAGTTTATTTTAAGAGTATTTAATGTAAAACAAATTCGATATATATATATATATATATATATATATATATATATATATATATATATATATATATATATATATATATATATACTAACGATAACTTTAATTATGATAGTTAAATAATAAGCATGATTAGAAAAAGTAAAATGTGATTTTACTTTATTGATAAGTAAGCATTTTATTTTGTATCTTAATTTCACAATATAGCTGACGTTATAAATTATTGGCCGACCTGCTTTTATATAGGTTCAATTACGTATATTCCATTAGAGAGTTAGAATCCATTTAGGTAGTTACCTATACAGTGGCATATGATTTAAACAATTATACACACAGACAAACTCATACTGGATAGCATTATTCTGTAATTCAGTGAATTAAACTCTAACGAAACTATGTGTACATTTACGCATACGTTTTCCATTACTTATAACATTATTAAATATTGTTCTTTTATTTATCAGTGTTTACATACAATATATTTTGTAGTATAGATATGATAAAATTTTATTTCATGTGTTCATAAATTACACACACACCTATATATATATATATATAATTGGGGGCACTTGGGCGACGAATCCTATGCCACAACAAGGCCAGAGACTGCTACTCATTTGTCGTTACCCAGCGGGCACCTGTGAACCAAGTCACGGAGGCGAGTAGCGTTACCCGCGCCATACCACCACAAACCCGTTTATAGGATGGGCCACATTCATACATCATCACAGAAGAAAGGACAGAGAAATACAGAGAAAAAAAGCAACATCCATGCCCTAACCGGGATTCGAACCCGGGACCCACAGCTCAGGAGTCAAGAGCGCTAATCGCTCAGCCATCGGTTCGCATATATATTTATATTTGCACACGCGCATTTACATTCACATATTGAGGTGGTTATCGAAATAATGGATAAACTTGTGAATAAAAAGGACATTCTTAGGCATTAAAATGGGATAATATAGCGACAAGTTATTTATAAATAAAAATGAATAGATTATAGTATATTACAGGGTTTTTTTTATCAAAGAATTACAAGACTTGTGAATTTTTTAAAAAGCGTAAAATAGTTTTTAGAGGTGAAGTTCTAGGAGCCGTCCTCGCTGGAGCAAGTGTGACCAAAACATCACAACTTCTAGGCATTTCTACCTACACTATCTGTAAAGCCTAGGCAGCATATAGCGGGTACAATTCAGCTTGGCAAAATGAAAGTGAAAGAAGTTGACGAGTATTGAAACGGATAGTAATGTCTATAAAGTGAGCAAAAAATTGCAGGAGTCATTTTTAGTAGTAAAATAAAAGTGATAGCAGAGTTACATCAGTAAAAGCATTCTCCATTGTTAATGATTGCAGTTAGATGGCGCTTTCATAAGCCAAACATTTACGGCAGAGAAGCATTTCACAGACGTGAATGCTAACAGTCAACTATAGTGCTGCTAAACTCTTAAAATCTTGTCGATTGATAAGTGGAAGATGGTGTGACCAAACGTCTTTCATACTTTTTCCAGCAACAGAACGGGATCACATTCGGAGGGCACCAACGCAGTTGACACCAGATGGCACCACTCCATGGTTCTCTCTTGCTAACTGTGAAAAGTGGAGGTGAATCTGTCAAAACCGCGGCACAGTTTTCTATGGGAGCAATTTTAACTCTAAAAGGATTCATCACTGAGAAATATAAAGAAATGTTTATTGACCAATTCCATCCTGGGATGCAAATTTTGTTTCTTGCAGATGATAAAATTTTCCAGGATGATAATGCACGTACCCATCTTTGCCGAGGGATCTTTGCATTCATGGTTTGACGATCACGAAGATGAAGTTAAAAATCTACTGTGCACAGTCACCCGAATTTAACCTTGTTGAGCTATTAGGGTCTATTTTTGACCTTTTAATACGGAATCAGTATTCTTCACAGGCATTTTCCTGAACTTTCACAATGAGGCCGTGACAGCATAGTAGGTTACGACGTCATCATCGGAAGGTAATGAGTTTGAATTGCAGCATAACTGAAGATCCATCATGTTCAATAAAGGAGGATGGGTCACGTTAAATATGTCGTGGTCGCAATGTCTTCCAAGAAAAAAGATATTTCTGGGGGTGGGGCAACCCAAGTATTTGGAAATCATCTGCTTGTCCCCTGCTGAAAACTCACTTCGGCTGCTTCCATCTAACTAATATAGACCAAATCAGAGCAACAATATCTCAATATGAAGAATGGTATAATATCCTTCTAAACAGTACTCAGCATATTTATGAAGCACTTCCTATTCAAATCCAAGCTGTATTCTATGTCAAACGTTCTAATAAACTACTACACACAAATACGCATATATATATATATATATATATATATATATATATATATATATATATATATATATCATATATATATATACATATATACATACATACATATATACATATATATATATATATATATATATATATATATACAGAGAGAGAGAGAGAGAACTATATTTATTTTCAAAATAATAATTAGATTTAAAATCAGTTCTTCACAAGTTTAAATATTATTTCTCATAAATTATGTACCAAGGAATGCAAATTTTCCGCTTACATTTTTTAAGATGGGATATATTAAAAATGCAAATCATATTTTCTTCTTTTAAAGGCTTATAAATAATACATATTCCTTATAAGAAACTATTCTTTTTTGTCAAATTTCTATTTTCCTCTATTGTAAGGAACAAAGCAAGTGAAGTTGATGGCTTATTACATAATGCAAATGAAGATCATTTTATTAATTTTCATAACAAATAAATAAATTGTATTTTAAATTATTATGCATATTAATAATATATATTAACGTCCGAATAGCTATCAATTATATTTCAATTTTTTTTCTTTTGTGGAATATTAAAATTAAATTTTTGGTGACTTACATTTTAAAATAAGTAATATAGAAAATTTAAAAGAGCCTATTCAATTATTTTATATTAACTTTTTAATTATTTTCGTTAGTAAACAGAAGTTGAAGTTAGTAACATATAAACAAATTTTAAATAAAATGGTGTTCATTAAAAGAATTCAGATTAATTAAATATGTGATTTAATAAGAAAGCATGAGCATTTGTTAATGAAGATTTTAAATTTAAATAAATGTAAATTATTAAAAGATCATTTTATATGTTAACACGGAAATTAAAGCAGAAAAACATTTGAATTAAATATTTAAGTTTCTGTAAAAGTATTTCCTCCTTTACTCTACAATGATAAGGAGAAACCAACATCAACCCAGTTCCCCAATCAACCTTTGCAGATGCCAGTTTCGCACACACCAACCTTATAACCCAAACGATTTAATGTAAACTTGACCCTTTTTTTTGGAAACAAATAAAAATCCAAATAAATCCAGATGATTCGTAATAAATTATTCTTACACAAAATATTATAACCCTCTGATCAATAAGTTTCGCTTTTTTTTCAGTGGAAATTGAAACAGAAATTGGTTAAAATATTTTGCTTTCCTGATTCAAGTAATAATTAAAAATGGTAAATACATACCACTTTTGTAGATTTTCCACAAAAAAGATAAATACTCAATAATGGGGAGAATAGATTTTATCTTGTTATCAAAAAATTATATCAATATAAGCATAAACCGAATGTATCTCTTTACGGTATATTCTGGTTATAACTGATTCATTAAGAAACGCTCATAAAAACCGCCGAGCTGGCAGCTGAATGGTTAGCGCTCTTGCCTTCGGTTCAACAGTTCGTGGGTTCAAATCCCACCTTGGGCATGGAAGTTTGTAGTGGTTCGGAATCCACTTTAAACCGTAGGTCCCGGTCTAATTAGCCCTAGTGTGCAAAAAATGACCGTTGAGCGACAAACAAACCAAACCAAAGGTAGGTGGTCATCCTAACGTGAAACCCCCAATGTTTAGTTCCCCAGCATGCTTGGTACTCGACCTTGCCCCTTCCGAGGATCGAACCTGGAACTAGTGCCTTGGAAGCGTGAAACGCTGTCACAAAGCTGTGAAAAAAGTGACCGTTGAGTAACAAACAAGCTCATAAAAACCATATTTTTATCAATAGTAATGATATATATATATATATATATATATATATATATATATATATATATATATATATATATATATATATATATATATATATAATACTTAGATAGAAATTAAAGTTTCACATTGATAATCAACAAATTATTAACATGGAATAAAGTGGCATACATAATTTACCAAATATATATAATTATATGTAATATTTTATAATGTATACATACTATTTTTGTTAATATTGTAGAAATAATTAGAAACTCACTGAATTGTTAAACATTGGATTTTCATGTTTTGATGTGAGACAGTATAGTAATCTTGCCTTGCCTAATTTAGGTAGTTGAAGCTACAAATATAATTAGAGAGGATTGTTAATTTTCGCATTTCCACAGTGCATCACACAGAGTTTTCACTTAAAACTAGGCAGATGTTTCATTTTCCAGAAAGGATTCTCTGATTTTTAACTGTTATGAGCAGCTCATGCAAACAGAAGTTAGGAATTAAAAAGCATTTCTATCTTAAACCCGTTTTATACTGTTATAATTGAAATAATCATGCGAGATTTAAACTAAACTTTTTTAGAGAGATTTTAAATGCTTCGCGCGTATTTTAAACCGTATTTCTTTGTTTATATCCTGGTGACAACTTCTTATTTTAACGTAATTATCAAATAAAAGAAATTTATGAAATCAAAAACTATTTTAATGCAGTTTTATATTTTTAAGAATTGAAATCCGTAGCTGGTAAATGATTTATTATGCTAATAGTTATTTAGAATAACAAAAGCATTGAATCTTATATTTTTGAAATAATTACTTAAAATTCTATACTACGTTCTATAAGGTTTGTTTTGGGGACAATGATGATATTTCTAGAACTAAACCTGTGGTACAGCAGGCCATATGTTGGTCTAAGCCTACAGGGCTGTTACTGTTTCCTGTATCTGTTTTTATCTCAATATCTGTTTTCCTGTCGAAGGTCTCTGGGGTTCAAAGCATATATATCCAAATTAGGTGGACATCCTAAAGCAAACCCCTAATGTTTAATTCCCAAGCATATTTGGTATTCAGTTTTATCAATCCGTTGAAGGGATAAAAGGCTGATTTAAGCTTGCTCAATCTCAGAATCGAATCAATTCCTTAGAAAAATCGATGCGCTTACCCTTAAGCCACCGGGCTCTTAGTATATTTCAAAGAATGTCATATTTTTTGGATCAATATATGTTGATTTTAAACTTTAAAAGCAGCCGACCAGCTTGTCTAGTGGTCAGCGTGTCTGACTGCGGATAAGGCGGTCCTGGGTTTGAATGCTGATTCGAGCATGGATGTACTTTCTCTCTCTATCTATCCTGTCTTTGTCCTTTCCTTGCATGAATGTGGATTGATTGGTTGCCTACCCAATAAACGGGTCCCTATGGCATGTGTGTACTGAGGAAGTCGGACTCCACACCAATATTTGGTTCAGTTGGAAAAGTGGAGCAGCGCACCCCATATTGCCAGCCTGGCTGGCACACGACAACAACAACAACAATAGAAAATATAAACTGAAAAAATCAATATGATATTACAGGTTATGTTGATATAAATAAATGATATCTATCTATCTATATGTTGTATGTATATATATATATATATATATATATATATATATATATATATATATATATATATATATATATATATATATATATATATATATATATATATATATATATATATATATATATATATATATATAAGAATTTGTATATTTTCAGATTTATGGTTAATAACTTCATATTTAATTATACTGATTTATAACTTTTTGTTTCCATTTTTCTTTTTGTTTATATGTACTAATATTAAACAGGAAGTAAAAATTCAGAAAAGTTTCCTTTGAAATCGGTAAAAATGACTACAATGAATTGGTTCTTATTTCCATTCAGAAATAAAAGTTCAAATATTTGCTTAAGAATGGAATACAATTTGGAAAATACATAAATTTTGATTGTACAA
Source organism: Latrodectus hesperus (assembly GCA_037975125.1). Lineage (NCBI taxonomy): Eukaryota > Metazoa > Arthropoda > Arachnida > Araneae > Theridiidae > Latrodectus > Latrodectus hesperus. Next base: position 4,038,866 of record CM075860.1, on the reverse strand, counting down.
TACCGTCGGAATTCTTGAATAACAAAATACTCCATTTTAGAATCATCTTATTTGGAGCGTCTTAATTACTTAAATATTTAAATTAACATTATTACAATAAATATTCAAATTAGTATGTTGCTTAAAAAGAAACAGAAATCTACAAGCTTTCAAAACAATCAATTATTAAATGTCATTTCAAATATTAAATAGATAAAAAAATTTTTGCCCCTTTAACCCTAATCTCATCGTGCAAAAGTTTTCTAACTCTAAGATAAATGGAAAAATAGTTGCCTAGATGTCGCCAACCCTCTTGCTAATAAAGGAATGTACGAGTGGCGATATAAATGGCGTGTTATTCCGTTTATACTTCAACACGACACACAAAAATCGCATCGCGCCAATTCTTGAGTGGTAACTATGGCAACTGACCTTACAACAATCACGCACATCAAAAATCGCGAAACAGGTCGAAAACTGACAATTTTGCTTTTTAAAAAAAATTCCTTTGTCGGGAAGGACGAATAAATCATTCCATCATCGCAACGACTTTGAAATCAATGACCGTTTAATATTCACTTATTCCTGATGATTATAAATGGGGTGATGATTTCTTTGGTTTTTCAATTTGGCGATACATTTAACGCACCGCTGAAATGTAATTAGTGACCACTGTTTGTGTTTTTGGTTACAAGAGATTCTTTTGTTTTGATGAGTAAACACAAACAGTTTTAGTTCTAATGTATTATAAATTTATTCAAATAACAACCAAATTATTAAACAAAGTCAAAATGTTTTCATAACCATAAAAAGAAAATGAATCAATAACAAATTATAGATATTTATAAATCATGGGCATCTGGTTAAATTTCTTATTTGTTTTTTATTATTGATTATAAATGAATACTAAAAATCTTTAAAAGCAAATTTTCTTTTTAAAAAAATTTAAAACCTTACATAAGAGTTTATAAGTGCGAATATAATTAATAAAACTAATAACTTTTTATTTAAAAAATTTGCAGTCTTTCTTGAATTTATGTATTCTAATATATGTAAGAGTCAAATATGTTTTTATGAATAAATAATTTACAAGTAACTTCCGTTTGTTAAATACCTTCAATTTATATAGTTTTATTTTTTGTTTTTATAATTTTTTATTATTTCATACATATATATATATATATATATAATGTTAATTATGTATACTTATTGCAATAAATGTCCCCATTTTTTAATATACATTATTCATTATACTTTATTTAAAAGAAAATATGATTTACGTAATATTAAAAAAGCTTATTATTAAAAAATTGTAATAATGTACAGTTATATTTTTAATAGATATAAAAAGTATTTAATCATCAAGGAATAAAATTTACAGGATTTTATCTTTCTAATATAAAAAAGAATGTTGCTAAATAGATATAGAGTAATTTTTAATTTAACTAAACCATTAAACTGTAAAAAATTATTTACTAAAATTATATGATCCTAAAAGTAATTATATATATAAAGATCTAGTTAAAATTCAAGCATAAAAAATATGTGCATTGAAGCTGAATATTTTAGTGTTCACTATAATAATATAAAATTGTAGTGTTTAGTATTATTTAATAATATTAACATGCTTCAAATGTTATAATGTACATTTTCAAACACATACGTTTTGATGAATTATTAAATTCTATTTCTCTCGAAGTGGCAGCAAGCATTCAGTTCAATAGCTCATGGGTTCGATTCCTACTTCATACTTGGATGCTCGTAAGGGTTCAGAATCGATTTTGAACTGTAAGTTCTGAACCAATTATCCTTCGTGGGAGATTAGTGATCGAAGAGCATTAATCAATCCATCAATCATATTAAAGCTATATAAATGTGAAGATATATATTTCTAGAGAGAAATAATGATGATAAGAGAAGAATATCAGTATTATCGGTACATCTTTTTTAATTTAAAATGCGTCGTTAATGCTCAATATATTCATTGATATGAAAATCAAAAGCAGTTAAACCTTCTGACTTCTTTTCCCGTTTCTTTGAGGTCCGTCGCCGCCTTGATTAACTGCATTGAGGGCGTTTGTGTGGGCGGAAGGCATCGTGAGTGCGCTTGCCTAGGTGCAATTCCACTCGAGCAGTCATAAAACTCAATGGGAACGACTCATTAGAGCGCAAATTTCATTTGGAATACATCTTTACTGCCTACTTAATGCAATTCTGTTGGAACGTGAGAGTGCAGTTTTCCCTTTATCTCTCCCCTTGTAGGGACTTCCCATCTTCTCCGCTTTATTTCTGGATTAGGAGGGAGACAGTGTGCTTAAAATATTCATGGCAGTGAGGGATTGAGTTTCCCCCCTTTTTCCCCTAATGTATTTCTTTATGGCAGTTGTTTTAAAACTCTATTTGTTGTGGAAATTAGATGAGGATTTATGACAAAAGGGAAAATTGAAAAATCAGGATAATGTATATCTTGCAGTAATCGTAATTGTTCTTTTTGAGTGATTCTAAGAGGGAGAAAAAGGGGAATGTTTCTTGAGATGAAGGGAAAATTGAAATGGTCGTCATTAGTTGAAGCTTCCCTAATTTTTATTGGCTTTTAATTGTTTCAAATTAATTTGCATGTTAAAGGTTATAAATCATTCACTGAGAATTTATATGTAACAAGATAGCAACATTTTTGCTCTACTCGATGAATAATAAATAATTCTTCTCCTTACATGTTTGAGAAAGAAGATAAATTTGGCTCGAAAAAAATAAAGGTCTTGTAATTGATTTAGCCATCCGAAATCAGGTTAATAGGTTGATTCAGATATTCACAAAAAATAGTTTTTTTAAGAACACTTTTGAAATTACAATGTATTTATTTATATGTTATGATTTAGAAAAGCAGGAAGATTTTGGATTCCTATCTCTGACAGATATATCTATAAAAAGTAGAAACACAAACTTTGAAGCACGCGGTGTTTTAATAATGGCTACAGATCAAACTAGAGACCTTTTACTCCAAAGAATGTTTATTACCCTAAGTCGTGTCGTACAAATGAAGCATAATGTCTATTATCAAATCCAATATTTGTTGTTTGTTGCCCATGAAACTTGGCAAGCCAAGCTCGCTATGCCATTGGCTGTGTGATTGAAGTCAACAGAATGCGTCTTTCGTTTGGATATGAGCACCACGAAGGTGAAAGTACGACTTTTTGATCATTTTAAGGTGCCTCGTCATTTTAAACCAAGGTCAGGTGACGAGGCCACACCTGAGCTGGCACCCTCCTCTCCACATCCACGCCCCACCAGCGGAAGTACTTTGGACGTCACAGATTAACGTGGACACGTCCCCAACCCACTGAGCTAGAGCACCCCAGTGAAGGAGAGCACACCGTGGTCACCCTCCCAACCACTGCCCGCGGCAAATGATGCTTCACTTTGCTGAGCTTACGGGAAGCTACTGATCCACTGGAGCTCCACTGTATATGTGCTTGCATCAGTATTCCTTTCTGTACAGGTTAGGGCTCTAATAGTTATTTGGAAGCAACTGGATGAGAGAATTCATAACTTATAGCTAGGCACTAAGTAGAAGATCTGCAAGACTTGATCTGCCTTCCCTAGAAATATCATTTCACTTGGAGGACATTGCGATCAAAGCCTAGTCAAAATTTTCTAGACATCCTTAGCGAATACGATGGATATTTGGTTAAATCGGAATTCGAATGCATTATTTTTTGATAGTGAGTATGATCCCCTAAACAACTGGGTCACGATAGTATTCAATCCTAAACGCTTACACGTATAAAATTAAAAAAAACTCATATTTCAGTTGTTTAATTGTGCAATACTGTGAGTGGAGACCTTTGAAAAGTATACTGTTGGATATGAAAATTTTTATCTGTTATTATTCAATATGAAATATTTCAATATTTTCAATAGGAAATATTTCAATATTTTCGTAATTTCTGCACTTTAAGGAAGAACTATGGTTTCCATATGGAATATGTATATAAACCTTTTTCTTCAGCATGACACACTTTTTCTTCAGCATGACAAACCGGGGTGGGCCAAGGCTTTCTTCAGAACTTTCCTCCATTGTGTTCTCGGCGACAGTTCTCCAATTAGTCACTTTCATCACATATGGCTCATAAATCTCAAGCGACATATTTTAATATAATTGACAATGTCAGCTTCCTTAAATAGTCGGTAGAGCTCGAAATTGTAAGTGTGCCTCCAAACTCCATTCTCATTTACAGCACCAAAAATCTTTCTTAGAATTTTTCGTTCAAATATTACAATTTGATTTGACTGAGTCTTTGTTAGAGTCCAGGTTTCGCATCCATAAGTGAGAACAGATCTTATGATGGTTTTGTATAGCGTGATTTTTGTAGATCTTTTGATCAGTTTCGACTTTAAGAAAGTTCCAGGTCCATATAAACAGTGATTAGCAGCAAGAATTCTTCTCTTTACTTCAGAACACACACACACACACACACACACACACACACACACACACACACACACACACACACACACACACATATATATATATATATATATATATATATATATATATATATATATATATATATAACAGTTTAATAAAATCTCTATGACCCTGGTGGTGGGGGTGGGACTAATCCCCATCTGGTCTAATGGAACTAGACCAGTTCCATGAGACCATAGATAGCCAAAAAGTCCAAAAGCAGAGTTAGTTTAAAAAGTCCAAAAGCAGGACTTCTCACAGCCTCCTCACGAGGAAACCCAAGCACTTCAAGATGTGTTGCGGGCAAAACGGAGCATTGTCGCACTTGGGGCACGTTGGGTATATTCTTTCACCGTCCTCAAAAATCATACACTTCAAGTGGCCAGTAGAAAGTCGAGACAGTGTCGTCTGATGTACTCTGGAGCCCTTAAATGTTGTAGCGGCTCCAGGATGTCTTTGGAAGTACCAAGGGTGAGCAGGTCAATGAGTCACAATGAGTCTATGATCCTTCCTGACACATTCAGCAGTTGCCATGGTGAGAGGTTTTACGCATATTATAAATAACTATAACATCTTACTCACCTTCGTTGTTATGGCTTATAGAAAAAGATTCGTTTGTAAGATTTTGTGGCGCATGGTCCAAGAAGAAACATACGGGACCACGACTATGGTTTTGTGTAATAATAATGACTTATAGAGAAGAATATCTCATCAGCTTTTACCGTTGTCATTCGATTATATAGTTTAGGATTACAAAGTACTTGAAGATTGGACGGAGCATAATCAGTGCCCTAAGATATGACCCTGATTAAACCCGATAAAAAACAATGGTGCATTCTGGGATTCTTAGACATCTATATGAATGCATCGAATTGATCATAAAATATTTGAAAGTTTGGGTTGAATTTACATAAAAAAAACTATCGTGGATTCGGCTCTTATCGGAAGCATAAATGTTCATACAGGCTTAAAAACATCTTAGAACTGAAAGATTGAAAAAGGCTTTAGGCTATTAATGGTAAACAGGTGGTTATTTAAATAACAGAAAAAAACTTGTTAATAAAAGTGTCACTTTCGAATGCACTTCGTAAACATTAGAATGAAATAATAACTGACATGACATCACCGTAATAACTTTTGATTTTAATTTTGAAATGTTTATTTTATCAAGTACATGATTGAGATTATTTGTTGGCGAGAATATTGGTGATAATGATCTCCATTTGGCACATAAATTGAACTACTTGATGAAGAGTCGTGATTCGTTGGGACGTCGTACTCATTATAAAAATGTGGTGTATTCGAATCCCACTTAAAAAAGATAAATCGTGCTCTGTAATGATGGTTGAGGGTGTTAAGTAAGTCTTGATGGTAGTGTTCTCCAAGAGATATTATACCTCAGGGATGGGAGGTCATGTATTAGGGAGTGTTCTGCTTGATCTCTGCTTCTAGATATCAAAAACTCCCACTTGTTGCTTCCACTAACTGTTAGAAATCAACTATGGGTTAAGTATGGGGAAATATGCTAGTGCAACATAGACCGAGAGAATATTTGTTATTTCTTTATCAATCTTGTTGATAGGATTAGTTTTCCCCAATTTTTTTAATCTTGATTTTAACCACATACATTTAGTCTGACTGTATATGTCCCGTTTGCCATGAAAACTCTTATAAAAATTTAGCTTCTAAAAAATTTTAAAAAATGCAATTACTGAGAATTCGATGAATATATTCAATGCTTTGAATGACAAAATTTTCTATAATAAATTGCAAAGTGCATCTTATTTTCTCATTGAATTTTATCTTTTAAGCAATTAGGATAATACAAATTTATTAAATTCTAATAACTATTATGTCGTGGAATTTTCAGGACTATAATTTTTATGCCTTTAATGGTGAGAATACTATTTCGATTTTTATTTTTATGAAATCAAGTTTAGTATTTTTATTTAAAAAAACTTATAATTGTGATACAATAAATAAACTTATTTCCTATATTTGCTATTAATTATGCATTAATATATCAGTGACACATACATTTGTTTAATATTATACGTGCATGCATCCTTAATTCGATCGATTATACATACACCATTGAATTTAAAGCAGTTGTTGTCCTAATATAGCCTTATGTCTAATATTTTTATATGATATTCTTCTTTAAATATTTAATTTTAAGAATTTATAATTTCTTACAGTATAGAATATTTTGTTTTCTTTTAATAAATATATAGGTAGACATTAAAAAAACAATCATATCTTTATTGAAAATAAGACGCAACGTTTTGTTGTTGTTGTTACTTATCATACTTGGACAGGCCAAGCTCGCTATGCCTTGGCAATGCGTGTTTAAGTCAGTATTTCATTTAACCAGAGCACCGTGAAGGTGAAAGTACGACTTTGATCTAAGACTCCT